>VZTF01003054.1:310338-379356 GCA_013397755.1 Cnemophilus loriae
TTTTTTGTAGAATATCAAGTGAAATGTTTCACCTCTCCTCAATGCTGGGTGACATAAACTGTTACAGGATCTTGCACAGGACAAGGCTAAACGACCTTTCCTACATTCTGTGATATAATTTGCTGAAGCAATGGCCTTAACCGAGAATCATCTTCAGTGAAATAAACATTTATCTCCCATATATTTCTAAGAATGGAAAACAACAGCGGTCCAAATACAAAAGCAGACACAGGAAGCCAAACCTCAGAAAAATCTCAGCCTAGGCAAGATCTAGAAAATAATTAAAAGTTAATTTTTAATTAAATAAATGAAATAAAAAGATTGTTATTGTTGTTTTTGTTGTTATTTTCCTTGTTTTTTTAGTAAATCACCAATGAAATTCAAGAGCTTTGCCTGAGAGTAATGACTCCTGAAAATCAGAGCTTATTTATGGTGAAGCAGAGATCCAGTCTGTTACTGTTTTCTCAAGCAACTCAAAATATTCCAAGGCAAATGCTTCAGAATATATCCTTAAAAAAAAAAAAAAAAGAAAGAATAACACATTTCTGGATCACCTCAGCTTCTGGACACAGAAATCTACAGTTTTTCTTCTCAGATTTGAGCCATCTGAAGGAACTTGAGTCTGTTTTCTTAACATCTTCCAGCCTAATCTGTTTTGTTGTTGCTCTGCAGGAGGTGAAGCTAGCAAAAACTAGACAAAATACTTTTATTTACTCCTTGATCACTGCAGATCCTTGTTGACACTGCCCTCATGATCATAATGCAACAGACACCCTCTCCTTTTAATCACTTACTGATTCTGCAAACCAAAGAAAGAACTCATCCTTCTTCAGTCTCTCAGAGAGTCCTGGTCAAATTTTAGTAATATTTTATGTTTACATCTAACATAACTGACTTCACAGACCATCTGACGCTCAGTTCACTCCCTGCAAAGCACCACCTTAAAAAACGTGCACATTTTGTGTTACTCTCTTAATTCAGAGCTCCTCTCCCTTCAGAAATTTCCTTCTTCTCCTTACCCAGTTCAGACTCTGCACTTTTGCGTCTCAGGCTCCCATGAAAGCAGAGAACCCCTCCACCTCCAACATCACCTCTTTCAGGCATTTACCTTTATCCCACCTCTCAGGCACGCAACGAGCAGCCTGAAACCCCGGGATTCCCTCAGGATACTCTCTGGGACGCGCCCACGACCAATCCTCAGGCGCAAAAACGAACGCTCACCTTTGTAGAACGGCCTGCCGGTGAGAACATCCCCTCTGCTGGAGAAGCCGGGGCCCCTGGGGCACAGAGCCCGGTGCTCCTCGGTGCCGGGCGCGGGGCAGCGCTCGCAGCCGGAGCCCCAGGCGGCCCCCACGGCGCAGCAGCAGGAATCCATCCGGAGCCTGCCGGGCACGGCCTGCGCGCACTCCTCCTCCTCCTCCCACCGCAGGTAGCACTGCTCCATGCGAGTATCTGCGTTTCACAACAAGAAACGGGCATTTATCCCTCTTCCCAGCCGTTTCTGAGGCACGAGCTGATGCGCTGAGGCCCGAGCAGCAGGCCTCAGGCAGGGCTGACTTACAAGATGAATCCTGGGCACTGTGTCATTAGCACCATCAGTATTATTCAGCTAAAAATAGATGGCAAAGACGCTTATGCTAGCTCTGTGTAACCTTGTGTAGTTATCTGCAAGAAATGTATCATTTTAAGAAACCTTCCCAACTGCCATAAATAGAGGCTTGTTTGTAGGGTATTTTAGGGGAAACCCTCCCAGTCGAGGCCTGGGCTCTGGCCAAGCCCTGGCCCTGGCTGGTTGGGATGCGTGCGATCAGATCCAGGTGTATCTGTGCTAAAAATATAACCAAGTCACTTCCACTTGCTGATTTGGGCCTATAAAAGCTGGACCCACTTTCAGGGTGAATCTGGGGACCTCACCTACAGGTGGACGCACCGTGAAGGATTTTCCCAACTGCTGGGAAGAGCTCTCCAGGTCCTCTCTGTGAAACGGGACTCCGCAGCAATTGTAGACTCTGGATGATTGTAAAGTATTTAGGCCATTGGTGATGGGTCTTTCTCAATCACTATCCATTCTCTCGTATAATAATGATTAGGTGCATTACCTTAGTTACTTTTGCCTGTTGCTAAAGCCAAGCGCGTAGTTTAATTGAATGTATTATTTTACTTTTGTGTTGCCTTTATATTCTTAGTAAAATAAGACCATTCTTCCCATTGTCGTCTGTGTTTTTTAAATTGGCCCCGTCAACTGGCAGAACACAAGCACACATTAACACTCAGCTCCTGCTCAAGACTCTGCATTTCTGCACAATGTTCAGTCATTTGAAGTTGCTAATACTGTACTATATATTAAATTTATGTATCTTTCTTGTGCCACATAAAAGTACAAGCATTTATTTCACCGTCTCCCAGTATCAAAATACACCCTTACCATCACACGACTGTGCTTTTTAGGTTTCTATGTGTATTGGACAGGACATACATATGTATTTCTTTACTGTGCCAAGTATATTCTCACTTACAAAATGACCCTTTTGTGGCTCTCGTGGTAAAAAAAAAAAAAATTCCTCCCTATATTTATGTTATTGAATTAATTTAATAGTGCAGTGAATACAGATTAAAAATAAAAAAAGATGGCTGTTGTTAGGCTTAGTGTAACACCAGTTAGCAGGAGAACACAATAGGGTTTCCAGAAAAGTTAATTATGGTTATTAAACTCAAGGGTCCATCCCATTAGCAGCAAAGCAGGTCAACCAGAAGACAAATCAACCAAGTGTGCAGGCAAAGTCTTGTACTTGTGTACCCAAATGTCAGGAAAAGAACCACACACTGGCCTGTGCACTGAAAAAAGAAAGACCAATTTGCACCAGCATATTTGTGCTCACCGTCCATCACCCAGGACACTGCTGCTCCTGAACACGAGTCAGAGCAGAGACAACACTTTAGCACAGCCTACTGACTGCACTGAGGGCAAAACAAGCCTCAAAATAAACTCATTCCTTGAAAGAATTAATAGCTCTTCTCCAAACTGGCACAGGTATTTGATACCTAAGCAGGCATATTATTTGGGATAATTCAGAAATAAATCATGCTCTTTTCCAAGCCCCGTGAAGAACAGCTTTGGACAGCTGTGGGACACAGCTGGGAGAGTGGGGTGTGCTCTTACCTAAACACACTCGCCCTGTGCCATCCAGGGTCAGCCCCTCGGGGCACTCGCAGCGAAAGGAGCCTCTGCTGTTGATGCACCGCCCATTGGGACAAACCCCCGGGAAAACCTCACACTCATTTACATCTGTCGGGGACACAGAGAGTTCAGTTACCTGCTGACCCCAAGGGGACAGCTACAGCTTTACGGAGAATTTAAGTGACGGGAAAGAAACAACACAATAAATCCCCGTTTATCGCATTTTCAAAGGGAAGGGGGAAAGTGACAAAAGTCTTGAGAAAGAAGCAAAAACTTCACCTTCACAGGTAACACCCTTCACTCTGGCAAATCCTCTCGAGCAAGCTGCATCTGGAATCAAGCCAGAAAGATATTGTTACTGCTTTAGAGTGACAGGAAGGTAGGAGCAGAAAATTTAAAGATAAATGTATCTTCAGAATTCCCTAATAATTTCACTGTGTAAGGTGAGGAGTGCTCTAGCCTCAATCAAGAAAAGTATTGACTCGTACATGCTGTTTAAACTAAGTGAATAGTTGAGGAAATTAAATCTTAGACCATTACTTTCTCATGTGCTTTCCTTAGTGAGATGATCAGCATTTAATCAGATCAGTCTCTGCACTCACATGTAGCTAAAAGGTAAAATTCCTTCAAGAGGCGTGAAGATTTAAGGCTCTAGTAATGTCAATTATCAGCTTTTTTTCCCCACTGAAGCTTAATAACGGATCCAAGCAATGAGATTACTTTGGATATGCATGTAAAATGTAGAATCATATAATGATTTGAGAGCTTGCTGAAATTTAGTTACGAGAAACTAGTTACAGAACAGGAAATTCAGGCCCCAGTGCACCCAGTCTGAGCTAATTATCTGTCTAGATTGATTGGGTTTTGATCAGTTTTACCAGTCTAACCTGACCATGCTGCTTCCTGAAGTCCAAAGGAGTTTCTTTGCTGCACTGCACAGCTAAGAGCTCTGCTGGATGCTGCTTGCACTCTGCTTTTTAGAGGGGATAAATGTGCCCACAGTTACTGTTCCAATTAGAAGTGAGAGGCTAAAACATCTTGACACCAGTTCAGCTGTCAGTGGCATTACTCAAACCTTAAGGGGATCAGTATTTTTGCCATAAACTAGAGGACAGTTAGCACTCCTGCTTCCAGCTGCCAGAACTAGCCCTGCAATCTAATAGTAGTATTATTCTGAAATTAATAATGGTACATAAGCTACGTGTTTGAAAAGAGTGTGGGAAAAAAGTGTTAACAGCCCACAACATAAAAAGTCCTCCAGAATTTTACCAGATATTTCACTTTACTGTTTTAGTCCTTTACCTCCCTATCCCAGTCAATACACAGCCCTTGTGGAGATGAAACATACTGTGACCATTAGGAGGTTTATTCACATGTTATTTCCTGGTATGCTTCTAAGTTATTAGAATGACCTCTGATGGCAGAGATTACAAGTTTAAAATAGACAACTTCTAAATAAGNTTTGGTTTTTTGGAATTTTTTTTTTTTTTAATATACAGAGATGATAAGAATCTACTAGCAGTACTTATTCCCTTTTCCCAAAACATGCAGGATACTTGAGCCTACCCAATTCACAACGTTCACACGGGCTGCCCCAAGCTGCTCCTAAGGTAGCACAGCATTCAGATTTCAGCGTGGCACCATTGATGTTGACTTCACAGTGGCTGTCTCGGATATTGAGCCAACAAGTCCCCTTCAGGCTGTCTGCAGCAGAGCAGAAAGCAAAAACAATACAGAATTGTCACAGCCAAAAGAGCTGGCATGCCATGTCCATGACACCAGCAGGTGGAGTACCAAGGGAGCACAGGCTCTCTTTTAAAAGAATAAAAAAAAACGTCCATAAGAGTAGTTTTGTACACATTTTAATTTAGAACTGGTGTAAAAGGATAGCACTATCACTGAAAGTGACCAACAAAGCACACTGCTTGAGGCATTTTACAATCCAGGTCCCACAGCTGCCAGAGGTCTTCCAGACACTGCAGTGGATCTGTTTATTTAATTCAGCTAGTGACTGATCCATCTAAAATATACAAAAGCAGAGATCCCAACCCGGCACTCCCTTTCCCAGGTGACTGCCTGAACCCCTTCTGAAATGCAGGTGTTCTTGTCTCTCTTGAAGGTAAGCCTTCAAGGTTGTAAGGAAGTTTAAATAAAATAAAATGTGGTGGGTATATTACATATACCTTGTGTTGAGGAACAATAGTGCTTAAGACAGAATAATTCCCACTTATTTTCTTCCAAACAGCTTCAACTTTTCTATTAAGTTGTCATGTTAAAAAATGATGTGGACCACAGGGAGCACAACCTTTGTTTGGTTAATGCAACAGGAAAAAAAAACTCGCCGAAGAATGTGAGTGAAATCACCCCCGGAAACTGGGCAGGGTATTTCATTAACAATGAAGTGTAAAACAGTTGTATTATTTAGGTTAATACTGGTCTCAAACATGTGGGACAGAGCTCCACATTTGAACAAGTGCGCAAATATAGAGCTCAATATTATTTCTTTTTTCTAGCCAACTTTATAGGAGGGGAAAATCAAACCCAGTATCTCAAAAATGACTTAAATTCTACAAATTAGCAGGTGCCTCTGCTCACACCAGCTGCATTCACACTATCCTGCCAAAGCGTGCTTGTCTTATCCTTTTCAGGTTATTCCTTTATTTTGCATCCTCTCTTTTGTCCAGACAAAATCTTTGGTAGAAGAGTTATTATCCAACATCAAAGCATTCCTTCTGTTGCTCTTATCTCTTTGATTCTGACTTGAAGAAGAATATATGCATAGTACAGGCAGATGGCATTCTACTTATTGTGCACTGTATGAACTCCACAAATCTTGACTAAAATATGTGGAAAAAGCATGTTAAAGTGTGTATTTTAAAAAGCACAAATGTAATATCCCTAAGGTATGGGCAATTCCCAAAATAGCAACGGAACACTTGTATACTTCAAATATGCTTCAAAAACAATTCCACTTTTTTCCCTCCACAAGCATGGTCTTAATATTGCAAAGGCTGCCCATGTGCAAGCAAAATACGTCAATATTGCTGCTCAAAGTTTTTACTGTAACTGCTGAACTTACAACCCTCATTTGCTGAAGGTTTCAGTGCAAATGCTGTGAATTGCGTTCTGATTTTAACTGATCACAGCGTTTTTCTCTCTGCCCAGGAAAACTCACAGAAGGAGATAAATGGCTCACATCTATGCTCAATAATGTGGTACTGATTCTGGTTCTGACATGAGAGGAAATTTAAAAGTAAAAAAAAAAAAACTTGTCAGAATCAGATGTTACCTTACTTTGATCATTCCTATGCGGAACACAAACAATCCTGAGCCTCAATACTATTTTAGCCCTTCATTTATGTTTTGGAATAAGGTAACTGTTGTTACAGCAGTGAGGATTGTTTACAGAAGCAATCTGATTAAAAAAATAGGACAAATATATTCAATATACAATTCTTTCTTTACAGGGGTAATGGGGGAAAATCAACTTGAGATTTAAACAGGCATATATCTGAAAAGAACATTTTAAAGTTTTCCCACATAGTAAACCACCTGTAATCTCCAGCCCCTCACTCACTTTTCAATAACCCAGCCTGCCTGCCTCTCATTGCTTCCAATGCCAACGAAATTTTGGCCAAGGTGGGAAAACTGGGTTCTAGCAGTAAAAATCTGAATGTCTTGCATTAGCTCTACTTCTGACCCTTCTGCCTTAAGATATTCACACTTGTAGTGGAAAAACATTGTTCCTGAGACAATTTTGGTCAACATGAAAAACTAATGATTAGGCTCATAGAATGTAGCTGGATCCTGTTCCTCAGTTTTTATCTGACTACTCAGCTTATTTTTTGGGTTTGTTTGTATTTTATGTTATTTATCACTGCTATCCAGGCCAAATGGGACCTCACACTGTAAATAATCCAACAAAAAACATTTGCAAAGTAAATCCAGAACACTGTTATAATTAGGTTCTTGGTGAACCTGTGCCCCCTTTGTCTGTAAGAACACAACAAGATTAAAAATAAGAGGTACAAAAAGCATAGGTTAGTGTGGTTGTATCAAGAAATTAGCACAACATGAGAATTAAAAAAACAATAATAAACTTAACCAGCCAGTGATGCTACAAGGAAATACAGGAGAAGGCTTAGACACAAAAGTAACATTCGCTTAAAAAACATATTAAGGCATGGAAGAATTCCATCATTAAATAGAAGCTTGAGTCTTTGCATTCATTTTTCCATCTTAAGAAGTTCCTGACAAGGCAAGAAATTTTAATGAAAAATGCCAAATTAATCCATCTGACAATAAAAGTAACATTTAAAACTAGCATCACCCACTTAATAATGACACTCCTTTATTACTCACTCCACAATCCAGCTGGAGCACCACACATATCCTACAATAGTGTCAATTATGCTACACAAATAATATGAAACAATGGCACCTTATGAACACCTGTGAAGTACAGATGACTGCAATCCTTGTGAGTTTTCTTGGAAAGACAAAGAAAAAAAAAACTGAATTAATAAACGGCTTCCAGTGAAAATGTCAATGACATCCTGCAAACAACTGTTGCTGCTTACTCCAATAAAATCTCTGCAGCGTTCTGCTTTTTTTCCAATAGAATCCTCAAAGGATGCTAACACACGTAGAATATCTGTGTGTATATACATATTTATTTATTTATTTATAACAAGGGAAAATAAATGAGAAAATACCCACCAATACAAATGAGTCCTGTAGGGTCCAACTTGCTGCCAGATGAACATTCACAGTGGAACGACCCAAGGTTGTTCCTGCAGGCACCATTGACACATGGGCTGCTTTCACATTCATTTATATCTGCAGTCCAGAAACAAAAGACATTATTAGAACCGCAGTGTGCTTCTGGGAAGTATTACACAGTAATTTATACTCTCTAAATGCTGTTGTGGACCGTGAGGGGCCAGGACTGCCTGGAATATTTGCCCCTCTACTCCTCCCAGCAAGGCATTCAAAAGGTACAGGGAGAGACAGGTAGGCTGGTATTTTGAAGTGCACATATTTTGGAAGTGTTAATTAAATGGCCTTTTTTCTACAGGGACACTTAATTTCCAACACCATGGACCATAAAGTTCTCCAGCATCAATTACAACCGTCCCGTGAGAAAACATAACTCTTTTTTCACAGAATGCAAATGCATTCCCAGCCACACCATGCAGAGCACAAACAAAGCTCTCATTGTTTCTGTCGTTTATGGCTCCATGGGAAGAATTAAGAAAACCCTGTCAGAAGCAAAATATCACAATGCTGGCTGCAATTCTCTAGTTATGGAAATGTTGAAGAAATAGCAGCTGTAACTGTAATATTGTAAATGGTACTTCTCTTTAGCCCCCAAATCCTGTTTATTATCCCTATGAGGTTTTTAAGCTTGTTCACATGCAAGAATAGGACCCCTGCAGACAGCATTATTTGCTGATTTTTTGTTAAAGTGGAATCAGTTTTAAGATTAAAACAACACTGACAATTTCCCTCCAAGAACTGCTGATGCATATCCACCATTTCTTTCTGAACCCAACCAATTTAATTTTTTATATGCATCCTGAATTAAGCCACACATTTTAATCCAACCAGTTCCCTTTGGCAGGCCAGAAGTAAAATACGTCTAGTGCTTGCTAATGTTTCCTAGCAGTGCTTGAGGAATATCTTGAAATATCTATAAATTAAACCAGCTTAATTTAAATTAATTATGACCTAATGCAGCATCTAGCTAAGCACTGGAGGTATTAATAGCATCAAGAGATTGTTTTCAAGACAAATGAAAGTATCTTCCTTATTTTTTTATAAGTTTTCTAAGAGACACCATTTGCTATTTTCCCATGTTATGATGCATCAAGCCTTCATTTCACTAGATATGTGCATCACGGGAAGGAATACGTATTTAAATATATATGTAATTTAATAATATGTATGTTTTATTAAAAACAAAAAAAAAAGAAAAAAAAGAAAGAGAGATAAAAATGCCCAGAAATCAGTAAACTTTGGAAACTGTGATGTCTCTCTTCATGCCAAAAGCAAGCACTTAATTTAAAAGCCAGCTTTCACAGATCCTTTACTTAATGGATTTATCTACAAAGAGCAAACAGGACTTGTCTTTGACTGTCAGCAACTTTCTGAACAACAACAAAGCTTTATGTTTCTGAAGCCTACTCTTAAACTGTGGATTGCCCATTTTACAGATTAATCATACACAGATGCAGAGATATAAAACCTAAGAGGCTCTGTCAGGTCAGGACAATGTGCCTCATTGTTAGCTCTGATAGAATAAGCTCCAAGTCCCTCTGTATCCAAGCTGGCAATTCAGAGTCCTCACCAGCAATTATCTGCTCTGCACCAAGGCCTCCTCCTCACTGTGAATATATTTTATATTCTGTTACCTCAGTTTTTATTACCCAGGGAATGCTCCCTGCCTCTGCTGCTTCCCACTCTCTCACCAGCCAGCAACACCTGGTAGTGGGGAGTGGTCTCTGCTGCTTTTGCAGAGAAACCAAGTGGTTCTTAAAATCATAAATCACACTGACACAAATAAGTGATATCAAGTATGCACTATGTCAAATAATCCTCTGAATAGAAATGCTCTGGGAGAAAGACACACTTTTGCTTCCTCTCCATCTGCCATCTTGCTTTCAGAAGTTTTCCTAGCTCTAAAAAAAGTGAGAAAAAATTGAAAGGACAGGACAAACTAACAAAACTGAAGTGATGTACTGTCTCTCCAATCAATCACTAGTGTTCTTCCCTTTGTTTACTAAATTGCAACTTCAGAGAAGTTTCCATTAGAGACCACGCATCATCTGTGGAGGTATTTAAAGCTGAAAATGGGTGATTTTCATGTAAAGTGTCACACTATTTTAACAGCTGGCAGCTGACCACACACAGGTTTGCACAGACACAACCAATGTGCTAGACGAAGTAAAAAGCAGACCAGTGCCACTATCCAAAACATCACTTCAACCTCATTAAGAATGTTAAGAAGATGCATGAAACTTAAATTGCTTCACATTTATAGGGGTAATATGAGGTTATCATGCCTCTCTTTAATTGTCCCTGACGTTTAGCAAGTTAGGATTACAACCAATTTTCTTCTAAGAAAAGACATCTTTTGTTTCAAAATTTCAGAGTTGAAACCCAAACCTGACAAAAAATAATTGAGGGCTACACCTGCAAGCCAATGTCCCCAAAACTACAACCAAAGAAGGGTGTAAGTGGAGATGGAGGGGCCAAAGTTCAACACCTTTTGAAAAGTAGAGGCAGCTCTCTTGGCTTCATGGGCCGTGCTCTAGGCCCTTCTGCATTTGATATGCTTTAGCACTGTGCTAAGTAAGAAGAATAAAAAAGAAACAAAAACCCAAACCCAGTGAATTTGGGTAGTAATAGGCTGATAATAGTGCATTGACTACATCCCAAAATCACCATCCAGGAAAAAAAAAGATTAAAAGATGATATTAAATGCATTTCAGCATTAGTGCGCTGCTGAATCAAGTGAAAAAGTATCATATGCACAATGTAAACAAACCCTAAAAATTGTTTCCCTACACCTTCTCATAATAATACTAAATGGTAATTTTTAAAAGAGTAAGCAAGAAACCAAATTGATTTTATTGCTATTTTGTATGGTAAAATAAAACCCACTATGCACGAAGATATTTATTGAGGTATGTTTTAAAAAAATTTTCTCTTAAGTGAAGTGAGTGTACACTGTAAATGTCAGAGAAACAAAGATTGAAACAGTCCGCTGTACATTCCTGGAAATGAACTTCAAAGCACATCTGGTTTACATTTAACTAGTTATGTCACTGGAAACACAAACTAAACCATGGAGCTTGTCATAAAAATCTCAACTTTCACAGACTCTGGAGCCTCAAACAAGTCTCCTACTCCTCGCGACAAACTGATAAACAATTTCAATTGAACTGCGAACAAAACCAGTGAAAGGTTTTGTTGTTTCTTCAGAGCTGCTGATGAGAGTCATATTAAAAGTATACTGGTGAGTAATAAGCATCAGAGCATTTTCAGTGCTCAACACAGAGCTCCTGACTACAGCAGGTTTTTACAAACAGTGAACTTGTAACTCCAAAATGAATTACGAGAAACAGGATTTGGGTAGAAAGAGAAAAATTTCTTTCTCTGCTGCCAACCCAGGATTACTACTGCCTACTCAACATGGGGAAAAAGCAACACATTTAATAGGTTTTGCAGACACTTTTACACGAAACCCCTCCTGACCAGCTTTTTTTACCTCACTGGCTAAATTTAGCTGTCAATCTAACAACGAGATTCAGGATGTTTTAATATTAATGGTATTATTACTATAAAAAAATAAATCTAAGTTTACTATTTGAAAGTGTGGATACATTTTATTTCAACAAGATTGGCTGGGTTGTCTGCATTCTGGCTTCTCATCCATCCATTCTTTAGGTCAGTGTTTTATGCTGTGATGTTCTTGGTAGTGAGCACCTCCCTTGACCACACTATATCAGTTTTTCTGTCTGGAACCCACATGTATTGAAATATAAAGCAATATAATTTCTTTTGCGTAAAAGGGGTGAAGGTATTTTGTATAGAACACGTGAATGTTTTTATTCTGCCAGAATTTAAAACATTTCCACTTTCCTTTCTATATGTTTCCTTAGCTGCATGGCAGTAACTTCTACCTGATTAATAAAAATAAGCAGCTGAGGACAGTAATATCTTTCAACACTTCAAAAAAATCTGGATGATTACACTGGTTCACATAATAAGCATTTTGCAACAAAGAATTATATCTTCCCCATCACTCACAGAAATGCAAAACCTTTACTATAAAAACTTTCTAATGGTTACAAATACGGAGATCTACAGACTGTGGAACCAAAGAAAAAATAAAGGACAAGACCAGTAAAATTCTGCTACTCCGAATACTAATTAGATGTTGGCACTTAAGCTAATGCTTCCAATTTTACTTTTTTTGGACAGCTTTCCCTATATTTATTTTTAATAATTAAATTTCTCATTAGTTTCTGCTATATGACATTTTTGCTGCTTTAACATCTGTGTTAAATAGCAATATAAGAAAGCAATTTTGATTATGCTGTAAAAATAAAAGACAATTTTAGTATTACTAGGCAGTAATACCCAGATCCTGGAATGCATCACAAATAACAGGATTTGATCTAGAATTCACTATCACCACAGACTGAAGGGAGAGAAGAAGGGAGAAGAGAAAAAGGAGACTCTGTGATCAAGACAGATGCTTTTCCCTAAATGACAGACATGGTGTTTCTGGTACATAATCAAAGGCAAGCACATATTCCCCTCCACTCTAGTTTAAAAACGTTGTAGCTAAGGAGAAGAAAACATTTTCATATAAAAATTAAATGATTACTTTGAAAGAAATTCAACAGCAATACCCAACACACCAAAAAGCTGAGAAATTAAAAGAGAAATGTGAAGATTTATGTAACATCACAGTTCTCTCTTTTCCTCTGGTATCTGCCATCACTCCTGTGACCATTTCGCTTTGACGTGACACAAAAAACAACAGATCTGACACGACTTGCAGGTTCCTCACCTTCACAGGTGTCTGTCTCCGAGCTGAACAGGTAACCCTTGGGGCAGGAGCAGCTGTAGCTGCCTGGGGTGTTGCGGCAGAGCCCGTTGTCACACAGCAGCCCATTCATGGAGCACTCATCAACATCTGCAGAGGCAGGAGACGGACCATGACCAAAAATGACAGTTCTCAGTTTCAAAGCTCTAATTCACCTGAAACCTTCTACTGCAAAAATTTCTGTTCTGCCTTTATAGTTGTTTTTTTCATTAGCAAACTCAAATATTAGTTCATGGTTAGTCTCAAAAGAATAATTATGTTTTCCTGCAATGACCTTGGTCATTTGAGTTTGGTCAACGAGCTTGGTCAAATGACACTGATCTTTGTCATTTGTATTACTACACCATATAAATTCACATGGGTCTACTTGCTTTGAAAACAGTATTTTACCTGTTTTTTTCTTAAACACAGAGATACCAGCGTGTTAATTACTGTTCTAACCCTGTTTTATAGGCTAAAATTGTTTTTGTTATCCATGAAGTGGATTAAAATCTATCCTGTACAGTTCATGTATGGTAGCCATCTCAAGAGTACACACATGCCTCCCCTCCAGAGAACACTGTATTTACAAAAAAAACTATGATTAAGACCAGGATATCAAGCACATTAACTAGGAAAATCCCATATATTAATATAATTCCCTGAACTCCTCTTAAACTAACTGAAAATAATTCTAATAAAAAGTATTGCCTTATTATTTACTCTATGAAAGAAAAAAATATCATTTTAAGCCTTTTCCTTTAATGCCTGTCACATGTCACCGTAACCTAAGCTTATAGAAGAACATTGAAAGGATAAGTCAGGATAAACAAGACGTTTTATCCTGTTTCAGGTTGTATCCTCTTTATTGACTGCTTGAGTTCCCAAACCTAATACGGCAACTGAAATCTTAGATCAAATAGATTTTTAGAGAGTTTTTAAGTTTAAAAATATAGAAGAAAAGTGAGAATGCAATATAACTACAGTCTGGAGAATTTTGGTTTCCCCAACTACTTTAGATTTTCCAAGCTGTGCTTATGAATTCCTGTAGGATTCAGAAAACAAATCCTAAATTTCCCCAGATGATGAATCCAAGATTTAAGTCTGACAGCCACGAATTAAAAAAAAGCTCTTCTAAACTAACCTGTCCTTAATCTAACTTCATCTGATTTCAACCAAGGAAAGGAGGATAAATTTGTAAACTGGTATTTTCAAGAGCAATTTTGAGTTTGTTGTCATACAGTCCTTTAACCTAAACTGTGCAGCGTGATGAATGCGTTATTTCATTAGAATCTCACACAATAACTTCAGATTTTGACTGTAATCTGTTGTGATATGCTCTGTAAAAACACTGAACTATGTAGCTCATGGTTTAAACCCACTCAGACCTGACAAAAATCCTGTCTGCATTCTGACTGATGACCATTTTTATTTCCTGGCATCTCATAATCTGTGTCATTAATTAAAATATTTCAACGTTTTATCTCAGTGTTTATACTTAAATTCTTTTATGGAAAAATTCTATCTAAGAATAAACACATCCTCACATTCAGTAAGCTTTATCTTTATTTAAGTAAATACACAGATTATACTAGCACTTACCTAATCCCAAGAGCAACTAAATAAATAAAACTCCTTCCCATAAAATCCACTTGAAGAACAAATATTGCATGAAGCATTTTAAAAAGAAACACACCAATACTTTTCTATATCAGTGCCTTTCCTGCCAAAAGGTCATATTTAGGGCTCTAGGAAGTAACTAGATGTAAAGTTCCTTTATTCAAGCAGATGAAAGCAGACACTTTCCTTACTTTGTGTTTGCTTTGCATCACCAGGAAGGAATGTTTGATATGAAAACTATAACACAGTTATAGACCAGGTTTTCCCCACCAAAAATGGTGGAGTTCTGTTGAGCACAAACAGCAGTGACAGGTCAGTAAACCTTTAAGTGCAGAGAGCAATAATTCACCAAAATAAACACAGTACTTAAAGACAATATTTTAGACATCCTGATGGTTTCAGAGAGATTTCCATTAGTTTTTAATTTAAACAAACTTCGCCCTTCTGATTAACATTACAAGGCTATAAGCAACATTACTGTACAATGCACTTGTGGTATAATAACTTTTTTTTGGATGCAAGAAGTCCCAAAAGAAAAAAAAAAACAACCACTGGATTTAACATATGGCCATGAGTAATAGAATTAATTAGAGGGAGAGTGAAACCTGCAATGTTACCTCCTGCTTACACTTCCCAAACACTAACACTCACCCACCAAACAACATGAAAATATATAGTAAGAATAATAACTGTGCAGTGATTGAGAAAAGCATCATTCCAGATTTTTTGCATTTTCATTGCAGCTTGAAGATGTCTTGTGACCTAAATTCTGTCAGGTCAAATCAGTATCAATGCAGTGATAAATAATTCAGCCACAATAAAAAAACCCAAAAAAACCAAACAACTTACCCACACAGTTGGTTCCAGCAGGATCAGGCTCATAGCCACTGTTGCAATTACAGCGATAGCTGCCACGCAGGTTTTCACAAATCCCATTGGAGCAAATATCAGGATCCAAAGCACACTCGTTAATATCTGTATCAGCACAACAACAGAAGATATTCAGACACTGACAGGTATGACAAACCTGTTCCTGGCAGAGATGTGGGCAACACCTGACTCACTGGATGTTGAGGCAGTCAGTCAGAGCCAAGGCACAGCACAGGTGCAGCCAGAAGGCTGAAAGAAGTGATTATTCTCCTTTATTTCACACTGAAAGGCTGAACATGGAATACTATGCCCAGGTTTGGGCCACTTTACAAGGGCCCACTCCTCAAGCCTCCTAATGAACCCACAGAAGCCTGTCATACTCTTGGCACTCCTTGCCAAACTCAGCCCCAGCGTGTCCTAGCTTTCTCAATGCCATGCCTACACATCTGGGCAGCTTTCCATTACTCCTCACAGGATTCTTCCCTGGTTCCACTGACTGTGCATTTCCTTCTTACACTTCAGTTTGACCAGGAAGTCTTTACTCAGCCATGCTGGTCTTTGCCTTCCTTGCCTGATGTCTCACACGTGTGAACAGAGGGCTCTTGTGACCTCAGGAAAACATCCTCCAAGCTCTGTTCTGCTTCTTTAAACCTGAGGGCAGTTTCCCAGGGAATGCCATCCACTGATGCCATAAACAACTGAAAGTTCGTGCTCATGAAGTTCAGCGTGCTGTCTTTACTCTTCACCTGGCCCAAAACCCTCAAGAGCATGAGTTCCACCAGGGCACGACAATGCAGTCCAGGCTGCCATCAGTCTTGACATTGCTAATTAGTTCATCTGTGTTGGTAATCAACAGGTCCAGTAACGCCTCTACTCTGTTTAAACTATCACCCGAATTAAGAAATTACCCCCTCAGCATGCTCCAAATGTCTCGTGGACTACACACAGCTCATGTCAGTGTGAATGAATTCCCTCAGCAGCATCAGTGCCTGAGGTGTAAGAAGAGGCTGAAGGGACTGGATTTATTCAGCTGAAAAGAAAGAATTTCAGAGGGATCTCTAACAGCAGTTCCCTGATCTTAACAGATTATTACAGACAAGATGGAGCCAGACTCCTTTTTGAGGTGCACAACGACATGGCAAGAGGCAACACTTGCAAGATACAGTAGTGAAAATTTAAATTAAACACCAGGAAAACAATTCTTCCCCATGAGTATGGCTAAGCACTGGAGCAAAGCTGCACAAAGAGGCTACGGGATCTCCATCCTTGGAGATTTTCCAAATTCCACCAGGCAAGGCCTTGAGAAATGGTTCAACTTTGATGATACCCTTGCTCTGAGCAGAAGGCTAGGTTGGATAACCTCCAGCTATCCTTTCCAACCTAAATTGGCAGGGAACTACGTGTTTGTAAAAAAAACTTTATGCAGAAGACCTCGACTATGCACTCAGTGCCTGTGGCTTAGTGATATAGGTAAGAAGTTATAAATTATTAGGTGACACAAGAATTTTCCTAATACAGAAGTAATGCATAGGCCAAAACTACAGCATATTCAGTCCTCTAAGCACTTGTTGGAAATTTAAAATTTTTCTCAGCCAGACAGAGCAGGATGATGGATGAGTTATATTCCCTGAATTTACAGTCCCATATAAAATTTCTGCTGTAGTTGGAAAAGTCCGAAATATGTGTATGAACTATAAGAAGAGGAACAGACTAATTTTAATACTTTTTGCCTCTGAGGAAAAGAGGGTTTTTCAATATTTTCCTTCTTCCCATATGGTAAGCCCATTACTTGAAACAGTTCCTTTCTCAAGCCCTGGAGAGAACAGAAAGGGTGCTGGCCTAGCTGTGACTTCATGAAATGCTTGTTTTATACTTGTAGGGCTCAACTTTTGTAAAGGACGTTTCCTCTTTAATCACAGTGCAATTTAGGTACTCTTTTACATTTAATCACATATGCATTTGGAAAAAACCATGCTATCCCTGGATAAAACTCAATGCTATGAGACATCTGAAAAATTTCGTAAGAAAATTTGATTTGGCGTACTACTTCAGATTTCTATTTTCTTTAGAGCAAAATGCATTCTGTAGCTTAGCAGATGTGTTTGAATCTTGGGGACAAGCCACACAAGGAGTGTACAAGCAGTGACAGGAGCAGCAGCACGAGAACTGGCTTCAAGGATGCTGTACAAGACATACAGAGAATCCTGTGTTTGCTCTAGAAACCTGAACAAAGAAGGACTTTAGTTGAGACATGAACCCATGATCTTTGTCATGCATTTGGTAGACAGCACAGTTTTTTTAATGTTTTAATGAGACATTGTATTTTCCATGTGTCCAGTAACCTCCCTACCAGGCTGCATGCAAATTCGTATGGTAGGATGCTGCTTGTACAACAGGATCACTGAATGCTGACATTATTTCTCCAAGAGATTAAGAGATTCTTCAATGGACTTTGTATAATTCACTGAAAAGTAAACTGAGAGAATTTATAAATTCCATGGATTTCAAATTACTAAATATAATGATAGGAGTTCTCATTCTGTTCCCGTTGAATAGAATAGGAGCTTTAATGCTGACAAGGCTAATTATTAACACATCAGACAAGTACCTAGCAATAAATTTATGCTCCTGTATTCCCCTATTCCTTCTTCAACCCATTTTACTTACCTGGCAGCTGCAGCATGCTTTGCCCTGACTTCAGACATGGCTCAGTCATTATTTTTTAAAATCCCTCTCTGTGGTACCAGAAAAAGGATCTGGAGTACTAAATGCAAGTTTAGTTCCCAGTACTAAATGCAAGTGGTCACTTTCAGGACTGTTTTTCTTAAGGATATGCTTTTTTCAGCAAGCTCCCTTCCAGTTTTTAACTCTGCAGAGAAACAATCTGTCCATGGAAATGATCCATAAGTGAACACTGGATCTGGAGTGAAAAACTGCTCTATTACTATCCCAGCTGACTGAAAATCAACTGCAAAGGCAAGTGACTCCTGCCACTCCCCAAATGAGAGAGAGCTGTTTTATGTCTAATCTCAAAAAATCTCTAATCTCAAAAAAAACCAAACAACAAAAACAAACCAAACCAAAACAACAAAAAACCCACAACAACAACAACAACAACAAACCCCAACCAACCAAACAACAAAAAAAAAGGTCAGAACTCTGAAACAGATTACTTTTTCTTTTTGATAGGGTCAAGCAAAATCCACTGTTGTAGAGAATTAATTCCAGCCTTTTCTCAAGACAACATTCAAATATTGTAGTTTGAGAATTAAAATACTAAAATCAACATATTAATCTTGAGGTTAAAAACTCCACTCTAGTATGTTATCGAAGAACATAATTCTGAGGATGGGGTTTTTTTTAAAACTGTGAATCATATATATTAAATAAAATGTGCAACATACCTCTTCCATCAACAGTAATACCTATTCCACTGCTACACAGGCCATGGAACTCAGCTGCTCCGTTGAGGTGGAGATGTTGGGGAAAAGAAAACGTTATTTCCAGTATTTCACCTTCTTTCATCCTAAACTAAATCCACATGATTTTTTCCCCAAAGTAATTTTTCTACAATGTAACTAAAGAAATGCCAATGTTCACATGAAATGACCATTTATAGATAATTTAGTTAAATCTGCCAGGCAGCACTCCATCCTGAACTTTCATATGTATATACAAAACCAAAATTACATGACAAGATGGTTTGACAAATCATCACAGATGAACAGAGTTAAACACTCAGGTGATTTCTTTACAGTCTTGACACGACTGTCCTCTCAAGTTATTACTTTAAATCACACTGTCGGTTTTACTTGTTTTTTTCTAAACAGTATTCTGCTGCTTCAGAATGGAAATTCTGTCCAAGATGCATCATCTCAGGTCTGCAGTCAAGAGATTTTTTTTTTTTTTTAAATCAACCCCCAGGTTTACTAAATGAATTGATTCTTATAAAATGAAGTACAAATTTCTAGAAATAATATGGGCTGCTGTTTTAAGCTGGATTGACTGGACCAGGAAATTTACAGATTCATTGGAGAATTCTGCTTATTCTCTTGCAAGAATTACTTATAGCAAACACTTAATTCAGGAACCCAAATTCACCCATGCGTACCCTATTCACTTTTCTTTAGAGCATGAAATAAATCAACAACGTGATCTTAACAAGATATTTTTTTTTTTTTTTTAAAGTCTGTATGTTCACGGTACTACTCAAAGAAACACAAAATTTTACCTGAGTTTTTAGCAGGGCAGGGATGACATGGCTCTCCAAAACCATAGTCAGGGTTGGCACAGCAGCATTCAGACTTTGTCACAGCGCCAGGGAAGGGACGGATACACAGCCCTTTTCTGATGCCTCCATAGCATGTGCTACGCACATGAGTATCTGAAAAAAAGCACAAGGGAAGAAGTAATTGTTTCCTTAGGCTGTGAGTGAAATGTACGCATACTATCCCAAAAGCTAAAACCCCTTTTCTTGGTCAACAAAAAGGTCACACTGGCTACACCTGCACTGCCTTAATAATCCTGATGGCACCAAGGCCAGTTCTCAACGTGGTTACCTCCTGGGGCTTTCTCCTAAACCAGGATTTCGTGAGGAAATTCAAAAGCATTCCAAAGGACCAAGCAAAGGCGACTCACACCCCAAAGCAGCTCTGTAAATCCATCAACACATATCCCAGTGAAAAAAAAAATAAAATGGCCTCGATCAGCATGTGGTGGCTGATTCTTCCATTTGAGAAGTCACCACAGACATCTCCTACTTCCAAAATGGTTCCTCAGGTAGGATAACTCACCAGCAGCCCAGGGCTGCTAATATGGGAGAATACCTGCTTCTGAAAGAAGGAGCAAGGTCTCCATCGGTATTTACAAAGTTATGAACAGAAATGCAATTTTAGTGGATTGTTCAGACCAGCATTTACGTGACATGACCATCTTAATAGGTTTATATGTAAACTCACCAGTGCTGGATTAGCACAACAAAGAGGCCCCAAAATCTAGCTGGGAACAGCAGTTTAGCAAATCTCACACACAACTAGGCAGTGAGGAAAGCAGCACTACTACTGCCTGGAGCATAAGAAACTTCTGTAGGTTTGTGATTAAAACCGACTCTGGAAGTTACAGTGCCATCCTTGGGGAGAGCTCTGGAAACGATGGCCTGGACAAACCACCACTTATCACAAAAACAGAACACAGAACACCTGAAAGGTTCTTCAACCTCAAAAACCATGCCAAAAAAAAGACAGCAAAAAAATTATGCAGGTCAGCCATACATCTGCAGGACTCGCCATGTGCACGCTGCCAATCTTACAGCTGATTTAGTCACATAAAGCAGTTTGACAGCCTTGACCAGTAAGATGCAGTAAGAAGCATCTTCCAAGGCAGACCTTCCTACCCTTACAGGAATAATCATCTCCTATACTTATCCAAGAACTATGGGAATGTCTCTGAGACTGCTTTTTATGAATTTGTTTGGGTTTTTGTTGTTCTCTTCAGTTTTTGGTCTTTCTAGGGTTCAATGCCTTTTTCCATGTTTGCTTATAGGATACTATCAGATATCTTTTAACAAGATCAGTAGATTGAACAGTCCTAAAAATGTGTAGTTGAGAACTGCAAGATACAGACAGAGTAAACAGCCTTTATTTTTGACTCCTGAAATTCTGCTGACACTGTTGGAGCTGCAGAAATACTCTTTTTTTTCAGGTATCTTTATGGGCCAGGACAGAACATGGCTTTAATTTATGCTCCTTGTCAGTCCCCCAGTAAAACTACCATGCATTGTGGCCTGGACACGAGCCTGAGTGGACTCAGAAACTGAAATGGGTTTGAGGGAATCCAGACAGTTAGTCGCTTGAAGTATGACCCCAAAACAACAAAGAAAAGTTGCATGAGAAGTTTTACAGTGAATGTTGAATAGCCAGAGCCAATCCAAACAAGAACTGGCAATATGTGTTCTGTCGGCTCTTTGAGTGTTGTAAGCTGGCTCCTGTGTAACAGTACTGCCTGCACATAAATGTTTTCTCTTGCTTTTGGTATCCCATGGAACAGATAGTTCTGGAGCACAGCTAAATATGTCCTAGATTTTAGAATTTTTTCCTTGCCAAGAATCTAGGTGAAGCCAGTACAATTTGCTTGCACGTGACATCAGGAAAAGATTACGATGCTTGGAAACAGTCGAGGACTTTTGCACAAGAAATGTCTGTTCATTTACTCTGCAAAATAATTAGTGGCATCACACCCTTTCCCTCCATCTCAGACAAGTCCAATTGCCACTCTGACAAGTTCTGACACGAACAAAGGGACTTCAATCACTGCCCTGTCACAGAAGGGAGAGGTTTCCCCCTAGTTATGTGTCTGTGAGGGAATGGAGAAGCAAGTCAAGGGAAGGAAATGGCACCAAGGGAAACTGCAGAGGGACAGAAGACTGGAAAGTGTGAAAGAAATACTCTGGAGGTAGGTCTTTGAAGATGTGGAGTGTGGGAAGCAGCTGGAGGAAGCTACAGATGTACTGAGCAACTGCTCTGCATAAGAAAGAGAGTAAGTGCTTCAGCATACATCAGTGCTTTTACAGAAGTGGCACGGAGAACTTGGGGACAATTGCATGACTAGTGACAGGAAAACATTCTGATCTACAGAGTCAGTGATTCACTAAGCCTGTGAAGGATGAAGAACCAAGCTGGCTCTCCCAGAAGCAAAACAGCAATCCTGTGACAGGGAGAATGTCCCCCTTGGGCTGTGCTACGAGCAAGAATGAGAAGGACAGGCACTTCCCTGCGGATGATTTAATTGCTGCAGGCACCTCACCAAGCTCAGGTTCTCCATTTCACAACAGTTCTGAGTCTGCACCTTACTGATGAACATGTGCTGCTGTCCACGTTCAGTTTGATCAGCCTTTGGTGACTCATTTCAGAGCACTAAGAATTTAATTTTGCCCTGGATCAGAGATTAGCATTGCTGCTGCTGTAGCTGTGTACATGTTTATGGGACATTCCACTCTTTCCCAAGGCATATCACTTCTACACTCTTAAATTTTGCAGTGTAGCACTTCAATATCTACAAAAATGATCCTCATGACATTTGTGGTCAACATCAGGGGGACCAGTGCTTGACCCACACTCAGGGAAAGTCACTGCACCCATCCAGGAGCCTTAGAAGGACAAATCAGGCTTATGACAGACACTTTCCCATTCGGCTCTACAAAATTACCAGGTGGAAATAAAGCTTAGTTACTGTGTCCTGGATGACTCTGGCTCTGGGCAGAGGTAATTAGAAGTGTCTCAGCAAAGAACAAACAACACTGTGTGAAGCTAGAGCCACAGCTCAGCACAAGTCCTGAGGTGATACATGGACACACACAGAGCCAGCTGAGGTGTCCAAGCATGGAGCTGCAGCTGGAAGTACAGCCAAACCTAAAAAGCCTGCAAATATTCAAATATTGGAAGTTTGGCTCCAAGTATTTATCTAGCTGTTCCATGACTCTTTAACTGTTCCTTTTCCAAGCATTTTTTCCCCCTTGCTGTACTTTTTTCAAGCTTGTATAACATTTTGTGATTGAGTCAGCCATACTTATAAATACTAACTAAAACAGCTTTTTTTTTTTTTTTATGTATACTTCTACCAGGATCAAGCTCATTATTCAGAAGTAAAATAGAGCTCAGAGAAAGAGGGAGACAGATGGACTGTGGGCTCTTAGATTTTATATTCCTTGCTAGCTACCTAGCAGACTTGTGGGAATGTTCTTACAAGATGTCCAGTTTAAGTTCTTAATTTTCGAACTACCAATAATCTTCTAGCAGCCAGAATGTCTGAGAAGTATTATTTAGGTCATGCAATATGTGGGATAGAAGAGCCAGACACAGAATTCCTGTAGTTAACAAAGCATATGGATTATATATAAACACACATACACAATTCTGAACAGTGGATTGGCTTGGAAATTCTCTTCTCAAAGTCATGTGTGAGGATATTTCGTTGTGCAATATTCGAAATTTCCTATGTTACTTTATGGCTGGAATAATTACATCACCTTTTAAAAATGAATTTTCCAACTAGATCATGATTCTGCTTTATGATTTTTTGTCCTATTAAGGGTATTTCCTGTTGTAAATGTAAGCATTTATGGTAAACCTTAAAGCTGTGTAACACGTAACTTCTAAATAAATGGTGTTCACGGACGATGGCCAACTTGTGAAGTCTTTTGCTGCTAGAACTGTGGCAACATTAGGTAAATGAAAGCACAGAAAATTGAGTACTGTATTGATTCTTTGCAGCTGTATCACTGACAGGGGTAAAGATGAGGCCAACTTGGAACACAAAAAAGGTACTGAACAGCCTGTACTCAAATCTGGTTTTGCTGGTGCACCACTGAGAAGTGAAATTCCAATATTTAAAACAGTACACCAAGCCTTTTCTCATTGTCTAACTTCTCACTGTTTTTCTCCAAACTTTTTTTACAAACCAGAAGAAAACAACTTGGCTACCACATAGGAGGGAACACAACTTGCTTTTGTTGGTTCAATCTCTAGTAAAGTTTTGCTTACTAGAACATTTAATTTATTTAAAACAACAAAATTTGGGTTCCAACCAAGAGACTGAGAATGTGTTTTAACTTTTTTTGAGCCTATATTTTTAAGCCATTCTCAGTTCTTATCATGCATTTTTTAAGCTGAAGTGGTAATAGAAGGAGCTAGATTGTGCTGGCACTCGGTAGAAACCCTTGCCCTAGATTTTGTTTTAAAGAATTTCGAACTTTTGCACCATCTGAAATGCTATTTGAAATGAGCTGGTAACAGCAACACAAGGATTTAGTCTGTCCCATCCCCTTGGTGTGAGAACCTCCAAGCACTGTGATGAAGTCAGTTTTTCCTTTATCTGGAAATATGCTAATAAGACAAAGGCAGATACAACATCCATGCGTCCATCAGCAAGAACAGTCATAGCACTGATTAATACATATGGTTATTGTAGAGTCTTTGGTCACTCATATGCCTGATGACAGACACACGCAGGAGCTGGCGAAGGAGAAATTCAGAGGATATAGAATTGATGTTCTGATATGCAGAGGGAAAAGATGGTATCTCCTGTGGATTAAATTAAGGAACTTTGCAGCATTGCAAAGTACACACAGTATCATAACTCTCAGAAATCCCTGTCAAATTTATTCCTCTCCTCCCTCCTCATCAGCAATCAGCAGAAAACAAGGGATTGAATACTTGCCCTCCACACTTCTTTTAATTCTTCATCAGCTTTAAAATAATCATTTTTTTGTCCCATGAGCTCCCTGAAGTTATGCTAGAGGTCTTGGCAGAGCTGAGTGAAGAATCTCTTAAATGCCAACCAGTACCAATTGAGAGGACTAGAGGCTGATTACATGGAAAAATATTATTTTTCGTCAGACTAGAAAGGGTATGCCTCAAAACCAACAAGATGCCAGGAAAAGTAAGCACTCCAAGTTCAATTTATATGAGCAATAGGTAAACAAGAAGTAGTGCCTCTCCATTACCACAGAGGAAATTAAGTTTCTTGTGTTTTAACACTAGGATTGTGGGATTACAATGTCTTGGTCTGTGGTTTGATGTTAACATTATTTAGAAGCATATAATTTGGTGCATTTAATTTGGTAATTAATTAACCTGATAATTCCACTTGTTTTTCTATGAAGAAGAAAGAATAAATCTCACTTACCTACACACACACGACCATCAACTCCGACAACCAAGCCAGGTGGACAATCACACCGAAATGAGCCTTCAGTATTTATGCAATGACCATTCATGCAAATTCCTGACGTCTGGCATTCATCAATATCTAAGAGGAGGCAAGACACTTCAGCAATCAATCTGTTTTTAAGCAAGATTACAGCCAATAGTTTCAAAACATTATCAGTTGACTTTATGATAGCAGATTATAATATCCTTGTTTTATTTCTAATACAAATTTAATCTTGGAATAATCAAAATTCCAGCCGCTCAAACAAAAAAAAAAACCCCAAAACACACAGAACTATAGGACTAGAGGTACTTCATGTTTTACATCAAGTAAAATAAATGATAATTTTTCCCCTTTGTCCAACCCATGATATTTTAATTTTGCTTTAAAGTGTGGCTAAGGAGCACTAGACACAAAATATCCTTATGATGGTTAATTTTAATTTCAAAGAACTGTTAAGTGGTCATCAATGTCTAAGTACAACTGCATGTAATTAAGAATAGCACAACTAACAGAAATGGTTCAACTTCAAATCAGAAGACTAACAATTTAGATTATTTACTTGAAGTGGCTCAAGCCCACACCTACCTCTGTGGGCAGCAACAGGTATCTTCAATTAGTTTGCTGAAACTGAAGCTAAATCAGACTGTATTCTTAAAAAGTTTAATAGAAGTTTTTAGTGATTGCACTTTAAAAAGTTTATAATGCTGTGTGGCAAGTGCAATGACTCAAGAGCTATGCACTCTGAATTACCAGAATAATGACATGGAAAATGCGTGTGTAGTGGCGGGGGTGGTTCATCAATGTAAAATCTTTCAAGCCTCTTAAATTTACCAAACTGCTGCTCACTTTACCACTTCACAAAGGGCCTGAACATTTTGATGCATTTACAGTGCTGCAAGACTTCTCAGAAGCTAATTTATCCATCATTGTGGCTTTCCCAATACTATTATATAGTTTTTTCAGTAAGTTAAGGACCTGTTTCTATTCCAGGCAGCTAAAGAAATCTACTGCAGTGAGCAGTAAGGTGTTATATGGCATTGAATCAATCCGTGTGACCAGACTTAGGGGATGAGCAGACAGGAAAAGCCGTTTTCAATCAACATCCCCCAAGTTTCACATACCAGTGCAGTAACGCCCATCTGGAGCCAGAACAAATCCTGGTTTACAGATGCATTTAAAACTCCCATCTTCATTTATGCACATCCCATTCAGGCACATGTTTGTCGTGGCACACTCATCGTGGTCTACGAAACATTGCAAAGAAAACTGCTTTTAGTTTTCTCACCCTCCAGAAGATGACACAGTGAAAATAATCAATCAGGACTGGTGTGGCATGTTCCTTCACTTGGGGATTGGTTTATGATCACAGCTCTGATAAAGTATCTGAGGAGTTTTCTCTCCATAGAAAAAGCAGCAAGCTTTTTTCATGTTGTGATCAGTTGCTTTGCATATTTCAGCAGGCTGTGTATGAAAGAAGAGAGTGTGTCCTTCTTTTATTCCATCACCTTGAGAGAATTAAGCTTGTTTATCTAGGATGGGGTTTTTCTTGACACCGTGCAGCCAAAATTAAAACCAGGTATTTCTTCAGCAATGCTGATTTATTGAGCATCTGCTATGAAGCTTTATGGAAAAGTATTATCCTCTCTTGAGGAGAGGCGCAGCTTCAAAAATAAAAATTACCTCAAATTTTCTTTAAAATCATACTGTTCTGTAAGATAACTACTTGAAAGAAGGGCCTATAAGTTCACAGTATTTCAGAAAAGGTCCTTACCTGTAGTATGAAGCACAGTTTCTAGAACCACCAAGCTAATGCCTGCCCCATTCTTTAGAGGAGTCCTTACCCACACAATTTTTTCCGTTTGTAGTCAGTTCAAACCCAGCATTGCAAATGCACTGGAAGCTTCCCTCAGTGTTTACACACCGGCCATTTTTACAAAGAACACCATTCTGAACACACTCGTCGATATCTAAGGGGAAATAAAAACAAACCAAGCCAAACAAACAAAATCCTACACAAACAGAGAACCATGGTAAGATAAAAATGCATTTAGAGACAATTGTTGCTTTGAAAAATACTGGCATGTCACTTAAATATTACTTAGAAAAAAATAAAAATTAAGTTAAGAATTTAGCCTCTTTGCATCAGGGAAAAATATTGTTTTTACAGGCATGTACAGCAAATGCTACATTTTGTGATGCTTTGCAAGTCCTTCATGAATACCTTTAAAAACCTACTCACACTTTCATCTGCATGCATACACAAAAAAGTACCTGTCATTCAATTTTTTTTTTTTTTTAGAACTCCTGTCTGGGAAATTCCCTGGACGGGTATTCCAGAACAATGGATAAATATTAAAAGACAACAACAGGCTGCCCAGAACTAGAACGCCAATTAATTTAACATCGGGATTTACTGAAATTGCACTCCCATTTTTTAAATTCAAACTGAGTCTGATGCAATGGGTCAGAACATCTGCAGTGCCGGCAGACACGGTGCAGTTTTCTTACCAATGCAGGCTTGCTTGGTAGGAGTTCTCTGGAAACCTGTGTGGCACTTGCAGTAATAGGAACCAGGTGTGTTGACACAGTCCCCATTGGAGCAGGGGTTTGATGTGCACTCATCAACATCTGCTGGCAGCACAGAGAAGCATTAGTGACTTCACAACATCTACCACTTTTTTTTTTTCCCCCCCCCAAGTCTGGAAGCTTCTAAGTGAAAAAGATGGTAACTAACAGCCAGATGCTAAGTACTAAAGTCTGTTCTTTAAAATCACTGCTTTGCTAAGAACATGGGGCTGTTCTTGGCTCAGCTAGGCAGGCATTTGTAAGAAGTGAAGTGGCACTGCACCATTTGCAAGCATCTTGAGGGACAACAGAAAAAAATCTGCTTGAGGATTTTGGGACATGATGGTTGCCCAGTGAAAGAGAATAACACTTAATACAACCCAGCTTCATTTAATTCAATGACCATTTATGCTCCTTCGGAATAAAACCGATACTAATCCAAACTGGCACTTTAAAATGAGAGCAAATCATGGCATCCAAAAACTACCCCTATTATATTATGGGTTTATGTAAAAAAGTGAGGAGGGACTGCACACCAGCAGGAGGGATTCTTTATGAGACCACAGTCTGTGCACCACATCTCAATTATTTATGCCCCATTGCATCCTCAGCCCCAGTCTCTGCACTCAGTAATGCCAGATTTAACCTAACCCTTTTCTGTAATGCACCTTACTCTCCTTTCCAAAGGTTTTTGGTATTTGGGTGCAACCAAACACATTTGAACTGATTTAAATGTTAGGCAGCTGCTCAGAAATAACTCTTATTTGACATGGGGCTCTGAAAACTTCAACAGTTCCTTTCAAGAACCCTTCCCAGATGTGACGTCCAGTAGTAACCAGTGAGTCAGATGTGTCTTTGGCTCACGACAGCTATTCTCAGATCTAAAATAACATTTTATATAACATTCATCACATGTCTGTAAACCCTCCAGGACCTTTGCCCACTGTAATCCAGGGAGCAGAGTTGGTGTATCCCACCGGTCTGGCAGGGCAGGACTGCTGGCTCAGTCCACCCTGCAGCTCCTAGAGGATGACCCAAACGGCTGCTCTCTGCTAGAGCTCAATTTACAGGCTACAAATGGATGACTTGATGAAATCCCCCATTTCTTTATCAGTCACTTTTGCTAATTTGACTTTTCCCTCCAGCTAGGCCCTTCATTTCATTTACAATGAATTTGTAATTACCCATCTCTTCATTTAGGCAGGCTTTTAACACCACAAAGCCAGTGGTGTTTCTGGCATATGGCTGAAAGCTGCCGAAAGAAGGTCTGAAGCCACTGCTGATCAGTTCCTAACAATTCTGATTTTCCCATGCACTTCTCAGTGCATGCTTCCAGAAATACCAGGAAAATCCCAGGGCAATTTTCATTATCACTTCCACTCACTCCTTATCAAATGTGGTTCTAGAACTTAGCTCATTACATCTTGAGAATACTGGTATCGTACAAGAAATTAAACTCATAAGAATATTTATGTGTACTTTCTAGAAAGTGCTGTTACATGAATAACTTCACTTATAAAAGACGGCAAAAGATTGGTTAAAGATTGGTTTTGTTCTAATTTAATCTTAAATAAGACCACATATTTAACAGGAATTACTGTTGTTAATGATCACAAAGTTTAAACCAAGAGCATCAACGTACATAACAAAGAGATCCGTTTACACAAATCACTGATATAATGGCCTGGTTTACAGCACTCTTGGTGCCCAGATACAAGCTGTGTAACCGATTAAATTAATAAAAGAGAAGCAAATGGAAGAATCAAATGCCTCCCCTCACAGGTAATTAGCTCATTCACATTTGCATACCAGCTGATCAAACCACCACTGCAGTAAAATCACAACAATTGAGACAAGATAAAGAAAAGAGGAATTCAGGATGTGAAATACAGACAATAATTTTCTGTCAAGTGCCCTAATTTGAAAGACTTTACTGTATATTTATATCTTACTTTATTTTAAGGGAGGACTTGAAGAAATACTTGATACAGCACTCATCTATTTTGTTTAGTTTTCCTGCAGAGAATGAGATCTAGGACCTTCTCTATTACAAGCTTCAACCTGCTTCAAAAAAAAAGCCCATGTTCATGCTAGAAAGGATCTGTCTGTAAGTTTATAAATTCTACAGCAGGAATGCAGAGTTTCTCTATGAAACAGCTGACTTAAGCTTCGAAAATCCTTCCAAAGCCATGTGCATCACATGACTTCCACATGAAATATGCATCTTAAGATGCTCTTATTTTTATAAGCTCTTGATAACTGAGGGAAACGGCAGATGTATGTTAATATAAAGGAGCTGTTGGCTTTGAGTTTGCATTGAAAGCATGCATATTCCAGCAGTATAAACAGGAAGCATCTGAGATAGAGATATTTAACCTGTTTATTCTGTCTCCCATCATGCCCCCTTCAATGTCAAATATTTCTCTTTCAGCACTTGCCTCACACGTATCTCCACTTTTCAGTTTTTCATCTCTAACAATTGTCAGAACTCTCTTAGGCACAGTAGGAAACTTCCAAAACCCCCCTTAAAAGAGTTACTGCAATCAGTCTGGAGATTAATTAGAGAATTTTAAATAGGGATATTTGTATTGACAAGACAACTAAAATGCAACACAGCAAACCTACATGTTTGCTGACACTTTTTTTTAGACTCTGTACAGTTTTATCCAGAGTTTTTATAAACAGAAATGAATAAGGAAAGGTAATAAAATTAAAGCTGTTTATTATTTTGGAGAAAAGGACTTGACCATTCTGAGTCAGATCACTTAGGACACTCATGGTCCTTGGCCCATCAAGCATGTTCTGTTGTGAGAACAGCATAATGCAAGTTTAGGTCACAGAACAATAAGTTACACCATAATTTTTTGGTTTGGCAGGATTGATCTTGAAACAGGACTTTTCTTTAACTCTATAGAAAAATATGTAACCATTTCTGGATCCTCAGTTTATTGCTCTGGGAACAGGCAGACAGAGAAGTGCAGAAATAGTGTTCATTTATGTGTCATTAACCCTATTTCCAATGCCCCAAGGCTGTTCTTTCAGTAGTAAGATAAATATTCAAATTAGGTTCAAGCAAGCCTTTATATTCATTTAATATGTGTCAGCACACACACGAAATTCTTGCAGTTGAGTTCCTGCCTATATTTCCAAGGAACTTTCTGTGTAATTTGCAGCAACTACTATTCACAAATCCCAAATTCAGTGTGGCACTTAAGATACTCTGGCTACTTTTTTATAATACAATTAGAAAATAAAAGTGAAACAAAGCTGTGTTATTTAGAGAGCTCACAGAGTTATTTATAATTCACAGAGTTCACTCTCTTATAAAACATCTGAATTCCAGCAGCTACTCAAAAGGCAAACCACTGCAGAGCTGAAATTAGTAATGATTGATTCATTTCACACAGGAAAAAAAACAGGCAAAATAACACTTAAAACTTTTTTGAAGCCATTTTGGAGTTCTTTTCCCATGCTTTCAACGTGGGACAGTACTGTAGCTGGCACTGCATCTTCTGCTTTTGTTAAACCAACTGAAATTTTTGTTTTGATCCCAGTGCATCCAAAATTGTCTCTGTTTTCAGTCTACTCTTTCATGCTGAGGTAAGCATTGCAAAGTCAAGGTTAAGTTCCTTAAGTGAATACACCTTTTTACTGGGCACATTCCTGTATGCTAGAGAATTAAACAAGTCAATTCCCCCCTCCATGCACCTACCAACCTAACCTCACAGTTTTCAGGCACTTGGAGCCCGAATTGAAAATTAGATATAACTTCATTATTATCATAAGCCTGGAGCAGAAGGGGAGCTGCCAAGCAAGTGGCCTGCAGGGTGACCCCACAGGAGAGACAGGGACAGAATGACAGCCACATTTTATTTTTCTTTCCATCAATTTCAGCATCCAGACAGGTAAAGCTGATAGGCCTTCTAAAACCACAGATTGTTTCCCTGCTCCAGTGACAACTGGAAAACTAAAAACTTTAAGTTCATATAGCTCTACTTGCTGCAACCAGCACCTGTGTTCTTCAGATGTTATTTTCAATTTGACCCCCCAGTAACAAAAACATGAATACAAGACGTGAACCAGATTTCAACAAGAAAGTCCAAGACAGTCCAACACGCCAGACAGCCCTTGAGTGTCAAGGTCCAGCAGAGCTAAAAATATTACTGATTTCAGTGATGCAAAATCTAGCAAAAAATGAGCCAGGATTCCCCATATGCTATAAAGAAAGAACAGCCATGCAAGACAGACATCACAAAACTCCTACTCCCCATTCACAGTGTGATTATAGCTCCTGAGGCCCAAGTATGCAGCAAGAGATTGAGCCCCTTGAACTTCCCTGTCAGAGATCAGAGGTACAAAAAACTCTCAGCCAGATAAAAAAAGCTGAAAATTTCAGGCTTGCTATATCATAAAGGACAACTTGGAGGAGGAACTGTAACTATTTTCAAGCACAAAAAAGTGAAATGAAGAAGGTTCAGAACTGCTTTCCTTGTACAGTGAGGATAAGACAAGAGATAACAATAAGCTGATTTTTTTTGCAAAATATAGTGTTTAAATTAGATTAGATGTGCTGAAAACTTTCTGGATATTTGGCTATGGGAACAGTGCAACTGCTTGGGGAAACGGTGGAATCCCTGTCAACTGAGTTTCCTTAAAATGAGGGTGTACAGTGGCCAGGAATGGTGTAGGTACAACCAACCTCTCGGATGCAAGAGCACAGCCGAGCTAAGATGGGGCGTGCAATCCACAGAAGAACTATAAATTGATTCTAAAACCACAGTTTCTGTGAGGCAAGCCTATTGCCAACAAGCTCTTGTATGGTATTTTTCACTCACAGATCTCAAATCTCTTTATAAAGACTCAGTAAGCAAAGCTTCGATCCAAAATACAACCAGAACTTTTTATTTAGGATCTTATGCATTAATTAAGCTTTATCCTGCATAGCGGATTCTTCTCCACATGACCACTCCACAAGAACCCCCAAATCTTGTATTTTCTCTGAAATATGTGATGAGCTTTTGACACTGCAAGAGTGAAGTCCACAGTAACTGGATAAATGTGCAGGATTCCAAATTCAGTTATTGTTATATAAAGTTAGCATTCTGTATTTTCATATGAAATGCAAATTTAACCAGAAGTTAATTAATGTGATTTTAAAATTATTTGGTACCTCTCAAATTGTCATTAACCCTTATGAGGAAGCAAAACATGAATTCCACCCTTCATCATCGTGATCATAACAATACTACAACCCAAAAGTGGAGCTTTGTGAGCCTAACAAAAGAGAAAATGAAGCAGAACTTTCTTTACTGAATGTGACAAAAATGTGCAATAGCTTTAAGTACAGGAATAGGAATACTCAATACCAATATTTGCAGTTAAACGTTTTTCTTTTTCTTGGTAAGAAAACAGATAGCTCTCATAGAGAATTGAAATTATTCTAGTGTAACTAATACCATGGTCTTTGCCCTCTCTTTCTAAAGAGCAGTATCATTAAAATTAATATGATTTCTGTAAAAAAAAAAGCCCTGATTTTAAGCAGAATAATATTAGAATAATGGATTTTGAAATGTGCACTCACCAATACAATCCCCATTCGCGTCCTGCTTATATCCCATGTTGCATTCACATCTGTAACTAGAGGGGGTTGGTATACAACGTCCATTCAAACAGAGGTTGGGCTGGTGCTTGCAGTTGTCTATTGTCTGATTGAGTATTGCTAACAGAAAAAAAATCAGAATGAGAGACAAACATTCAGATTTTCAAGTGGAAGTACATATGAATATTATACTTGGCTTCAGAAAGGATGTTATCAGGTGCACAAATATATAATAAGATCTTTTTCAAAGCACTATCTGTTGATGTGACAGTAAACTAACAACAACAAACAGCTCTTGGAAATAAAAACCACATTAGACAAACACTCTTACACATGATTTACCATTTCTGTCTATAGCCTGATGAGACTGTCAGTGAACTCATGGATAAACCACAATTTGTGTGAAGGTCGAAGCAATTTTTGGTGTACCTGTCTTAGTAACACTCTTTACATTTTATGATCTCTATGGTTGGGATCACAGAGACGTGTTTACACATATCATAAGCAATGTTTGCATTCATGAGACTTCTGCCAGAAAATTATTCACCTTGGGCTTTCAGCTAAGGCAGTGTTTCTGCAGAGTAAGTAGGTTTTACAGTTGGAAGAGAAAATACAGAAGACAGTTTATTTTAAACCCAGGTGGTTTTTTGAAAACACTTAGAAATCTGGAGTTTTATTAGTGCTGACGAAGACACCTCAGCAGGGACAACACAGGCTCAGGGACTCCGTAACTGAAGTCAAGCAAAAAACCTCTGCATCAGAACTCTTGTTGAAAAAAGGGCTCCTCAACTTCCTAATGTATCAGCTGAGGTGCCTCAAGCGTGCTTGAATGGCAAAGTAATTTGTAAGTGTTAGGAACACCATACCATATCCAGACTAAGCAGTAAAAACAAAGGAAAAACAGAAGGAATAGTTAAAAAAAAAANTTCCGCCCACGGCCGGGGAGAATCCGTTGGTTCCTGGGATGGGGATGAACTCTGCTCCTCTTGGTCTGAAGCCATTGCCCCCGGGCAGGTGGAACCTGTTCCCTCCTGCTCCAGCACGCCGGGAGCCGCCCCGGGCAGGGGCCCCGTCCACACACAGCCTGCGGTGCTCATCTGTCAGACAGGGGGGCACAGAGATGCACAAACCAGGTCAGCCTTTCTCCAGGTCAGCCTTTCAAAGCCTTCACCTCAAAAGGAAGACACAGCTCTCCTTGTGTGCTACAAAAATCGCGATGGCAACTCCTCGTTTCCCTGATGTTGCGTGTTCCCCCTGCCACTCCAAACCTCCCTTGGTCATGACACATGTTGCTTGAGGAAGGACACTAGAAATAATAAAGAGGAATGCTGTAATTTACGAATATTTGTTCAACTATTTGGTGAAACCTTCTTGTTGATGTGTTGACAGCAGCACTGTAACTCCCTGGTCTCTTGGAGATGGCAATAAAGAAAATACCTTTCACTAAGGATGTACACTATTGCTCTCTGAGCAGAGATGAAAGAACAGCTTAAAAACTGGTGCATTCTAGTTCAAAGTAACCCAAAAGGCAATGGAACAAGAGAGCAGCTGTTCCTTTAAATCAAAATTAACTATGGACCCTAAGAGTAGTTTCCTCTTTAAGCCTGACCACAAAATCTTTCCCATTTCCCAAAAACTATTTACAAAGTCAACAAAAGGACATTAAAGAATCAAGTGCCAAACAACCATGGACCAAAACGAAAAATGGTTAACAGATGGTAATATCAATATTAAAAACACGGAAATGAGTAATAATGCAACCCACGACCTTCTTTTTTTTTCTGTTCAGCCTACATTTTAAAGCAGTTTAAAACACTCCAGTGACCTCCATCCAAAGCAGAACGAACGGCAAGAAGGAGAAAACAAACCAGCCAAGCCACGAGGCACTCACCAGATCCTCTGGCAGGACACACCTCCGGGACAGAGCCACTGGCCCAGCACTGGCCAGACTCACAGCAGCACTGCCTTCTGGTGAACCTCCCGGGCAGCTCCTGCGCACAGCGGCCGCTCGCAGTGCTGGAGAAGCAGCTGCTTGCTCTCTGATCTGGCAGTCAATTTAAAAAAAAAAACAAAACAAAAAATAATGACACGAGCTCTCAAAACTACCTCCACTTGTTCACCTGAGGTAAGGATGAAAAAGCTTTACAAGTTGTATTGGAAAAAAAACAAAACCAAAACCAACCAAGCAACCAAAAACCCCCCACAATATCCAACCTGCACCCAGTAATTATCTGACCCACGTGTTCCACACTGGATTTACTGCAGGATCACACAGATGCAGTAGCATTAGTTTTGCATTAATCCACCATGCAATCTTAAAGTCTGCTCAATCTAACAGGAAATATGGATGATATGAAAGACACAAAGCAATACAAAAAAAAAATACATATTAAGCCTATTATGGCAAAACCCGAGATACTTTGTGTAGCAACAGCAACATTGATAAATTCATTCAATGAATTTCTCCTTCATTTAGATGTATCTAACTGAATAAATGCTATCCAGTCCACTCTGCTCAGCTGACTGAAAGTACAACAGTGTTTTTAGCAATGCCATGTGAAAACTACTCTCCTTCAAGGACAGATGATCTTTTATTGTCACAGTCCTGAATGCTGACTGCAAGTAAAGCTCAATTAATTTGAAAAGACATGGTGCTAATTACAGTAACTGAGCAGATCCTGGTATTTTGTTTGAGAGCCAAATATTCATCTTAAACTAGGAAGAATAAAATACTTTGTATTAAGGTTTATATTCCTCACTTTTCTCCTAAGTAAATGAGAAATTGCACTTCCAGAGTATATGAATTATACTCTAATATGATAGAGCACAAGAACTTTCAGACACAGTTTCTTTGTAACATAAGGACCTGCCCTTTTTAAACTAGGGCATGTGTTTCTTCTGCAGCAGTCAGGTTTTGGGAGCTGAATTTAAAAATCAAATTGTAAAACATGCCAAAATCCATAGAAATTTTGATCATATTGGAAATCATAGGTTTTCAGTATTCCTGAGCCTAGCCACAATGCATTTGAAGGTGGCACTCCTCAGATGAACCTGAATAACAGAAGGTGCGTACATTATTTAAAAATTACTAATTTGAAATCACTTGTAGGTTTTGTGCTGCTGCTGGTTTACATAATTTATCTGCAATTCAGAAACCCCTTCAGAATTCCTATCCCTTCCCCAACATGAGAACAAAGAGCTCTGAGATATCTGAAATAAGAAGAACCACATGAGATCCAGAAAATACATTATTGTTAGCAATTGCTAAGGTTTTTTTACACGTGGTATGCAGTATTTATAGTTAATTGATCAGAACAGTTTATATCACATACTTGACACACGCACCTCTATAAAAGAAATTTACACCACATGTGGAAATAAGCATAATGGGTTTTTATAACGTAGGGATGGCTATTAAATAAACTGTCCTGTAAAAGATGCAATCTATTGAAATCCAACACTTGGTTTGCTTAATTATATCTGTTTCTGACAAACTAGTGGCACATCAGCAATATGCTACTTAATGCCTTTTGACTTTATTTTTGTGCCTTATGTTGACCTCTGAAGAACCAAAGTGAACTTAACTTTTGGGCTCATCAGATGCAGATTCGAGAAACAAATATAACCAACAATTCCTGTGTTTGCCTGGACAGCAGAGTGAGGCCCTGGGGCAGGGGAGAAGTGCCAGATGGCTGGAGCACCTACCAGGAGTGCAGGATCCATCCACAGATGTGACAAAACCCCGTGGGCAGATGCAGAAATAACTTCCCACAGTGTTGGAGCAAACGCCACCCTCACAAATCCCTGGGATGATGCTGCATTCATCAATATCTACCCAGAAAGGAAAGGACATGGGATAATTAGCAGAATACTTGTATGTACTGCATTAAAAACAGGGCAGGAGAGCTTTTCTGAAATGAAGTTGCTATTCAACTCTGAATACAATATTGCTGCTGCTTGCATACTGAAAATAGTTTTGTTTGCCACCTGTTGGAGGTTTTGCTTACACATGCAGTGGGTGTTTAACACTCCAAGTCACAGAATACACGAGAGCAGGCTGAGATTTCCTCCTCCTGAATGACACAGACCGAGTGCCACCTCTGAGAGGCACAGAACAGCTACACTGGAATGCCAAAATACACATCCTGCTTTCAGGCTGAAGGGAGAAGGACGGCACAGCAGCCAGCCAGGACAGCTCTGGGCTTCCTGTGACCACGCAAATACTGCTCATGAGATCTGACTGCTTTATGGCCCCCTAACATTTCCAACTGTAAGAAAGAATTTTGGCCGAGCCCTTCAAACGCAAACAAACCTTTTGATCCATTCAAATATTTCTGCTAACTGGAAGCAGTGGTCCCACCTGAACACCGAGGCAATTTTGTGTATAAATGTGTATAAACTGAGATGCCACCAGGCTGATAAATGAGCTGCTGTGTGCAACGAGGGGCTGCCAAATTCCAAACCAGTGGTCCAGCAGCACACAGCCCATCAGAGCAGTGAGTAGTGGAGTTTGTTTGGCAAGTGAAAGGCGTGTGAAGGAAGTTTTTCAGCACCTCTGCAAAGCTAAAGGATGCAGACCATCCTTCCCAACTGGCTACATGCACGGGAGTTTAACCCTGCCTAGGGCTCGTGTCCAAGAATGACAGGAAGCTGAGAAGAGAAAAAAGCACCTTCCTGAAATCTAGGCAGTGATCAGAGCAGAAGGAAGACTCCACAGTCTTCTGCATGTAGAGAGAAAAACCAATTAACTTCCCTTGTGGAAGAATAATTTATTTAACTTACTGGAGCCGTACACCAAGTAATTAGATTTTTTGTTTCGCCGGTTTTTGAGCCAAATCTCTGTCTCTCCTTCCCCTTCCCCGGTTCTTGCATGTGCAATTATTTCAAAATATCTCTATTACCTCTGACTGGAAATTCTGAGACTTCACCTCAGGAACGGCTATTTTTAGTGTGGCTGATTGAAAAAGTTACTCATTTTCCTCCCTCCACCCCCTTCAAAATACATAAAATTAATAGTCTTGGGGAAAATGCTCCAAAGGTAAGTAAGATGAGATGCTGTGTTAAGGGTGAAGAAGACTGGTGGCATGAATGGTCCCAGTGCTGCACACAAGATGGGACAGCCAGTCTCAACGTGAGAAACAATTTAAATGTCTGACAAAAATTTTGCAGATTTATTACCCAGTGAGTTTCTGCCAGAAAAGACCCAGCCTGGCTACCTGCAATTCAGAATTCATGGCTTTTACTGCTAGGGAAAGCAGGCTTTTATAAATAACAGAGTTACAAGTACCAGAAATGTGGCTCTCAACTGCTGAGTTCTGGGAAAGGGTTCCTTGAAAATAGTTTCAGTCTAGAAAATAATATTAGAAAGTAGTAATACCTGGTAGGACCGATTCTGAACAGCAGACAGTCTAATGAAATTATACACTGAAGCGGGAAAATCTGAAATAGAACTAATTTTTTTAAAGGATTATTTCCATTTTGATGCCACTTATTTTTTAAAAATAGGATTTAGCCTGTTTCATAAAGTCCTAACCTTTTGACGTTAACAGTACATAGTAACATATCTTTCTGGAAAAGCATCAGAGGCATCCTACCTCCCAGAATACCTTTAATTGTAAAGGGTATCATAACTAACTACATTTATTTAACGAGTGGGATGTATTTGCTATTCGAGATGAGTAAGTAGAACACATTTATTAGATCCCTGGAATACAATTAATAATAGTCCACCCCTTTTGTAAAGCAGCAAGCATAACTGAAAGTTTCTCTCTCTTCTCAGTTTCTCTACATTTAATTCATCTCTGAATAACCCAAAGATGTAAGTTCCATTAACTCTGTGAGACAATAACATCCTAAAAATGAACAGCATTTCATTCCTAAAAATGAAAAAAAAAATGGCTAAAAACTCAGTATATGGTAGATCAAAACTTCTAGTGGAAAAAAAAAAGTGAAGGGTTTGGGGTTTTCTTTTGCTTTTCTTTTCTAAGACACCGCATTGGTGTACTGGATATCTGGAATTTGGTACAGTCCCTGTAGTGGCCTTTCCCAAATTTTTTCAACTATTATGGTACAAAAGGCACAACATGAACATTCCTACTTATTCTAACAAGCGCTGTTGTTGCCGGGAAGATCAACAGGAGAGAAAAACCCTAACCCACAAAATACATCAAATCTCTCCTTCTTAAGTAGGAGAACTGCTGTTATAGTAAGAAGATCTGAATAATTATTGCAAGATTCCAGCCTCTGAACACTGGAGCCTTGACTATTACTGACTCCAACTTGGATTTTGTCCTTTGTAGCCAGTAAGTAACATTTGATCTACTTTTCCATACCTAAGGAAGGGAAAGGAGTGAGCGGAATACTCCACACCACATCACTCCTACGCAACGTTTGAGACAAAAAAACTTCACTAAAATACTGCAGTTTCTATTAAATAATTTCTCTGTACATAGGTTCTGTTAACCCATAGGACACCAGTTTCTCACATCCTTCCCAATGGCACAATCCACATCCACAGATACAGATATATAGATAAATATATATAAAAATGATGTAACGTCACTCAAATTACCAGTCCTACTAACTGAAAGTGCAATTGTTTGAAGGACTGGCTGTGGTTTTTTTCTTTATAATTCTAACCCTGAGAGATTATGAACACTTAATTAAGCATACAAATAAAAAAGCCAGAATAAAACCATGGCTTAGCTTTTATTCTCTGCTCCATCGTAAGAATAATGTAAGCATGGTATTGTCCTGGTATAATTTAGGCATTACCACCCTGGGCTGTAAAGTTTCACGTCTTTCTTCCCTAGAAAAGATGGCACAAACTGTGAGGTGAGGGTTGTTATTTGCTTAATTCCCTGTGGGGAATTATCTGACTAGGAAAGCTGTGACCAGGGACTAACTAGTATTTAATTAATGTATTTAATAAATAAAATTATTTAATAATAATTTGCCACTAATTTGCCACAAATTATTATTTGCCACAGTCACAAGTGGCAGGGGTTTAAAACAAAAAAAGCCAGAACATTTGAGCTGTTCTGCAGCAGGCTGCCAACAAAACAGGAAATGAAGACCTGTTGATTAGTGAACCATGAAATAACAGCAAACTCTCCAGACTGCAGATGATGTTTCACTTCCATTATGCATGGTCCCATAAGCACCACAGCTTTTTAAGAAGCTCTGTGTTAAAAATATATTCACCTTTTCCTGTGGATACTATCAAGAACTGCAGAATATAACTTTCAGCAGTTAAAGCTTTAGATAGCTAAAACAATGCAAAGAATGCTTCAAGTGCTCTTTTCAGAAGAAAGGAAACATGTCTCTGAATAAATTCTTCTGGCATCAAAAGAACCACAGTTAAGACAATCAAAAATACAAGTGCACTTCTAACAAACAAGGGTTAAGAATCTATGGGTAGATTAGGATAGATTATGGGCATGGATAGACAGACAAGAGCTGCCTCTGAGAAACAGCCACAAACAGGTTAAAAGCCTGTAGGTAAAAATCAAGGACTATGCCAATAAAGGACATCTTGAAGCTGGGATCTACTTGAGCCGTCTCCAGGAAGGTCTAGAAGAACTAATTTGTGTAGAAAGCCAATGCAATGAACTTTCTTTCCCTTTGTTTCTCCCCTCTTTCTTTCCTTTTTTCCTTCTTTCTTTCTCTCTTTTTCTCCCTTCCTCTCGTCTCTTTCACCCCACCCTTTATTTCAAATCCAGCCTACATGTGCTGATACCAGAAGGTTAGGGAGAAACATTCCAATTTCCATGCCAAATGTGTAATTTCCTAATGCAAATTTTTAAGTTTTTGTGGACCTTCTGACTTTTTGTTGTTCCTTTTCAACCACGAGCATCTATTCACCTGCCTGTTCCCTCCCCTTTCAGGTGCTGAGTAGAAATTAAAACTAGTCAACACACAAAACACCAAACCACAGAAAAACAAAAGAATGTGGAGGGCAGGACCAGAGAAAAATACCTTTGGAATTTTTAAAAGTTTTTATTTAGATATTGCTTGCAACAGCACCAGAAGCAACATTTTCACTTAAAAGACATGATTTTTAAACTGACTATATTACTTACTTTTTCTGTGAATGTTGTACTGTAGGCAAATCTAAGCAAAACTCTGAGGGGATGTCCAAAATTGGCTGCAAACCATGCATTTGTTTGTAACTGAACACTGAGTATAATGTAATTTAGGAACATAATTAAATTGCCAGGTAATCACAAGTCAAAGCCTTTAAGAATGAAGTCCTCTTATCAGCACAACTTAAATGTGAAAGCACACACTGGATGGGATGAAGTCTGAGAGTTCTGATTTATTTCAAAGGCATGAAAAAGTCACTGAAATCAGTGAAGTCTTCAGCAAACTCACAAAAACTCTGCAATTTTCTTTCACATTATTTTAAATTATAAGGAATTGCTGCTCTTAATTGCACTAACATGTTTACTGAGTAAACACGGTCTATGTTTATTAAACTACACTTATTAAACACAGGCTACTCGATTTTTCATCTAAAAAAGAAGAGCATTTCCTTGGTATTTTTCACTTACCCCGGACTCATCAAAACTGCCACGCTTGCTTTCACTCTGTAGTCACTAGGCCAAAAATACCTACCTGAACTATGATATATCTTTCAGAAAACCAAGAAAATCCTAGTAACTCAGCAGCAGTTATATGTTGCTCACACACAGAGTTTTTATCAACAGTTCTAGATTTTCAAAGAGAATAAACACTGCCTTTACCCACAAGAGCTAGACAGAAAAAAACATATAATGCAAAACAGGAACAGCCAAGTAGAAACATGGGATGCTGCAAAGTAGAAACCAGAAGTTCAGTGGTGTTATGCCTGTCCAGATCAGACACTACAACTACTCAACTATTTAATAATGTTCATTACCAAAGTGCTCTAATGCTCTGCATAACCCATTTTTAGGTATGTCCTCCTACAGCATCACTTACCATCACATTTTTGAGTTGCCTCGTTCTGTTTGTGGCCCACAGGACACTTGCACTCGTACGAACCTACTGAATTAATGCAGTTTCCTCCCTGGCAGACTCCAGGGATAGCCTGGCACTCATCAACATCTGCAAACACAAAAAAAAAGACCCAAATGTGACTACTTGACCTCAGATAAAAAAGTAACTTTCAGTAACTCCCTGTTACCTTTCACTAAGTTCTACTTCCACTTCAAATTGTGTCGGGGTTTTTTTGTTCCCAGATCTAATTTGCTTATGCATAAACCACCCCACGTTTCTGTAGGTTTTTATACAGTACTATCCAATAGGACATCTCTCCTGGTTGTCTCCTTTAGTATCTGTGCCATGAAGTTACCATCCAGGCGTTTCAGGAATCTTCTGCACCCGTTTGTTCCAGCTGGAATGTGGTGCCCCCAGTCAACATCTGGCAAGAATATGGAACTCTTTTTCAGGAGGTTGATTAAAGCCCTTACAAGGCACTGAAATTCCACCTGAGTTTGTGGATTATACAACTTCTTCAGTTTTTATTCCTCCTGGTGCTTGTGCTAGAGATAAACCGATGGTATTTGCCTTGTCCATTCACCTGCTTTTCCATTTAAGTAAGTATAATTTCCCACAGTCAAGGAAGAAGGCAAGCACTTTTTGCAGGTTTGTTTTTTTTTTTTTTTTTGTAACCATTGGACTCAGGTTTAAGTACATTTCCTGAGAAGTTTGCATTTAGTTCCTGAATCCATGCTGATTTAGCCAGCACACTACCATGTCCAAAATGCAACAGTCAGACTGTAAATAGATTAAGGACTTTATCAAAGGCATAGACTTTATTTTTTTTTTTTTTCCTAAATAACCAGTGCTTGCTGCTGCTTGTTTACTTGGAAATCAAACATTTCATCTCTGAAGTATTTTAAGGAGTGGGCAGCTGCACTGGGTGCTCTCCAGAGATTCCTTCCAACCCTAAATATTCTGTGATTTCTGTGAACCTTGGCATGACTTAGCAACATCTAGAGAGGAGATGGTTCCAGCATTTCCTGATACACAGCCCACCCAGTAGCTCCCTACCCAGTAAGACATGGTGTTTGTCTTCTGACCCCGGGGCCTCAAAATGCATTTATCACACACAGTATGCCTGTGCCTTTTGTCACTTATTAACACTTAAATTAAGTTTCCTGTGACAGTAGATCAGTTGTTAAAAAACCACTGTGTGTCTGACACAGTTTTAGAAGTCGAAGATGCCAAAGAATAGTGAATAAATGGCAGCAGCAGCAGGCAATGAACACCTCTCAGAAACAGAAAAAGTTATCGCTGGGGTCCCAAGGTGAACTAAATTTTAAGGTCTATTGGTACTATTAATTTCTTTCAGTTCTTTTAAGAAGGCAGATAGAGGCTGAGTTTGCTGAAGCCTGAAAAGCCAATCCCAGTGACGCAATGCATCATATTTACACCATATTTAAGTGTATTTACATGATATTTAAGTGTAAAGAAAGCAAGAATAATCAAATTTCATCTTAGCTTAAAAATATATACACGCTGCAAGACGGATGCTTTTTTTTTTTTTTTGTCAGTATCACCTTTTGCTGAAAATCCAAGTTTGTTTTAGTTTATTACTGGTGTTTTGGGACTGAGAAAAGTCAAGAAGAACAAAAGTATTTTATTAAAAAGGGCATATTTTATCAATTGCTTCCAAAATGTTGTTTTAGGATATAGTATTTTTCTTTTTTCAGAAAATACAAGGAAATTGAAATGATGTTGGTTTGGTTTTTTTCTTTTAGGATCTTTGACAATTAGGCTAAACCACACAGGACTTTCAGCATTATTAATTATCCACTTACTCACACTCACCTCAACCACATTAACACAAGAAACTTTTTCTCATAAACAGCAAATTTGCTTAATAACTCTTTAGATACAGTTCTATATTCAGAAGTTCAATATGTTACAGGTTAAGCAGAATGTTTCCATGTGTTCATAGTCTAATATTTGGTAAGGGAAAAATGATGTTGTGCTTTTGCAGTTTTCTCTGCAAAATGCCTGTGGGATTTGCACAGCTGATTTTAAACATGCACCTTCCCTTTCTGACCTGTTGGCTCTTTCTCAAAAAAACTCTGAAAAACGAAAAAGCTCAGGAAAAAGAAATCCATTCAGATGTTAAGACATAAATTTTGGAGAGTTTTTTATTTACTGTGGTAGTGACAACTATTATCCAAATAAAAAAAATCTCTCTTTAATTCTGCCTGGAATATGTGTGGCGAGTTTCTTTTTAATTGATTTGGCATGTGAGGACTAAAAGGTGAATTTGTCATGACTGAAATGGAAAACTCTTGGTTCTTCCTCTGCATCCTAGAAAACAGAACTACTACACACAATAGAAATAATACCAAGATATTTTTTCCCTTTTTTAATAATTATTTTCACGACAGCAGGATGTGATCCTGGACTACCCTGTCAATATTGTCAGCAGCTCAGACATGTTAATACCAAGCACCAGATTACGAAAAAATATCATCACTCTTCATTGTGAACCTGAACCTTCATCTGTCTTCTCTCTCTTGTCCAGTTAACATCAGTGCCTTTAACATTTAGACAGTGTATTCCCACTACAGAACAGATTTTTTTTGGATTTTATCTCCTGTAATGGCTATAGGCACTTAACCATGTCAGCAACAGCAGCAGGAAGAAGAACCTTCCTGTCTTCAAAATCTACTCAGCCATGACCACTCTTCTCTCCTCAGAGCAAAAAATTAACTGTCTGCAGGGAAAGGGTGTAGGTGGGAAATCTGACTGCTGAGGAATGCAGGGAGGAACTGAGAAAATGTCCAGCACAGGATTTCTGCCATTATGCTGCTCCTAAGGCCATGTAGCAGTGGCAATAAAGTTCATTGAAGTAGAACACTGAAGTTCCTCCTGCCTGAATTCTTGGAGTGAGGGATGTCCAAACAGCTAAAATTCCTATTTAAGACACGACTGAACAGAAACTTCTGGGGGGAAAAAAAAACCAACAACAAAAAAAACCCACAACCAAATAATTTGAATTTTGATTGGTTTTGCTTCTCTTAGATTTTTTTTAAACCCGTTCATGGTAATAATGAGGTAACAGTACTACTACAATGTTATATACAAAAACATCAACCAGAAAACATAATTAACCCTGAAGAGCTGCTAAAGACCTTTTCAAAATTGAATCATGCAAATCCTTTGAAGAGTAGGAGCAACTTCCTATTTACACTATGCTACATCTTGTAAAAACTCTGATATCAAATACTGAAATTATGACCCATTTTCCAACAGCAAGGCATGAAAGTTCCACTGATTTTGAGTTGTTCACACCGGCTCCCAAACCTGGCTATCTACTGATGTAAGCATTCCCTTCAAAACACCTGAAGTATGGACTGAGTGAGCCTGGTCTAACTGGTACATGAGAAAGGCAGTTTTACTGAATACCAGAGGTGTTTGTGTTCCTTTCATTAAAGTCTCTGCAAATCTGATGTCCTCAACAGAAAGAAAAGCACTGAAAAGCAGGACAGATCCCTCTGTTTGCTTCTAAAACCCTCAGAGAAAACATCTGGTTCCTTCTGACCTTTCTGCAGAGGATGGCAGAGCACCAGAACAGGCTGCTCAGGGAGGTCTGGAGGCATTTCAAGCCCACATGGACACACTCCTGTGTCACCTGCTCTAGGTGACTCTGCCCTGGCAGGGGGTTGGACTGGATGATGTCCAGAGGTCCCTTCCAACCCCAGCCATTCTGAGATTCTGTGATCTTATTTCAACAGGCTCCGCACCGTAATGTGGAGTTTGGAAAGGCAGAAAGTGCCACATCCAGTCCCTTCCTGCATCAAAGTGGGCTGGTGATTAATAACAGAGCAGACACTGTGCTACCAACCTGCTCACACCACAGAGCCTGGGTCAGGAGGAGTTACCAGCACTCAGAGCTTAAAAGGAAACGTCTCGACTGCTGGAAAGCAATGATTCTGTCAAATAAAGAAATTCTGTCTCTCCTTTTCCCCGAAGAAAGGCCAAGCATTTTTCATCTATGCCTTGCCATCACCTTGTACCATTGCATGGTAAGCCCAGCTGACATAAATGCAATCTGAGCTTCCTATTTAGCAATTATATGTCAAAAATGTAGCAAAAATTGCAGCTGTTTAAACTTCCTTTGTTTACCCATCACACAAAGCAGACCACCACATTGTTTCTATGCTCCCCAGTGGAATTCAGCAGCGTGGTTAAACGGGTGACTTAAAACTATTTGCCACGGGGGATATACTGCCAGGAAAAGAAAACACAATTACTATGGGCATGGGTGCTAAAGAGCACCACTGATCTCTCACATAATTCAAGAGAAGCCCCAGAAGCTGTGCCAGGGTCAGCCTGGCAGAGGGGTTTCAAAGATCCCTTTTATGTGGCCAAGTCATGCAATGGAGCTTGAACTGGAGATTGCAACATGCACCCCTTCTGTAGTGCAGTTTCTGTCCATGACACTGTTGTGAAAAGAGTGTCTAAAACACTCTTTAATCACTTTAATCGCTTCAAGACGAATGGCAAGACATAAACTGCTGCATGCAGGCCGAGGCCTATCTCCGACACATAAGGAAAACTGACATCAAGTATTTTATCCTTAGTGTCAATTAATTATCCACGTTTTTCCAGGCACTTAAGCTTTGTCCTCCACGTACAGCAGCAAAAATCTGGATTTTTGCTGGCGGCGCAGCAAAGCACACCCGGATTTCATCGTGAGGCACAGACCACACACGAGGAAAACAGCGGCGCTGTTCCAAGGGCACTGCAAGGTTTCTGAGGCGACTTTCGCAGGCAGGGTTTCAGTCAGAGGCAGGGTTTCAGCGGGGGCTCACCTTGGCAGGCCCCGGTGCGGATGTTGGGGATGAAGCCGCGGCGGCAGGGGTGGGGCTGGGCCGGGCACATCTCGCACGGGTGGCCCCAGGCGCGGCCCACGGTGGCACAGCACAGGGACTTGGTGCACACGATCCCCGTCAGCTGGCCCTGGCACATCTGCTTGTTCACCTGTGTGAAGCACGGGCCTGTCCTGTAATCTGGAGAGGGGAGGGGGAAAAAGAAGGAAATTTTATCATACATGCCACTTTACAAGTACCTGTAGAAGGAACTCGTTTTTAGTCCACTAGATACCTACATAAAGAAAATTCCACGGAAATTTAAGCTATATTACTCCTTACAGAAGTTGTGTGACACCTTCCACTGAAGGTAATGGTTTTCACGAGGTTATCTTTCAATTTATTTCTTTCAAAAAGGTACAAGTAAATGAAAGGCAGCTGGACACAAAACTGCTCTTGAGCATTGGCAAAACATCCAGTAAAATCCACAGTAAGCAAAAGAATTTTACAAACAAACAAGCAAACAAATAAAAGAGAAGATCAGATTAAGCAAACAATGACTGGAAACTGGTTTCCTTGCTCCTAAGCTACTTCATGGTGATTTATGGGAGGGAGCTACAGACCACAGCCACCACACATTTTTTCACTCCACACTGATCAAGATCCATGCCAGAGAGTGTCACAGGATCATCATTCTTGCTGGAATGCCTGTTGCAAAATAGTGCTACCTACAGAGGACTAATTGGCAAACCACCACTTATTTTCAGAGAAATACCATGAGACAATGCAACCAGCCCAAGCTGTATGCAGTACACTGAATAAAGCATAGAAACTATATGAAATTACACTTCTGGTAGAATTCCTGTGAATAGTTAGTTCATTAACACTGAACCTGTATAAAGAAAAAATTTTTTTATGTTATGAGTCAACACAAACTGGGATCAACAATGAACTGCAATTCTCTAGGAATAAATAAGAAACAGATTGTTGCTCTAAGCCAGATTTCTCATCCTTATGGAAACTCTTAAAGAGTGAGGAGGGAAAAACCAAGAAAATGCAAAGCTCTCACTCAGTGACATGAAAGAAGGCATAACAGAGGGGTTATGCCTGCTCCAGCTGCTATTCCATTCTCTTCTTTTTTCCCTACCAAAAGCAGGCTCCAATACTAATGTGTGGGTCACACCCTGTATTCCACACACTTTCTCTAAGGTGCAGCCGGTCTCACAAGCCACCTACAGATGGGACAACCCTTGCTTTCTGTAACTTGATACTTCGATCCTGAAGAAATAAGAACTTTGACATCGTTGGAAAGGAAAAAAAAGTGGTCTTCCCAGTGAGATGTTACACTAAGTTTCCCGGGCTCTTACAAACAGAAATATATGTTCTGCTCCCTATATTTGGTAAGGGTCACTCAGGTATCAGCCCAGGAAAGACTGCTGCAGTTATTTATACATATTGGCAGTCAATTTCAACTGGGCTGTTCACTTTAAATCAAGTCAGCCAAGTACCCAAGTACAGAAATGCCTGACCATAAAAGGAGATTAGCAGATCTTTAATACCCAGTAAGGTTTGTGAACTTTAATATTCCTTGGTTATCAATACAAAATAGTCTTCAGAGTTATACTCTGAGCTTCCCGGTACCCATCAAGCCACAAAAATAGCACTCGGAGTAAAATAAATACATTATAAAAAGAAAATCCTGTCCTTGCTCCACACACTCAGATGGAGTTCAGTTCTCCACGGGAGAATGTCCTCTATAGTGCAATCAAATAATGACTTACTACATATCTTCAAATTCCCAAAACTTGCATTCAGCAGGTCTGACAATCATGACATCCCAGCTCACTTTGCAATTCCTATTTAGAAAATAAGTAGTTCTGCTGGACAGTATTGTATTTTTATAGCAGCAATTCTCCAAGATACAATATTTTGTAGGACCAATCTTTGGATATCACGAAGCAATCACAATTGGAGCAGAAATTCAAACTATGTATTTCTCTGTTTAATGGCTGGTCACCCACAGGACTATTCTGGCCAAAGATACTCCACATTAAGAAGCTTGGAATTCAATCAGAGGAAATTAAACTTGAAACTAAAACTAGTTGTGAATCGTATCTGAGTTCCACTACCTTCCCACAAGACACAAAATTACTGAGTGTAAACTCTGTCAAAACTAGCAAAGAAAAGCTCAGTTTAGTGAGTGTGCTCAAAAGAAAGGTTAGAGAATATAACCAGACACCAAAGCATCTTTGCTCATGAGAATATGAATGAGTCAGCTACAAGAAGGAGTGATACAAATAAACAGAGGCTGCATAAATCTGATGGTCAGATTCTGCAACCACGCAACATCCATCAGCATAAGCCTGCAGCATGGCATCTATTGAGAAAAACACTTTATAATAATATTTCTAATCTAAAATACTACTGTATTTTAAAGTAATATAAAGTGCACCCATTTTAAAAATCTTTATTTCTTCAGTTTATCCAACAGGAAGCTCAAAAGTAGAGAGACTGATTAGTGGCTGCTCTTCCATGCTAAGAGAGAAATGTAAGATTTTAAAACACAAAGTGAAGGCAAGCATGTTCAGGTTAGTGGCAAAGTTCAGCTGTTTACACAAAGCTCTGTAGTCACACAGTAAATTTTTACATGTGGGAAGCAAATGCAATAAAAGTAGATGCTATTTTGAAGATATTTTGTAGCTTAAAATGAAGCTGTGGATTTGTTTCAGGAATTGTTTCACACACCCAGTCAGATTATGTTACTGTCCTGGTTGATCAGACCGTAAAAACTCCCATCTATGAATCTATCATCTTTTCCATATGGGTTTGCTTGTCTTATTCTTAGGTGTTTCTTCATTTGTTCCTTTGCCAGGACTGCTGATGGAATAATTTTGCCAGAAAGAACATATGTTCAACATAAGTTATAAATCACTTGTTACTCTAGAAAGACTAACTGCTTTGGTGGAAAAAAAGTGATCTTCAGCACACGTGTTGTACAGTTTTGGTTTTTAACTTCAGAAAATTATATTCAATATGCACAGTGACCTGAAGAATGACAATCTTTACCAACAATTCTAACTGTTAACATAATTAAATTTAATGAGAAGTGCTTTTTTTCTCCTGGCAACGAGAAAAAAAGTCAAACCATGGTCTTCAACATTTATGCTTCAGTATTTCTAGTCTGTCATAAAGGTGTGTATTTTGTATTCTCAAATGGGACTATTCAACTATCATGGTTCTTGGTTTTTTTTTCCATTAATTCCTTTTTAAAATTCTAATTCTATCTGTAATTTAAAAAAATTTTAAAAAAGGGTAGTTGACAGGAGCCTGAGACAAGGAGTAGCAATTTCGAGAATTCTACTCTTGGGTATGGTCCAGTATCCATCTATTTTAGTTTTCTTCCTGTACCTCTGGCCAAACAAAAGATTCTGATGAAGATGTAAAATCCTGCTGTAAATAGGTATGGAATAGTCTGTCTGCCACATGTCCTCTGTGTCTAACACCCTCTAGCTAAAAATCTGAATCATAATGTTTAACATCCCAAATACCACCTGCTCCCACTCAGGACAAAACATTAAAATATGTAAGGATCCAATTTCTGTCTGAATTTTGTCACAACTCCTGCCCATAAAAATTTCACCTCTTCCCAGGTAACACGAAAGAGAAAAAATGAGGCATGAAGAAAAGTAAAAGGGTAACTACACATGTTGGAATGTCCACTGCAAGTTATTGGGAAGAATATTAAAATTTGAGTTTCCTTTCGTGGGAGAGCACAGAATGAAATTTTAAACGAAGGCTCCCAGCACCAAAATACTGTTCCTGTGAGAAATCCAACAGGGGTGCGATGCCAGTCTCCTGCACCCAGCCTGCAGAAGGGGAAAGCACACTGTCACAAATACTGCATTTCATGTCTGTGAGCGCCAGGAAGATTCAGCAGGAAGGAGCTGTGAAAGATCTTCCATCATTTTTATTTAAACGAAACCCCACAGAACCATAACTAAATAAGGAAGCAATGCACCTGGAAACAAGCATTTTTAACTAGAAGCTACTTTTAGAAGATTGATACTTCTATAACTAAAAACAAAATACTGAAAATTTTAAGAATGTTAACCAGTGTGAACCACAGCAGGAGTGAGTAAAGGAAGGTGTCTGAGACAGGCCTTCATAGCCCCTATCAAATAAAGAGTTAGACCTAATACTTTATTAATGTGTTTCACTTCCTTACAAAGCAAATCTGCCTTTCATTGGACTTTTTACAGAACCTCACTCTGCTAAGGAAGATTTAGGAAATATTAAGGAATAGATGAGAAAATAGGTAAGCTCAACTTCCATCACCTCACTTGCAGGCTCAAGTAGAGCAAACAGTTTATTATTATTATTATTTTTATTATTATTATTATTATTATTATTATTATTACTACCTCAGAAATCCATTTCACACAGCAGCATTATTAAATGAACAACCTAATGCATGGGACCTGAATGCTGGAAAGAAGTAAATGCTGTCAGCACTACCAGGAACTTCCCTCTCTTCTAAAGGAAAAATTAGTGCAGCGGGTGAAGGTCCAAGAGGCTGGACTCTATGTCAGGGAACCTTCAGAGTGGAGACATTAAGTCCATACTGGCAAAGACCTGAAGTTAAACTCACTTTGCTAAAAGACACTCCAACAGGAAACAAGACGCAGAAACAACTGTCTTTATTACAACTCTGATAGCTGGCAAATTTCCCCATAATTTCTGCTAACACCCAGAGGTCTCCAGACATCTGAAATTCTTTTTTGGCTTGTTGCAGAACCTGCTTGTTGATTATCGAAGTGATTTTTCAATGGAACTCTCTGAATTTTGCCCCTTTGCAACATGAAATATTAATGTTTTGACAAACAGACATTTAGTCAAGCTCCATCTTCCTGAAAGTGGAAATTCCATGGTATTCCATGGATTCCTGCCATGGGATCATCAGGACTGGAAGAGCAAGGCACTCCCAGTTCTCCAACTGCTTCTGTATCAATGATAGCATTGCCCAGATCTTCCAAAGAAAAGATCAGGCTTTCCTTGACAGACTTTTCATCTGAGTATCAAAGAGCTGGCACTACTCATAACTGTCCTTGGGCTTCAGAGCACAAATCTGAAATTTATGCATATGTAAATATTATTCTTCTTACTCAACTCCAACATCTGCAGATCATAAGTCACGGTAATGCAAAAAGCTATTTAAACATTTTAAAAGTGCATAGGTTTATTAAACGTTATCTAAAATTTAGTTTCCTTCAATATTTTGATCAAATTTATATGGAAATTTGAGGGGGCTTTTTTGCAGTAATGCTTAGCTGCCAACACTGAGAGTACATGATAAGGGACATTTCAAAGGTAACAAGAAGGTAGATGAATTGTACTTGATATAAATAAAAAGAAGTTTTTTCAAAGGTGACATCCAAAAAGCTATGGTAAAAAAGACTGCTGGCTGGAAATGAGCAATGAGTCTCTTGGAAAATGGAAGAGAGTTGGCAATGCTATTAATTTCTCTTGGAAAAAATAATCTGTGGGCAGTACTGCTATTTAGGCTGAGGAGTTTTTATAAACCAGAATAGTAAAATCAAAGCCTCCTTTCCTTGACTTTTTCTTATTAAGAAACTTGTGTGTAAAGTCCTTAATTAAGTATTTAATAGCATCACGTTTATCATTAGCACAAACAACGATCACAAAAGTCCTTTAAACATCTAAAATTGTTGGTAACTCGAAGTTGAGAGACATCCCCAGCAGGTTCTTTAGTCATTACCTGAAGTGATGACTTCTGTAAAGTTTATTTTGATAAGGAACACAGAAGAAGAGCAGCTTAGTGGAAAATGGTTCTGAACATTGACATTAAATACATCGTGAAGGTTTGGATGTTTTTACACAGCTGACAGCTTTCATTATCAGGCTGGAATTCTATTACTGTTCTAGTGGTCTCACACGGCCTTTTTCTGACCAGCTCCTGTGATGCAAAACTTCCCATCACACAAACTCCTGCGCCTGACTTAAGTTACTGCGTAACTTAACAATACACACTTGACAGCTGAAAAGGAAGTGGAGGGCAGCTGTAACTGAAAGAAGGAAAAGCCACAGGTTCAATGCAGGAATCTGTGTGGGCTTAGTAGCCTTTAGCAGAATTCCAGGTTCCACCAGTTTTTCTGTCGTGCCCATTCTAAGCACATTCTCATTTTCCTCTGGCTGGAACAGCAGCAGCAGCTCTTTTCCAAAAGCAACAAGTCCACGGTTCACACAGACATTTTTATATAATTGGTATTATGTCAGTTTTAAGCAGATAAAGTCTTAGTGTAGTAACACCTGCAGATCCTAAAACTCTTTTTTTTTTAAATCAAAAAGCAATTCGTTCTTACACACCTAAGCACATGGGGGGGGAAATGGCAAAATAGCAGATAAACACCAATATTTCTGATATAAAATGCAATTTTGTGTAATCGATCCGAGCACTGAAGAAAATGATTCTAATACTTCAGGACACGAAACCTTTTGAAAAGTACACACACACACAAAGCACAGAAATACAGAAACATGGAAATACTTTGCTTTTGTCATTTATGGAATTGAGCGGCTTTCAGAATTCAAGTATTTCCTTAAAAACTTCTTGGAACAGAATGTTTCCACATGTAACTCAAGTATTATACACTGACTGATAAAAAACTTCAAGCACAGAATAAAAGCTGGGAGTGAAGTATTCCTGAATTTTGGTTCCAGCAAGATGTCCAATTTTGGTTTGGTTGGAGCTCCTTGTAAATGTATATATCTCCTCAAGCTTCCACAGGGCCTGCTATTATATAGAGATGGCATCTGAGTTGGGATTCTAATGAAATCCCTCCTTGAGCCAACACTTACCACACAATTTGACACACAATTAAATCCTAAATCATCAGTCATTGCAGGAAGTTACAGCCTGAATCACCCCTGGGCAAAGTGTACACAGAGACAAAAAAGGAAAATGTTTTCTTTCTTCTTTTTTTTTGCAAGATTCAGCAGTTTATACCAACTACCCTGTTACGATGTTTGTACATCTTTGCTTTGCTGAGATGTCTACAGTATCCAAAGCAAAGAAGGATTTCCTCCATGCTGCCTGCTGCTCCTTCCCCTCATGTTTCTCCTTCAAAAATACCTTACTTATCAAAACTTGGGACACTGGAAAGCCAGACTGATGCACATTAAGCTCTTAATTCTTTCAAATGCCAGGAATTAAGAAGCCAACAGCTTATTCTATGCCTGCAAAGGAAATGTGCTACTTTTCTTGACCATAATATGTAAATTTGAATTTCACTGTCCACAGGCTTTTGGTTCCCTGCTCCATGAAGTCAGTTCAACCTCAAAGGAACAGAGCCCCAGAATCAGTGAAGAGGAAGACTTTAAATTAAAGACTGTGTCATTCCCCACACCAAAAGCCAGGCCTTTCAGAATGCACCCATTCCTCACAAACTCCTCACAAAATGAGGAGGGAAAATATTTCATAACCAGCTCCTGTGTAAATTAGAAAGGCATGGGAAAATCCCAGTAGACCAGAAACCCTAATAAAACCACAGACACTGCAGCTGTATGCAATCTTGTTAATTATTAACCTAAGCAGGAAAAACAACTGTTTCACACATTACCTTTAAAAAAATATACGTATATATAATTTTTTTCTAAACTGCAAGAAACATTTCCTCAGATGACTGTCTAGACTACCGTGATAATTTGAGTTCATAGTAAACTAAAAACCCAGCCAGCTACTATTTACTAGAATTCTGTCTGTGTAGAGGCAGAAGCACAGTTTCTGTTCTACAGATCTTTTGGGTTTGTTCAGCAAAACTGAAGGGCTTTACAGATTTATCTCTTGGGCTTATACAAGATTTTCAGGGAGACATTACAAAGCTGAGAATCTTTTAACAACCAGAATCTTTTAACAACATCTTTTAACAATAACTACAGGAAAGAAGATAATTAAGAGAATTTATATATCCTCTCAATACAGAAACAATTTAATCCTGTTTCTTGTATAGCAAGTTATTAGTCTGAGGTGGAATAAACCAGTTTACTTTTGGAACTCCATGATTTTGAAACCCTGGATACAATGTGATTTGCTTCAGTAAACTACCCCTGGTAATACCTGGATTACTCTTTTCCATATATATATTATTATAGCAACTATAGCTTTTAAGGTATTGCGTAATTAATGCTTATGAAGGTAGATGTGATTGAAAATTTAAATTTACAGAATTTTAAGCCTAAATATTTAATTCATTTAAAACTGAACAACAGTTTAGAATCAAACACTTTCTTTGGTAAGTAACTGTCATGCCATACTCCACTGTCGGAATTGTTCTCTGGGAGGGTGGGGAGGCCCTGGCACGGGGTGCCCAGAGAAGCTGTGGCTGCCCCTGGATCCCTGGCAGTGCCCAAGGCCAGGCTGGACACTGGGGCTTGGAGCAGCCTGGGACAGTGGAAGGTGTCCCCCGTGACAGGTGGAGCTGGAACCACATGACCTTTGCAGTTCCTTCCAGCTCAAATCATTCTATGACTTCATAATTCTATCTTCCAGTTTCCCTGTTTCAGCTCTCATAGATGTTGTTTAGGCAGCAAAACCAAAAGATTTATATTTAACTGCAAACACTGGTTCTCAACCTGTGTTCCTAATCAGAACTCCCCAGTAGCTTCTCTGGGATTTCTGCCAGAACTAGCAGCGCAGGAGTAAACCCCCTCCCAAAAAAAAATCTGCTTTCACTGTTTTCAGCTGCTGCCCTGGGAACTGCAGAGGCAGAGGACAAACATCCCCGTGCCATTTAACCCACACCAGAAATAAGAGGGAAATAATCTGAAAACTGCCATGTCTTCAGAGCCCGCCCATTTTGTAAAATCTGATCTCAAACACAGAATCTGGAAGGCAGCTCGAAGCATAACACACATAATGAAAAATATCAGGGCATGCAAAGAACACAGGAGGAGAAAAAACACAAAAAAAGAAAATTGCTTCCAAATATCTGGCATCTATCTAACCTTCTACCACAGAGCCACACAGGGTTTTGGGTACTCCACCTTCATCCTTTTGGCTCAACATCGAGACAGTTTTATTAAACTCCTTTCTTATTAATCAAAACAAGTTTAAGGTGAATGACTATACCCTTTGAGAGAAAAGTAAGCAAAACCAAAAAAAAAAAAAAATAATTCCCACTTCTTGTTTTTCAAATTCAGCTTTTCACAAACAACTGTTCAGGTGTTATTGAATAATATGTACTTTCCCTCTTCTGTTTCTTGCTCCACCACTGCAATATTCAAAGAAATACCCAAACCCCTCCTTTCAGTGTCTCTCGGATCTACTGTGGAACCTCTGTGTACACTGAGCATATACTCAAGGTAAAATAACAATTTCAGACACTCATAACCAGTACAGAAATAAACTTCCAAGGTTTATTGGAGTTTCCCAGAGGACCTCTCAAGCCTCCTCTACACAATACTTGTAAACTTACAAGCAAATTAGTCTAATTTGTTCTAATACATTCTACAGTCACAAAAGCCAAAAAATTTTATTCTTTCTTCCTTTTTCCAGTACTTCAAAACTGGGTTCTTTAACTTATTTATGCTTTTTACCAATTTTGCCTAGAATGCCTATATAAGCAATATATAACATTAGCACTTGCTGAAATTGACAGAAAGTTTTCCTATTTACATGAATATTTCAGAGGTTTTTGCATTATCTTTGTTAAACACAATCCCTGTGGGCAAGTGCCTCAGTTTTTTTCTGATCTCTAACTTTCCTAGATATCCTGAAAATATCTCAAGATTTCTTTTTTTCCTGGGTATCTTACGAACTGTTAGCTTAATAAAATTAATAGCTTTCTTTACTTTTCAGAAGAAATTATTTTTTCTTCTGAAACTCTAACAAAGCCACCATGGCCTTGCTAAGCTCTTGTACTTTCTCTCTCCACCAAATAATTAAAGAAAAGAAGGTGACATTTTAATGCATCTGACAAAGAGCAAGATTTTCACTGAGGAAAAGGTAAGACTAGACAGAATTTTTCAAAGACATCATCTTCCCTCTCCTCTGCAACATGCTTCTCACTCATGATTTAGCTTCGCTGCTCTTTATTTTCACACTCTTGTTTCACTTTTCAATGAACAATCTCTAGAGGAACAGCATAACCTAGTCTAAGTCCAACCCAACACATAAAAAACACAGTATTTTATGCTCTCCTACATTTGCTCCTCCTGTAGCTAAGAGGAAAAAAACTACTTTTCAAGCGCAGCTTTTAAAAAATAGATATATGAAGAAAAAAAAAATATGTATATTGGCTGGAGGTATAAGGTGTAGCAGTTCTGGTAGTTCTTTCTTTCTTTTCACAGTTAAGGGCAGCACAACTTCTATCTTTTAAAAGCTTCCCTTTAAAGCAAAGAAACATTCCCTGTGCCTGAGCTGCAGGACAGCTCCACTGTACTCCGGTGAAAACTGTCAAGCTCTTTGGAAGAGGTCATTCAAATCCGTATTTTCATTTTACTTTTGTAGACCCGCTTTAAAGGCATTAAAATCTCTGCTTTTAATTCTAATACAAGGTGCAACAACCCCACTTCTACAACACTTTAGCACTTGCCTGTCCTAAGCTTGGACAAACTGAGAAGTTTTGAGGACTTCAAGCGCTTCGAAAGCAGCAAAGCTGCTGCACTGAAGGATTTTTACCTTTTTCTTTTGCCGATGTCAAAGAAACAGAGTGTCATTCAAATATCGAGGTTTAATTAAAAAGTAAAAGAAGGGAGTAGGAGAAAGACACTGACTGGGATCACAATACTTTCTCCATTGCTACTGCAATCAGCACGACCAGCATCACCCACGCCATTTTCAAAACTGCTAAATGTTAAATCTTTCGCAGTCCTAGAAGAGAGAAATTTTCCAGTGCCTGCTAACAACAAGGAAACGCACGCTCTGCGGGCACCTTGCAGGTTTTTAGTGCTTTAGGCGGATATCTGCCTTTGAAAACCTTGTTTTTGGTGATAATGAGGGAAGGCAAAAGCAGGGAATGCAGAGCCAGAGCCCTGTAACACCACTAGGTACTGACAACTGAGAGCAGGAAAGCAGCTTTTTGAATCTGCCCTGCTGTAATCCATCAAGGGCTGATGCGGGCCAGTATCTACAGGTCAGAACCTGCAGCAGAAAAAAGGAGCTTCCTGAGCAGGGACTGCATTTAAATATGTGTGTTATTAACACCTGATGACACCTCTAGCCTCAGAAACCCCTCCCCAAAATATCTAACAGGTTCTTCCAACACAGATAATCTGACCTTCTGTCCCAAATTAAGTACTTACCTGTCAGACAAAGCTTTGCCTCTTAGTGCTGCAGATATTCACAATTTTTATCTCCTACTGTCTCCAAGAGAAATCAGAGAGGTGCTTTTTTATTCTAAACTGAAGCTTCTTTTGTTAAAAAAAAAAAAACAAAAACATGACCACTGTTGCATTTTGCTTGTAATCAGCAGTAATACCATTATCATTTACAATGCTAAGAAACCAGAGGAATTGGTCATTCTAGAAAAAAAAATTGCTCTTATGTGTACAACTGAGAATGAGGCCTCTTATTCTGTTGCTTTTTCTTTTTTCTATTCTTGTCACTGGGAAAACTCAACTGCAGAAATGTCAATTTTTTATTTTTTTTTCTTTAAAAACACCACACGAAAAACCTTGGATCTTGTGTGCTTACAAATCAAAGACAAGCAGCTGACCAAAGACCAGATTTGACAGGAAATAGAAGAAGTCAGTGTACATATCAGAAAAAACAGGAGCTGCCAAAAAGGTTTTGCTCTCTTTTTAGCCCAGCAGAAAGCCTCAAGTTAAATACTCTAATCATGCCAGTCATTAGTTACTGCTCAGCCTCCTGTCTCCAGCCAGGAAATTAGTCTGCTCAGAGCCCAGATAGCTGAAAAACCAGCCACATTTTATCATACAGCTTGGGCTGGGAGGCCAAGCTGAAGGAAAGCTACATGTGTTCTATATTAGGAAGAAAACAGCTAATTTTAAAGAGCTTAATTTACAGAACAATAAAAAGCGTGTGTTTAAAACACCATGATGTAAAAAAAAAAATAACGAAACAACATGTCTTGTAACTTTGATGTGATTTGCAAGGGAAGTTCACATACGCTTAAACTATAAAATTTTACTTAAAGAGTTATGAACTGCTGCTAAATTTAGCTTAAAATTAAACCACTGAGACATTTCTTGCTGTAAAATGCTACAACTATGGCAACCAACAGATGAAGAAATCACTGCATTCTGCCACTTATTGGAAAGCATAAACTATTACATTAAAAGCATAAATTATGAATTACTATTGAACTAAACAGGCATTTAAGGCATCTTTTACGGTATTTTAATGTACTCTACCTCATGTAAAGCATAAACAAAATTGGCACTTAGATACTTTTTATAGTTATTATCAAGATATACTATAGGAGTCATCTTTCTTTAACTGAATAACAGTAAAATGAATTATTAACTTCTCCATTTGAATATGAGAAGGTCTGTGCGACACCAAGATTAGGCAAAATTTTATTTAGCCCTGTCAAAATTGTAAAAGCATACTATAATAGATTAGATATATTAGACAGTTATTATATATGCAATTATATATGCTTTAATATGTGCTGTATTTTATTGACAGTGACAGAAGCAAATTTGGCTTACTACCTCCAATTTCAAGCAATAAAATGTAAATCTTTAATGGAAATAACTCAATTTTTAAATACCCACATAATGCAGATGAACTCTTGTGGAACAAGAGCACTCTACACAAAACTGAAAATCTAGGACTTCTGAGGACAGCTGGGAAGTGTGGATGCCTAAACACTGATGGTTAAATTCATGTACAGGGCTTGAATTCTGCAGCTAAAAATTTCACAATGAATGGCAAGAAAGCAAACCTGAACCCTTTCATCATCACGAAAGTTAAGCTGCAACACCCACATGTGCTAGAGTCTTCTAAGCTTTGAAGGCCAAACTATTTAAAGCATAAGTATCATTGCTAAAAACTCTGAGTCATCATCACAGCTGGAATCTGACCTGTGCATTAACACGATTCCACAGCCCTGAATGCAGTCAGAGAACAGAGGCAGATCTTAACTAGGAATGATTTCTTTTATCTGGGACAAAAAGCAAGCTCACCAAGTTGTCTGGCAGGAAATAAAAAGCATGTCCGAATGCAACCAACTAAATTTTTAAGAAGAGAAATAACTTTGAATATTGCAATTCTCTCACGCCATAGTTTAGCTAGAATTAAAACCCCTCTTGGACACACAGCCCAGACTGCAGAACTAGCAGTGTTAAGATCCATCAGAAGTAAGGCTCAAACTATAAATTACCCTAACTTTGTCCAATCCCTTGAAAATTCATTTTAAACGGAGAGAATTGGTAGTCTTTTATTTCAGACAGGTGTACGCTCTGCACAGACACATCTCTGAATGGCTATAAAACGGCTCTAAGTATAAACAGATTTTTAACAAAATACTACTTCCTATTTCCCCACTAACCAAACTATGTAGGATTTGAGTCCTTGTGCTTGCTTCAGAAGAAGCAACTACAGAGAATGGGGTAAAACAGACACTGTAAATCAGATTTTAAGAATGAAAACAACAACCAGCTAGAGACAAACAAAATGATCCTTTACATTTCTCTCATGCTTGTGATTCCTAGTGGGTATATAAAACAGCCTGGAATAGCCAACAGGAACTCCTGCTTTCTCAGTGTTTGGGTTTTTATTTCCTTTACCTCCGTGGAAATTATTTCCCTTTCAGAGTTAACAAATGGTAAAAAAAAAATTTAAAAAAAAATTTAAAAATGTGCAAGATGTTTTTCCCAATTTATACACAGCTCTAAGCATTTCACAGCTGAATTTGAAACAAGGAATTCCACAGGACTCCTTCAGAAGCCATCTCTAAGATGCATTCTGGAATAAGGATGGGTTTAGGAACTGATCCCTGTACTCTGGTAACTCGTTATTTTTTCAGTCCTTCCCTGACTCTCTCCTAACCAACCAGAGCAAATCACTTCCCAAGTTCCTCTTACGAAAGAGGTGTTATACAGAAAAAAATCCTTCATTAACCGAGACTTACACAATCCTAAGGCCACCAGCAGCTTTTCTGGACTGTTATTTCATTAGGTGTCTTTTGCTCTCAGCTACATCTTTTAACTACGATATAAACAAAATATGCAACCTAAATTAGCTGGAATTCCTCCCAATTAGGCTTTGTACTTCTCAATTTTTAATGTGCGTGCCAAACTAAAAAAAAAAAAAAAAAAAAAGAAGACACTTTCTAAAATTACAAATAATAAATGGTTCACTGAAAGTTTACTGGCTCAGCCAGAGAACACACAGCATAAAACATGTACACAGAGCATTTTTAATTTTTTTTTGTACACAACTACTCAGAGTTTCCCAACTTAAATTTCTTTTACCTCTTTGGCACTGAGGGCCAGTGAAGCCGTAGACGCAAGCGCAGCGGTTGGGTCCAACACACCGCCCTCCATTCTGACAGCCACTCTCACAGACAGCTTCAACCAACAGAACAAACCGAAAAAAAAAAAAAGCTTAATAAAGTCATGGCAATGGTATTTCCAAGATTAACACACGTGGCATTTTAAAAATATTCATTTTTCTCCCCCACTGCCCTAAGCCTTTCCAGGCCTGAGGATGAAGCTGATGTCCCTCCTATACCATCTCCACCAGCAATGGCTGTGCAAACCAAATTCCATTTGTACCTGCTGATGCCAAAACTGCAAACAGCTGCTCAGCACAGATTCAGCACGGATCAACAGCAGATGTTTAACCTCAGTGTATTTTAATCGGCTGTATGGCTCCAGTCACTCACAATCATAAGAATTATATAACAACTTTTTATGTAAGAACTTACTATATAAGAACTTATTACCATATGAACTTATATCCTTCACTGAAGTTAGCTTTCTATCAAACCTCAACTATTTTGTGGGGGGTTTTGGGCATATTAAGTTGTGTTGTTCAGTCACAAACCTTTCAAAGAAGAGAAAGGAGCCCAAGAGACAGAAAATCATCGCTCAGAGTTGATGCTGCTGGAAGGAGTGATGTTTAGAGGCAAGGGAAAAGAACCACTCACTTAACTCATCTTTTAAGCACCTGAAAAAACTGTGTTTCTTAAAAGATCCCGACAAAAAATAACATTTTTGCAGGGAGGGAGGAAGCTGGGGGGGCGGAGGGGTGAAAGGGTTATAAATCCAAAGTATGTTTAGGTGAAAAAGATATTTCACTCTCATGGGACTTCAGAGCAGCCACCCATACTCTTTACCAATTGTCTGAATCAAGAACAAAGCTTCCTGCCAAACCACTGAATTTTCTCAGTTCAAAACGAAGACAGTTCTTCAGAGAAGCTGAAAAACACCATTAAAAGAGTGCCTTGACTAACTCGTTTTATCTATTTTCAGGCTCATTGCTTCAGCTCATTGCTTCAAAATTGTCCAGAATTAGCACATGTTCCAAATCAAAATATTTCAGCTTACAAGACAGTCACAAAATTTTTAAAAACTTTAAATTTTTGGCCTAGAAGTCATTAGGCTGCCTTCCTACACATGTCTCCTGGGTTTAGATGTGGCATTTCTAACACGTTTGAATATCCAGGGCAAAAGAACCTCAGAAATTTAGAGAAAGTAATCATTTCAAACTGGAAAAAGGTACACATGCCTCCTGGGTCATAATGGAGAGCATGAAATACACTGCTGAGTGGAAATGTGGTTAAAAAGCCTTACTTCTTACCAAGAACCACCAAACAGAATTACCTTTGCCTGAGAATGCACACATAAAATTAAGGTGTTTTGCTGCATGTGTTACATTGCTGAATTAATGGACAATGATGCTTCAGCAAGACAGTTAACTTCATTATATACAATTAAATTTTTCTACATAGAAATAAAAACGTATTTACATTTTTAAGACTGTCTAGGAGACAAATATTCAACCCTGCTCGAAATTTTAACTACCTGATACACTGAAATCAATCTCCAGAGTTTGTTCAGGTTTTCTGGATTGCTTCAAGGTCACCACTTGAAAATTCAATCATCTTTTCATTTAGTCACGGGAAATTTGCCTCGTCTGAGAGCATTCAGGTGTTGACCCAACACTTTAACAAAAGCAGGAAGGGACCAGCAACCTTTAATAGTAAATTTCACTGTGACCGGAGTCACAGTTTAGGGTTATACCTATTTGCTAAAATTTTAGCGAATTTTATCCAGTTAAAGCAAGAACAAGACTGTTTTCCAGCATTTACAAAAATGACAAAGGCAAAAAAAAGTTATCTTCCACAGTATTCAGTCTGTCTGGTTTTTGCATAGCTGCCCTCTGCTTGTCTCTAGTTCTTCCAGACTACTTTATGCAATTAATTTCTCTGCTAATTAGTAGTCAGCTGGCCTCAGAATACACTTTGAGTCTTTCTTTATCCCTGCAGCCTTTAGGGACTTTTATTGTTTGCTAAATTGCTACAGCCTGTAAACACTGTGCTGTTATAGGTAAAGCCGGGCAAATAATTGACTTTCTAGCTTGTCTGCCAACCCAAAAAGGTCTCCAATTGCTTGAACCATATTTAATCCTTTTTTCCTTAGACTGAGCAGAAAACAGAAAAACACGCTCCAACCCAGCAGTGAGACCCTTGTTCTGAGGTGGAGAAAACTCTGTTAAAGAGAATGAAAAAGTTAGTGGACATCTGGTATGATGAGTGGGATGCACAGTGACGTCGTTCCCCGAGGGTTTCCCAAAAGTGCTGGGTGAATCCAACCTGTAACTCGAATTTCAGAGAATACAAAAGCACTTCATGCACGAACTGGCCGCCAGCTGAACACCAAACCCCAAACCCAGCATTTTTTTCAGGGGTTTCACTGCACTTCAAGCAAACTGGCTGTGACTTACGCTGCTCACAGTGGGCCCCGGAGAAGCCCTTCTGGCACTGGCACTGCTCATCCGCGCACGTCCCGCCGTTCCTGCAGCTGGTGCTGCACTGCTGCGCTGCAGGGAGACACCCAAAATCAGCCAAAAACACCACAAAAGAGTGACCTCTCACGGTCTTCAAAATGGGATCTGAATGATGAGCTTTGCACCATCTACGCTATGTATTTTAAGCGTATACTCACGGAGAGGTTTTCTCGAGTTTTCCACGACTGTTATGTAGCAACTCGGAACTTTTAATTGCATTGGAGTCTGTAAAATCTTCATTTCTTACCAAAATGGACTCAGTGAAAACGTAAATACCACATACAAATTCATTTACAAACTTGCTTCTCTCTTTAGGCACATTTTAATTTTGTCACACAGACTAAACAGGCACACGTGGCGTACCAAAATTCATCAAAAACTTAGAGATATTTAATTTAAACATAATTTACATTTATGTATGCAGCAACGAGAAGTCACTTTTAAGGAAGTTGGCATTTTTCTCGCTGAAACTTAAAGAGAATGACTTTAAATGAAATCTCTAAAGACACAGTAAGTCCTTACCAGGTTTTGGTCCACACGTGGGTGATATCTGCCCACTGGCACAAGTGCACATGTTGGGACGGGAACAAAATCCATCACCACAGCTATTCCTGCAAATTGCTGAGGAAGAACACAGAAAGACAGTGGCAGGGATTAACAGCAACCTGAGTCTTAAACTGCAGGAAAAACAAGCCAACACCCAAAAACTCACTTCATTGGGACAGCTATTACACACGCAAAGGTAATTTTAAGTTAAATAAAGCAAACTGAATTTTGGCGTAATCAGTATCTCTTGACATATTTGAAGACAATCAGAATGAAACTGGGCATATCCAAACACTGACCTGACCTCTGAAACCAGGTAACCAACTCTTCTCCTAATTAGAAATACCAGCCAATTATGCAAGCAATGTAAAATCATTAAAAATAAGTCTTTCATGCCACAAGACCTGTGGAAAAACATTACCAAGAATCCCAGATCTGAAGGAATAGAAACAATGCCGATTTATGCTATGGGCTTCACTCTTAAAATCACCATGTTAAAGGCATTTTAGGGTTGTTTTTTTTTTTCCTGAAGATTATCCGCCCTTTACCCAGAGCAGTTTTGTGGGAAGTCAATGACCAAATGCTGGACTTCGCAGATTTTGTGGTGTTTCCCTAAACACACTTTTCTGTCCGCAGGTAGTCCCACACTTTCATTTAGAAACTAACCATAAAAACCCCAGGAAAGCCTGTCCACCCCATACGTGTCACGTGCCTGACCTTGTGCCATCCCCTCGATGACCCGAAGTCCTGGCTTCCCTTCTCACTCACCATCCAGCTCCAATGAACAAAGGAGTGACAGAACCACAAAAAAAAAAGAGCTAAAAGGCTAAAAGATTCCAAAGCAGATCCAAATTAATACATCAAATTAATCTGCTCAACTAGCAAATGAATCAAAGGAGAGCCTGAAGCAGTAAGAGCCACTATAGCACAACGCAGGAGGACTTCAAAAAGATGTATATTGTGCAACAGACAACCTGTATAGCAAAAAAAACCCCTCAAAAACAAACAAACAAACCCACCAAGAATCACAATTTCTTTGTAAAACAGGCCTGGAGTTTTGTGAGAACCAAATAATCTGGCAGCACATCTCCACTGAAGGACTGCAATGGAACAAACACCTTCAGGAGATCACGTGCCAACACCTCTCCCTGGGCATCAAAAAGATGCAAAATGCATCATCTACATTTATCATTAAATTCCACTACAGCTATGCCCCAAATGTGAAGATATGAGAGGTCAAAGAGTTTGTGGGATTTTCCTATTTAGTCAGAATCAGGGAAACACCATGGACTGACTTGAAATACTTTTCCATGAGCAGAAGTAAAAGTGAGAAACAGGACTTGGATCTAGAGCACTTAAAAAGCACAGGAAACACAGTTGTTTTCTTATACTCCTGTTCAGTCCATCTTTACACAACACAGGTCAATCTCCTGATAAAACAAGGTTTACATTTAGTCCATTTTGTTAGTTTATTATCCATTAAGGAGTATTTTTTTAATCAACTGAAAGCCTTAGACCTTAAGGTATATCCTAAATATGCTTTCATCAGAACAGTTTATTCTATATAGCAAAAGACTAAACCTAAGCAGAACTTTGGCTTCTAAATAAAAGATCACTTTTAATCATAAATATGTCACAGACCACCAACACCCACCATCGCATCATCAACCTGAAACACTGTCAGGTCAGAATGGTTCCTTTTTGATCTACCACTGGCTCATAGATTTCTCCTCATGAAATACAACGTTAAAACTACCAGTGACAGTATGCATCAGTTATAATCAGCGCATCTCCAATAAGAAGTCTGGTAGATTGTCCAGCATCCTGTGTAGGAGGTTTTGTCCAGGTGAAGAACTCTAGCTAAAGGGAACATCATCTCAACAGACATTAAATGTGAGCACAGAAATCTGTAGACTTAAACATTCACCAAAAGAAAAGAAACAGAAAAGCATCACAGACAATATTATAGATGGTGTGGCAAAATCATTCACCCTTTAAACATGTTAGAATGCTGCAATTAGACTGTGTAAGTAAGCAGGAGCTAAAAGATGTCCTTTGTGTAGATAAATTAATGATAAATCAAAGATTATTCTGGATGTGGACAGAGCTGAGACCAAGGCCTTTAAGAGGCACTAAGAGTCACAATTTAAGAGTATCTTGTAAGGATTTCTGAAAGCCCCTGACCACATCTGAGCCAGACACACAGCTGAATCTGAAAAACCTATCAACAGCGTAACAGGCAGCCTAAACCCTTCTTAAAAACTCTACTTCACATTAAATTATCCAATACTGGAAGAGCTGATAAATGTGAACAGAACACTTTGAGGAACTTCTTTTCTTCCACAGGCACATTCATACAAGTATCTTCCTCTGAACGACACCATTATCCTTCGCTGAGAAATTCTGGGTCAGCTTTAGGTGAAAATAAGTGACACACAGCACAGTTATCCCCAATATCAGTAAGGCAAGTTTACTCATGTGAAACTAATAGATATGAACAAGTGAGAGAGGCCTGGAATTACAGAAAAAAAAAGCCACCAAAGGCCAAAAGTTTGGCAGACCTTGGCTTATCACCCTTTCCTTCTCAGGTTTTGTCCTGCATGCCTGCAGTTTATCAGATGGAGCATTACAAAGACCTCCACTGCTCACAAAAAGAGCAGTATGTTATTGAACCTGCATTCTGAAGTTGAGCATACTTATTAACAAAAGAGACAGTGACAGGCTAGAATGAATGGCAACAGACTAAAAATTCAAGGTCTGAAGGAAGCACGTTCCTACTATCAGCTTTTATCTAACAGAGGGCAAATTAAGCTTAATTTTCTATTTCATGGTAAACATCCTCTAAGACATCATCCCCCCAGAGCACTGAGCACATTCCCCACACATAGAACCTATTTCCTTTTCTTTTTTGCCAGGCCATGTATGTCAAAAGTCACATCTGTCAGCACAGTACCTACCACGACCAGGCAGCAGCCAGCTTACATGCCTGACAGCTATCAAAACACAACTGAAAATAACAGACAAGAGAGAGTAAGCATCCCAGATGTAAAGAAGCTTTTTATTTGTCTGTAGTTCCAAGTTTCAGAGAACTTCAAGATCTGATCTGCTTTTATCAAAACCTTTTGGGTTTTTTTTCCTGTTACTACAGCTCAGTATTTGATTTGACAAAGTTTTTTTTTCTTCTTCCTTCGTTGTCGTGGGTTTTCTTTAAAAACCAGGTGGAAACATGTCTCTTGTGAACATACCAATGTCAATGGACAGCCCTTCAGTTACAAGGAATGTGGACCTGTAAATCCATCTTGGTTTATTTTTTTCTTTTTTCTTATTTTTAAAAATAAGGTGAAACACAGAACTACACTGGCTTTTCTCATGCTGAATGGAACAGTGACTCATAGAAGAATATTTACTTTTACGGTTGCCCCTTGAGCAGTAGAAGCAGTCAGACACTTACGAACAATGCACTGATTTCCTCCAGGAAGTGTCTTCCATCCAGGGCAACAGTAGGAACGAAATCTAGAGCCACACACATTTGGCCTGTGACACAGACAAAAGCAGTAAATGTGTATGGGAATGCATATAGGAAAACAGACCTAAATATATAAATAAATAAATAAATAACATTTTCTAAAGAGAATTTGCATACACACAAAGGAAGAATCCAGCTGCATAAAACAAACAAAAATTGCATAGTAAAGTTGTGTACAAAAAAAAAAAATCCTCCCCAAAGGAACAAAATCTACCTCCAAGGCATCTTATTTTGGGTTAGTTCAACTGATTAGGATAAAGAGGAGAGGTAGATGAGGCAAGAGCAGGCCACATTCATCCTTGTTGCAACAACTGAGGGTAGGGAAGAGATGAGTTTGAGTCTGCTCTCATTCAAAGTCTGAGAAGCCTTGCCATAAAAACAGGCTTCATGCTGTCATCTGACACAAGGCAGAAGGGATGCCTGCTCATGAGGATACGTAAACTAACTCGACATACCAAGAAGTCCCTAAAACATCAGAAGAAGGAAACCAAACAGGCTTTGAACCACTTCTTTGTAGAAGCCCCACCAAAAAAGTGAGCGCCAAAGTATCTCAGTATCGGAACGTGCTGGACCAAGGAGCCCAACGGGGTCAATTAGCTGTAACGTAGCCCCACACTACGTCTGCTTTTAATTAAATCGCACCCATTAGGAGACCAGATTCCACAGGCAAGGACCAAACTCCCAGCTCAGCGAACCGCAAGTCCTGAGCCGTACAAAGGGGCGCGAAGAGGAGCACCGGGGGCAGCACGGAGACCACCGGGGAAGGGGCTGTGGCGATGCCCGGGGGAGCGCACAGACGGCGAGGGGAAGGGGTTCCAGCCTTGTCCCTACCCTCGGAGCGCGTCCTGCTGTCCTCGCCTGCGGACGCGGCCGGCGGCGCTCCCGGCTCCGTCCTCTCGGTGCGCGGCGGCGGCCGGAGAGCCGCCCGCTCCTCCCGGAGCGCGGAGCCCCGGCGGATGCTGCGGATGCTGATGCTGCTGCTGCTGCTGCTG
>VZTF01003054.1:379617-404179 GCA_013397755.1 Cnemophilus loriae
AGCGGGCTGGCGGAGAGCAGAGAGCCGGAGAAGGGATGGGGAGGGGGAGAGGAAGGGAGGGAGGGGGCCGGGAAGAGGGGATGGCAGGAGAGGAGGGGAGAGGAGGCAGCGGGAGCTGCTGGAGGGAACGAGGGGTCTCTGAGAGCGAGCGGTGCGGGTAGAGCTGGTCCCGAATGGGTTCTGCGCATTCCTCCGGTTGCCCCGCACCTCCCAGACCCCGGGGAGCTGCGCCGTGGGATGGACACGAGCCCGTGCGGAGAGGCTTGGCAGCGAAAGCCCTCCCTGGGAAAGCACACGGCGCTCCCAAGGAAGGTTTTGGTCCCAAGGATGAGCCCGGAGGGGAGGGGGCCGGACCCCCAGACCTGCTCTGCCAGCGGGCTCTGGCACAGGAACGCCGGGCAGGGACCCGAGAGCTCCTTCCCGGCTCGTACCAGCTCAGCCTCCAGGGCTGGTGCTTCTGCCATTAAAAGCACCAAGAGCAGGGATGTGTGGTACTAGAGTAGTTGGCACTTTTCCTTCAGGAGTAGTTTTTGTAAGTTCGCACCTGAAGGTTTTACTTCGCTCGCTCTTTCTCCCTACATAACCATCTCCCCCAAAAAACCCCGCTTAGGAAATTCCCTGCGTGCTTTTTAAGGGCAAGAGCATGCATTTACCTCGATGTGCCGAATAGTTAGTAAGAAGCAAGGAAAAGCAACGAAAACAAAATGCGTGGCCCTGCTGGCAGTCCCCGAGGGCTGGCTGCTGGTCATTGCGATAACAACAGGACACAATCTGGTTTTGTCACCTGAGATGATTCATCACTTCGAACTGCAGCTCTAGGGGTGAGCACATCACCACGCAGCCCGTGGCATTACGGTGGCAACCTGGGAACTTCGGGCTGTTTTGTCTTTTAAAACAAAACTGGAACATGTAACAGCTTCGTTTAGCTGCACGTGGGTATTATCTGTCACGCCTAATTCTGGGGCGGGAAGCAGGAGCCACGTTTTGTTATCTCTGAAATAAAACCCACTGGCCAAGAGGCCGCGGAGCCACTCTCTTGTTCCACGTGCTGCCCTGCTTTGATGGTCCCGTGGCTCTGATAGAGGCTGCATTTACAGACCTGTGTTCTGACAGATCAGAAGCTGATTTTGTTTAAATTTGTACGGTTAGCAAAAGTAATTTTGCGTGGGAGGACCTCAGTCTTTAAAGACTTTGAGAAACGAAAAGTATTTTATGAAGGAACTCTACTCTATGAAGACAGCTGGGTAGGAGAGCTCAGCAACCTCCTGATTGTAAGTGAGGTTTGGAATTTCTTCAAAACAGAAGCTGTTAAACCTGTCATGGATGAAATGCAGCTAAGAGACAGGGAAAGAGAAGGGTTCCATGCCACTTCTGGTGAATAACTATCTCCAGAAAACACAGTGAATAAATAGATGGGACACAGGGAATCAAAAGGAAAGAATTGATTTGAGATAAACTCAAGGTCTTGGATGTCAGGAAGCACAGGGATAAAGAAGCAATTCCCATAAGTTAAACACAGCACATCTGGAAAAAGACAACGCTAGCAAATCTTTAAGGGGGAAAAAAACCAGCCAAACAAACAATGAAACAAATAACCAGCTTCCCCCTCTCTCCCCAGAAAGTTGGGCAATTACACAGCAAGGGTGGGCTAGAAATTAGAGAGTGGGAAATTTATAGTTTAAAGCCAGGAGAGACATAATTTGAAACTGGAAATACTGAGCACAGTAACAAAGGCAAAGTCAGCAGCTACTAGTGATTTGTAAAGTGATTTGTGAGACTCAAGAGTCCTCTTTGCACTCAAATCTGAAGAGGACTATGGAGCCCTCGCTAGATTTTTGAAAGGAACTAGCACTTAAAACCATAAAACATTCACTGGGCAAGATAGGGCGAGATGTCCTATTTTTGTTAAGTTTGGTCTCTAAATATGAATAGAAATTAATGCTTACTGAGAAAGCTTGGTCTTTGTTAGAACGGGCATCATAAATACTTTTTATGGGTAAAAGACACAGACTAGACACGATTTAAAGTAATGATTATGTTCTGATCATTCATGCTAGAACTACAAGTGTTAAATTTAGAAAAGCTGCCCATAAAAGCCACTGCTACGGTAAAGGAGGGAAAAGCACTGCCAAAGGGCTTTGGGTTCTTTAGCTAACAGCAGTTCTCTTAAAAATAGGGAAGGAAGTTAATAGGAAAAAAGTGCAACCTGATAAATGAAATTAGTACTACAATTAAGTGTTGCTTGGGTTCCTTGCCAGGAACACAGGTCTGCACTAGAAAAAGTGGAACCTAAAACTGCAAGTACTTGTGGGATGAAATTAGGTTTCTTCAGGAAAAATATTGAGAGTTATATCTCCCAGCTCTTGAAAAGCATTTGGATCTGCTGATCCTAGAGGTTTTCTCCCATCCTATTCCCTGCCTGTTACAAGATAGAAAAGCTTATTTCACAGAGGATGCCCTGATATATCGACATCACGTAGCTGATGCAGATGGATGTGATGCCTCTTTTGCTCTGCTTGAACTTCCACTTCAAGTCTGACCAATTCTAATAACAATTGTTCAAAATGTTATCTATAGTGACTATTCGGGAAACATGCAGGTGTACATCTGCATAAGGAAAATGTTTCCAGAGAAAAGCTCATCATGCACATTATTTTTTAATCCGCACTTTTCCCAAGCGATTAAATTTTCTTCCAAAACAAGTGTGGGAGATAATTTTAAGTAAAGCCAGTCATAAAATATTTTGACGTTTTGAAACAGAGTAAAAACATGGACCACCATTTTGCTAATGCAGGATCCAGTTAAACTAGACTTGTTGGATGTAAGTAATTTCTTACAGTGCTGACAATGATGTCTCTCAATGGCCACACTGATTTGACAAGTAAAACCATTCTCAGCTACTCATTACTTGAATCACCAAAAGCACCCAATGTTGGATGTCTAGATCAGTACAGGTATTAAGAGTAGAAGTGACAAGACAATGTCAGGATTAAAAATTTCTTTTCAGCTGTTGCCTCCTCCCCACTGGAGTGAATTCACACCTGAGCATTTTCAGTGAGTGCCCAACCTTCACTTGGTAAATTTCTCTGGTATCTTCACCATAGATCTATTTTTAAAGTATTTTTGGAAAAGACTTTGGAAATTCATTTGATTAAGCCTCTCTGCTGTAAAGCAAAAAGAAAATTGGCCATTTAACCTGTACCTCAAGCACAGGAATTCTGCACAGCTGCAGGTGATCTGCTGCAGATGACAGTGACTTTACTAGGAAGAAGTATTGAGCTGCATCCTTTTTTTGCTTATTTGGTTGATTTTACCTGTGCTTTCTTTTCTTTTTTTACAATTTGTCCGGTATATGTGACCATTCAGATTTCTAATCCTGTGCTCCAATGTAATCGTGCTGTTTCCAGATCATCATCAATCTGGAAATGGAATAAATAATATAAAATGAAATATTTTAGTCTAGACTGTGATTTTTTTTTTCTTACTTAGAAGAATGTCGTTTGACACTGTTTCAAAAGCATTGGTCAGATCAGGTAGTCAACATCTTTTTTTTGTTTTGTTTTTTTTTAATTCAGCCTATCTGCTTTGTTCTCTGCCTGTGCCTTTCCTTGCTTTTGACAAGTCTCTTTCGGTTAGTTTTGATGTTCTTGTTTTCACATGGAAACCTGAATTATTTCATTTTTCAGCATTATTTCAGTCCAGGAGATTAGATTAGTTGGCCTAACTGCCTTTTCTCTCACCCTTTGAACACAGGCACTGTTTTGGTATATGCCCATAATTTGGTAAACAAAACCAAACCAAACCAAACCAAACCCTACCAAACCAACCAACCAACCAAAAAAACAAAAAACAAACAAAAACCAAAAACAAACAAACAAAAAAACCCAAAAAGACCGTAGCAAACTAGCGGAAAGAGATAAAACTAATTTATTCCCACTCTAAATTTCTTCTAATTAAAAAAGTAAAAAAGAAATAAGTAAAGAGTTATGATCTCCTCCCTATCTGTGCTCATCTGTAAAATTTCAGTGCATATAAAGGATTTGAGATAAGCCATTTAACAAGCAATTTTGATTCACATTTCTTACTGATTCACTTATATGTATACGTACATGTGAATATATTATTCAACATGAAGTGCCTTGCGTATGCAACAAATAGATAAATTATTCCACAGAGTTTCGGTTTTATCACTTACAAAATTCAAAAATATTTTAGTAGTGGTTTCAAAGTAATGCTTCCACTGCAGAAGGGAAAAAAGTGTATGTCACCTGAGGTATATTGAAAAGGAACAAAACCATTAATTGGGGCTTGTAAAATAAAAGAGGAAGATACTTAAGACAAAAGACAATTTGAAAAAAGCAGGAAAAGTGTTGAAAGATGCCATGAGAGAACTGTTCCATGCAATTAAACAAAAGATCTCTCAGTGCTGTAAAGCTTCAGCTACAAAAGGGTTACCCAGCTTGGAATGTCTGATTCTTTACCTTTGTGACACAAATGAAAATGTAAACAAGGCAAGATATTTTAGCACATCATTACAGAAGTGATTTGTGTGTTCTGCCTGTAAGACCTCATATTATCTGGGAATTTTAATTTTTTTTTAGAGCAGGAGAAGTAGGGTGGACCACTCTGTAATGATTTTTCTTTTTTTTTAAGTGAGAGCAAGCAGAAGTGAAATGTTCCTTATGTAGACATCTCAACTACCAGTAACTAAATCCTACTTTAAGGTCTGAAATTTGTCATCAGAAGGAAGGAGTTGAGGGAGTTAAAAAAAAAAAAAAAAGCGAAGCATTCTCTCTTTTTTTTTTTTCCTAGATGCAGAAAAAGTTAACCAAATTTTATGTGCAAAAATTAGTAATAGAAATAAGAAATAAAATCTGTATATGGGTCTTAAATGAAACAGGAGGTTGAAGCTATCCCTTCAGTGTTTATTTTAGAATTATTCAAGTTAAACAGGATAAAAACCACAGTAGATATTATTGGATGTTCTGTTTTGTCTTGGAAAAAAAAAATCACATAGCTGCTACAGTAATTCCCAGGTTAAGAAGCTGTGTGTAGTTAATAATTAATTTAATTTATCTAGTTCTAGAAGCTTTACCCTGGGGAGTCTGTAGGTGGAGCAGGTAAAAGGGCTCAGTTATTCAGGAGAGGCTTCATCTGGCATTAAACTCGGACAATGTGGTTTTAGTTATTTAAACACTTTAATAATTTTACAGCTGGGTGATTTACAGCAGTTGTCCTTTCACAGGTTCCTCTAAGCATTATTTTCTGGCTCAGCTTCTCTTGAACAACATATTTAGAAAGAGAGGAGGCAGCTGTCCTAAAACTCGCTGAGATTACATGTTCTCTGATAACCCCTGAATTAACCAATATAATTATCTAAATATAAGTAATCCTGAACAAAGAAATTAGCAAGTTTCCTGTGGTGATCATTTTATGTTCTTCTTGTTGGATGAACCCATTGATCTTAGAGGTCTTTTCCAGCCTTCACAAATCTATGATTCCACGGCGGGTTTTGCATCCTAGAACAAAACTTCATTTTTACCAAATTAAAATCGGTTCGTGGAAAATAAGTAAAGCTGGACTTTGATTTGTTTACATGCTGTAAGACTCGTGCTAATGCTGAGTTCCTGGAATCCCAGAATCCCAGAATGGTTCAGGTGGCAAGTGGGGCATCCCTGCTCAAGCAGAGAAACAAAATCTATTATATATTTTAGATAAAATCCTAGTATGTAACATTTTACGAGATCATTATGGAGTGTTTAAAACGTCTGTGGTGTCACTACGTATACTACGAACAACACAAAGTTTGCATTAATGTATTTCAGCAGTTCTTACGGCGGCGTGTTGTAATTATAAAATGTTATATACTGCATGCCCTTCCTGCAGGCTATAGGAAGGAAAAAGAATGGGTCATGCACCAGTGCAAATTCCATAGGGAAACTGGCAGAAATGTTTGTCAGGTGGCTTTCCAGAAAGAAGGACTTCTTGAGAAGCTCCCAAATATTGCCTGCAAATATAGGTATAAGGTTTGGTGTATAGGCTGCTACACACAAACATATGTAAAGACACCTAAAGATTCAAAGACTTTAAAATAACGTGAAACTGCCTGCTTTTATTTTTACTTCCTTAAAAACTTAATTTCAGTGTTGGTTTTTTTTTTTTTTTAATATTACACCCCGAGGTGCAATAGAGTCCTGATGTTTTTATCGGGTAAAACAAATCTGGACTCAGGATTTACGGACTCTCGGTTTGCAGACGCACGAATCTCAGGGCACAGGGGGGAGAAGCCACGCTAATTCCGTACAGATGTCCTGCTGCATTCCTGTGAATTTTCAGACTAAGAAGGAAACGCTGGTCACACCCCTTTCCCCTTCAGCCTAGGGCAGAACAATTCACAGATTGCATACGTGTTTTGCACGCGGAGAAAAACAGTCTCAGATCTCTCTTTGCTAATTCAGGCATCGTATTTATTTCATACATGTATGTTTATCTGTGATATATATTGATTTTTTCTCCCACAAGTTAGGAAAACTAGGCTTTGGCATCCAGATTTTTTTTCCCCAACATGCAAACACAAAGATAGGAACAGTTGTATTCTCTTAGATGTCCTCCTTTGCTTAGGAAAAGAGCATATATTTGTATTTTCATATGTGTGCAAAGGTACAAATATGGTTTTATATATGCAACATGTGAATATTTTTCAGAAGGACTTGGTCCAGGAGAACTAAAAAAACCAAACAAATAAAACGTGACAATTCTTACACAGCCCAGCAGGTTCTTTGCACAAAATAAGACTTCCATGATAGAGCTTTTCAGAGCAGCAGCTAAAACCAAGCCATGTTCTCCACTGACTTCCACTGGCACAGAACCTAGTGGAAAATACGTGTGAATGTGAAGAAAACATCTTTTTTTTTTTTTTTTCCTCCCTAATCCATAGATTGAAATCTGTTTATTAAGTTCCTCGAGTGTCATTCAAGACCTTTAAAACAACTCTGCTGCTATTTACTGCTGCTACTCTTTTTTTACGTCAGTACAGTGACATCTAGGGGTTTTGTTCATGCTCTGGGGCTGTGTTCTGCAAGCATGGGATGAATGATGAAATTCAGTATAAAATATGAAAATATGAAAAATGAAATATGAAAATCAGTATAAAAGAGGAGGGAATTGTCTAGCAGAGACTGTGCAGAAAAAATGCTGGTGAGCTTGGCAGGTGGATTCATTATGAACATTATGCATAGCTACTTAAAATTGTAGAGCTGTATGAATGAGGGGGGAAAAAAGGATGTTTTACAGATACTTTCCAAAAGAGGAAAAAGGCAGAAATATAAAAAGTTTTTACATGTGCTTGTCTATGAGGGTTTGTTCCACAGGCCAGCAAAATTTTAAAAATTTTAACCACTGGGATAAAAATCAGCGCCTCCCCCCACCAAATGTAATCTAAAATTAATTTGCCTAGTTGAGACATGATGTAGCAAACATATCAAACTGCATAACACAGCACTATCTGTTCCTTCTACTATCTCACAAGCAACAAATTCCATCACTAACAGTTCTGTAAATCCATATTCCTTTTGATAAAATATTCCAGGATTGAATAAATAAACCTGGAATTAATAAACTAAGCAAGCCCAGAATTGAAATGTGTTATATGTAGATAAATGAATACTACTGAAAATATCCTGTTTCATTTGTAAAAAAAAATTTAAAAATAATTGTTCATCGTAATTTGCTTTTTTTCTACCAAGAAGATGCTGGAATAATTTTTCAAAACAGGAAAGCGACAAAAAGAGTCAAGCCTAGGCTGTAATTCTCCAATAAACCACAGGCTGAGTCTCACTTGCTTCATGGGAGCTGATCTTGCCGCAGAAATCTGAGGAAACCTCTTGTTTATGACCACCATAAAGAAAATGAATGAGTGAGGGAGCATGACAAAACAGGTGGGCACTGATGGTGTTTGGGTACATAGCTTCATCCCCTCTGCACATAATTTCATGTTGGATGTGTAAGTTATGTGCACTGATGCTATAGCAGACTGGAATGTGAATGGCACTGAAATAAACTTCAGGATATTCTGTAAAGCTGGATTAAGGCAAGGAAAATCTAACTTATTCTATGAGGAGCTTTAGATACGAAGATTTTCTGGTATATTGTTTGTGACTGTAAGGCTAGAAAGGCAGGTAACATGGGCATCACCTTCACCACAATTGGTACCTTTACAAACTTTATTTTTATAAACTTTAAGTGCCAATGCTTCAACCTGGCTGCCAAATCCAGCTGTTAGAATAAAAACCTCTGTGGAAGCTGTCAGAATGTGATTCTGTACCCCACAATTGTCACTCACGCTCAGTTTACACTGGTTTCTTGTCCTGGCTTTGCTGACGTGTTCTGTTTACAGCATGTTTTGCTTTTATAGACACATTAAAATAAATTTATAGCTCTCAAATATGTGCAGAGGCTTTCCCTACCTCGGCTGACTTTTGGGAAGTCAGGAAAAAGGTGCCAGACATCTGCCAGAATTGTTGGTTCACAGTTCATTTGACAGGAGATCCTGAACTGATGATTTCTTGAGGACAGGCAGTATTTCACACTTGTTATTGGTTGTAGCAGTCAAAGTATTAAAAATATTTCAGTTAAAATAGACAACATAATTTTGGGGGTCACTACTCATGGCAGTGAGTGTTATCTTGCTGCAGCATTCCTAGAAGGCATCTCTTATCAGCCAGCAGAAATTTAAATTTTACATGTTGTCAGAATTAGTGGTGCAAGGCTGAGGTAGGGGGCAATTTTCAGGACTCACGTGACCAAGTATTTGTCACTCATGAAACCACAACATTTTCATCTGTGCTATTATCAATATTCATACATTTAGGACAGTTAACATTATTCTACACGTGCAGCCACTTCTATTTCAGAGTAAAGCTTGTATAAAATTCAGTGCGCTTAAGACTGAAATGATGGATCTCATCCTCACCTGTTTCTGATTGAAGTTTATCAGCATTTGCTTGAAGTAAAAATAGGCAACATAACTGATCCCCGCCTGCTAGCAGAAAACGTGAACTTTCTGCAGCATAACAGGTCCTGAGAGCCTTTACTTAGCACTCTCCAGTAATGAATTCTAGAAGTTAAACTTTCCAGTATTTTGCAGACTAAAGCAAAGGTTTCAAAATCTCCGACTACTTCTACATAATTAAAAATGCATTGTTTTTTCAGGTGGGAGATCTGCTTTATATCCCAGGACAAATCCAATGTTAAAAGACTATAAATTCAGCTTAAGGAAGGACATTTAAAAAAAAAAAACAAACCACTATTCCTACCTTTGCAGGAAACAAATTCAGAGCCACTTGAAGTGCCATTGCAAGAAAAAGGACCACTGGAAATTGAGCAGGTTGAGAATTTTTCTTTGAAATGTGTGAAGATCTATCTTCTGGGTTTTTTTTTTTCATTTCTGAAAGTTCCTTTTCAAGACTAGAACTCCATTTGTTGTGGCAGAAAGGGTTCAATAGAACACATAAAATTTGGGATTCATTATATCTTGGTTTTACGATAGGAATTTCATGTCATATCTTCAGTGTCTGGGGATCTCAGGCAATGAGAGCTACACACAGCAAGTTTTGATAGTCCATAAATGCAATGAAAAAGCCTTGATAATGAGTAAATACCATATCAATAATGTATTATTAGTAACAGATGATTAATAACAACCCTGAGAATCTGGTGCATAGCCCACAGTGGAATAACTGACCACGACAGGCAGCTGGCTGGACCATACATGGCAGTGGCATGCTGTAATTAGCTAACTCTATGAAAATGAGGAAACAGGTCTAAAATTAGCAGTTACAGGTTTTCCACTACTTTACTGGTTCCCTACAGAGCACCATGAAAACGAGGTAATGGTTAAATGTTACTGAAACAATAAAATAGCTGGAAATAATCTTCCTGAAACCACTCCATTCATTCTCCAAGAAATGGTCAGATTTCGTGGACGGATCTCGTTAAACCACCAAATTCACCTCCAGATTTTGTAGGCTGGCTGTCAGAAGTGTGTGGTATCTCTGTTTCTCTGAGATTACACTGGTTTTTGGCAAAATCACCTGCTGCTGGCGTTTCTCACAGGCCCAGCCAGCAGCTGCAGCTCAGTGAAGATGATGACAGTTTTTCTCTAAGTCATCATTATGCCTTTGCAGTCCTGGGTGGATCAGTAGCCGAGCTGGTTTCCAGCAGTTGAGTCACGGGTGATGGATCATCAAGATTGCAACAGCCTCCCTAAGGATATCTGAGCCACTTGGAGTTTCTACTGTGCCATGTAATCATGCAGCTTCTGATCCCAGCCAATCTGGAAAACATGGATTGCAATTTGTGTTAGTCCAGGATGTCTTTCCCAGGTCCTCTGGCACAGCCCTCTTGGAAGGGGGAAGCTCAGATCCAGTCTCAGCCCAAACACTGGAACCCTCCTGAGTCTGAACACGTACAGCCATTCCTGTCTTCCTAAGAGCTCGTCATGTAATGGAATAATCTTTAGCCCATATACAGGCAAAAAAAAAAATTAATGGAAGTCAAAACCATTTTAATGGCACGGCGTGGGGATTTGGAATGCTGTCTGCATGCTGTGGGTTGTCAGGTATGGATTTTCCTCCTAATTTCCTTGTGAATGATCTGGGATATCTAAGAAGCTGTATGAGATAAGGCCCTATAAATAACAGTGGGTGAAAACAGTTTGAGCAGAAACAGAAAATTTCTGGATGTAAATAAGAAGTAATATTCCTCCTGCAGCTTAGACAAAATATGTGCAGCCTCACTTTCGACTTCTCAGGAGAATCTTCTTTTTCCTAGAAGAAAGAAGTGGGCTGTGGCAGCATGTTCCCCACAGATCTCCTGCTTCCCTTCTGCCTCTCTGCTGCAGAAGCCAGCACACGTGTGGCCACCCCTGGGCTGTGCTTGGCAAGCACCAGAGCACAGATGCCAAGCTCTGGAATGCTTTTTCCAGGACTGATGTGCGGGGCTGTAGCTGTCTGCCTGGCTGGATTTCCTCCTGCTCCAGCCTGGCCCCACATTTGGCTGCCAAAACCACTTGAAGGAGTTGCCAACAGGGCTGGTGTCGGGATTAGTCTGGTTTGCTGTGCTAGCCTTCAGGATGCTGTGATCTTTCAATCTTCCTTTCACAAAAGGAATAAAAAAAAAAAAAAAAAGGTTTATTTTGTGTTTCAGAACAAAATGCTAGAAGTGTGGTTTGGGTTTTGTTTTTTTTTTTCTTTTTTTATTTTAGAGCTCGTTTTTCAAGTGACTTTTGTAGTGGCAGAAGAGAAAGAGCCACATTTATCTGAACTGTTAGAACATGTACAGAAAACTTCAAATGTACAAATTCTGCCCATATTTTTTGAGCAGGCCACAGGTTTATCAAGTTCCTTCCCTGATTTGCTCATTGCTAAACAGGAGAACCCTACTGGTTTCTGCATTTCTTCAGGACTTGGTATCTTGGATATTTTTAATTTGGCAGCAGGGCAAACAGCTTCTTTGTGTGTTTAAAAACAGCATATAAGGACAAGTTAAACATTGTTCAGTTTGTGACTAAAGCAGGAATGCAAAAAGAATACTGAGACAAAACCTCTGTTTGCATCTGGAACAAATGTACCGATCCAGACTTCTTCCTAAATGTTTTATATGCATCAGATTATGGTGTCACTCCATTCCCAATTCAAAGCAGACTCATTTGCTCTGAAGAATGAAAAGTTGGGAAGTGCTTCTCATCAGTAAAGCTCCTGGAAAAAAGAAGGGGGGAAAATATTAAGAAGCAAAAATGCTCACAAAAATAAAGATCAGGGGTGGAGGAAATAGCAAAAAGGAAGTAGCAGAACCTTGGTCAGGGAGGACTGCATGTGGAGACAAGAAGGTTTAAACCTTGTGTTCTTGAGTGCAAATCACATCACAGGAACATTCCAAAACTTGGGCCTGCCCTGTGTGCCCCAGAAACCTTAAACCAGCTCTGGAACGAGGCAATACTTGACCTGTATTAGAGGAAAATGTAATTTTTTTTTTTTTCCAGAGGCAATGGCAAGGAAAGAACAGTGAAAAGTACAAACCCCCCACCCTACAATTAATTTAAGAACTACGTAAATCTTCATCCCTTGGTTATGTTTGTTCTTCCTAGGAAAAACAAAGGATCGAGTGGGATAAGCATTCCAGAAATATCCTTTTATTCTTCTACTTTCTTTTTTCTTGTTCGGAGAGGATAGGAAAAAGAACTGAACCTTTTATTGATCAAAAAGTCTTAAAATAAGAAAGTGAATTTAAAAAAATTTGGAGTGCGGGGTGTCTTTGTGGGGGAATAATGGATTAAAAGAATGGAAGACACTTTAAGGAGTTGTGAGGTGCATTCATTGCCATGCCTGGGGCTGGGGCCATGAGAAGTGTGTGTGTTTTATTGGGTAAACACCAATAAACTTCTCATTGGTCTGAGAGGTTCTACTGGATGGTTCCAAAAGATCCTTATCCCGACCAGCCTGGATTTCCAGGGACAGCTCTTCCTGGATTTCATGTCTGTTACTTGTTGCAGTCAAGAACAGGAACCAGAGAGGCAAAAAGAAGAAAAAATGCAAACAAAGGGCCACTCTAGGCAATCTGCTAAACAGATATATTTAACATATCTTTCCAAGAATTATAAAAAAGGTGAGGAAACTTCTGTAGGACAAATGTCAATAAAATGCCATCCATCTCCAAGCTGAGAATTCTTCACAAAAGTGTCAAAAATTGTCAGAGAGAGGTCAAATATTTTCTCTCCTTGATCTGATGTAGGCTCCACAACAACACCACCACCAAAAGTCCAAAATAAAACATACTACACTTTTTTTAAGGCTACATTTGCATTTAGCAAGTTATAAGTTCAGAAACAGTATCTTTAAAGATTTACAGTTTCAATATTTAAAATGAAAATGTGACCACAAAATTAGTCCTGTTCTTTAGTGGTGCAAGGCACAGGATACTGCATTTGGTCTGAAACTAATAAGCAGGCATATAATCCTATTAATTTCAAAATTCTAAATGCAGCTATCTACTGTTACAGAAGTGGGAGACATTTTATTCTACACCTCTAGAAGTTTTGGTGTGATTTTGCTTTGCTGTATTTATCTACAAGATGGGAATTAAATTCTGTATTTGCATAAAACAATCACACTTGAATTTTTGAAAAACATTCATAATGAAGTGGGGAAAGCCTGACTTTGCTTTCTTCTAGAAGACAAAGTAAGCAGAGCTCAAGGTTTGAAGGTCCTTGAGCTTCTAAATGTCCAGTTTGCTAAGACCTTAATAAAACCCTGCAAATAAAAAATACTTTGCAAACGTTAGCAATGGAATAAGAAAACAGCAGTAGTTATATCAAATACAAGTTAAAAAAAGCTCTCAGAAATTTCCTGTCCTTCTGCTAGTTATGACAAGCAAAGGGAATACAAAAAAGGGGAGGGTATAGAAAAAAAAAAAAAAAAAAAAAGAGGAGAAAGTTGCAGATGCATTCCAATTTGTTTGTGCAATCTTAATGAATCCAGTGAGCATTTTGGAGATAGTCACTTGCACTGTGCACATTTGTTGCTGTGTTTTGTGCACTCTGGGCTTCCTCCAGGGAACTCCAGGACTTGTGACTAAATTTAGTAGCTGTCGAGACTTCCTTTCTGATAATACCTATTTTTAAATGTGCCTCTGACCTTCCCAAGTGCTGTGCTTGTAGTTTCGCTGAGTCCTCGCTAACAAAAATTCATAAATGCTTTCACTTAAATTTACTTCCACTTGAAAACACCTAACCACTGCATAATTACAGTACAGTGTGGCCCAAGTAATCTGCAAATTTGTGGTTGTGGAAGATGCCAGTAGACATTACAACTTTACATCCCTGAGCTGTGGCTCTGATGGGACACATCCTCCGTAAGCATCCAGACTAAAGTCTGTCTTTAAAGGAAAAAGTAAGCATTTAATCCTTTTCACTGGAGATCCTCTGTCTGCTTTTAGCACTCATCATTCACACAACGTGTTACAGGCCAAGTCAGAAAACATAAATCAAAATCCTGTCTTTGGTATGAAGTGGTGTGGTTTAGGTTTAATTATATTCCTTTTTTTTTTTTTTTCTTTTGAGTGGTTTGGTGTTTTGTTGAGGTTTTTTTTTTTTTTAATTAGTTCACACAGAAATTCCTGTACACAAGAGAGTAGCTAACATTGTAATTTTTTCAAAAGTACAGTCATACGAAGCCTAAGTGTTAATGCAATTTTGAAGGAGAAAAATATAGATATTTCCCACAGCATTTTCTATTTCTAGAATGCTATAAATAAGTCTTGACTGTCACAGCTGGATCTCCTTTTCTTCCTGGAGATTTCATGCAGTTGGAAAAAGACAGAAGCCTGTGGAATAATTAAGAATAAGTCATATCTACAGAATTGTGGATTCTTTGGGACTTCTGTTGGCAAATGGAAGAGTGAATTATCAGGAACACAGATATTATTAACTGGTTCTTCAGGCAGTCAGGTTATAAAGGAAAATATAGACAAAGGTAATGAATCCATAATGAAAAGCTGGACAAGGACACCAAGCTTTGTGTCTGCATTTCATGGCTCCTGAAGATGGAAGTTTCTCTTCTTTCTTCCCCTTCTGAACAGGAGGCAAAATCTGCTCCAGAATCAGTAACAGAATATTTTTAGTTCACAGGTGAAGAATCAGAGCAAGACAGGAAAGCCAAATGCTCTTCAAAACAGCAAAGATGTGGTTGGAGGAAAAGGTCTGGGAAAGGGGAATGGTTGTTTTGTGTGAGCTTGATGAGGAATTGGGCCAAAATCAAAGTTTTTCTCTGAGATCTTTGGAGGATGCAGTTCAGCCATGAAATGGACTCGCCTGACAGAACTGACCATGACTGCACGAGGCAGATGAAAACAAAGACAGACAGATAAAATTAATTTTGCCTGTAATCTATTACAATTATAGGCTAAGATTTACAAACCATAATAAAGAGTGGAAATTATAATAAGTAAATATATATTCTAAAAGGGATGTAAGGCTTATAGATTACAGATAATAAATATGGATCTCTGTGCACAATGTGTGCACCTGAGATGGCTGCCTTCTGCTTTTTGGATTATTTTGTTTGGATTTTTTTTCTTTTTTTTAAAACAGCTGAAGGCAGATGGCTGGCTGAGAGAAATGAGAATTATCTTGCCTTCCCATTTTCCTATCTACAGTAGACAGTGGGGGGAAAAAGGGGGGGGGGAAGAGAAAGAAATATGCCAGATGTGGTTCTAGCATGTTAATGTGAAGGAAACTGCAACAAATGTTGACATTTTGGCATTGAGAACATTGCTTTGACTGGGGTCTAAGTGGTGGAATGTCAACATTCCTCACTTTCTCCTAGTAAAATATTTGCTATAAATGTAATTGAAGACCAAAGAGCATTTTCTTCATACTAGCTTGCCAAAACATCTGGATTTGTGTTTACATTGGTTGGCATCACATGGTTATCCTTCGAAGAAACCTGCTTTTATTTTCTGATTTCTAATGCAACCTCTCAAACATAAAATGCTTTTCTGAGTAATGCAATACTGTCTGGCTATGGGAGTAATCTTAAATATAAAGTGAAAAAGGAGTAGCTGAATCTATAGGAGGCTAATGTCAGAGCAAGTGAAATATGGAATGATACAGAGCAAAAACTATCTCCCTGTGACCCTCAAAAAACCACTCGAAACCAGGTAATGCTCATACAGGACTCACTTCATCAGCTGATGATTAATTTTAATGTTAAAAAGGATCAATTTTAAAATTTCTTTTGTTCTGCTATTGCAGGAAGCAAATCTAGCACTTTTTTCTCTTTCGTTTCCACATTCTGTGTTTTCAAGAAAGCATGAAGCAAAAAAGGGCTGTTGCAACTAACCTTGTGTATTGATAATTATATTTCAGTGATTACAAGGGCTTTCACTTGGAGTCCCATACACCTGATGTGTGTTTACACAGCAGGTAGCATGACCGAAAATTACTACCAGAAAGCAATAATAAGAACGCAGACAAAAATAATTCAGAAAAGCCAAAATTTTCTCAGTGATTTTCAGCCTCACTCCAAGGTTTATCTCCCTCCAGAATTAGCTAAGTGTTAAGCTACCAGTGTATTTGTACTTATTTTTTCTCCATCTCTGTATTTATTACAGCTTAACTGAGCCAAATATTTCTCTTTCATGGCTAGACTTTGTTGGAAAATTAGGGTCAACAGCTTTGCAATGGTGGGACTATAAAATAGTCACTGATTTTTTTGTTAAAACTCAGACTCTTTAAGCTAACCATTAGTCAAACCAAAACAATAAATCCAATGCTGCAATTCCTCTTTGAAATAAAGTTTATTAGCAAGAAAAATACACTATGTGAAAAATCTTTTTTCTTCTAGAGAGTAGTATTATTGGCGAATTCATTTCATTACTATAAACAGTCATCTGACTGCAGGATTTGGGGTTTTTTTTCCCATCCCCAAGATACTTTTTACAGCATTTTAATGTGTTTAATGCACGTGTGTATACATTCTTGTATAAAAATTAGGAATATGCTGCTGGGGTCTGTTAGTCCGTCTGTTTATTTTCCACGTGTGTATTTATATGAGGAATATTTTAGTCGTTACACCTCACATCAGTGAAAAATTAACGCCCCCGCGCGTTTTTATACAGTTGATCTTCTATTATTGTTACAGTCAGAGAAGGGGCTGTAAAAATGGCTTTGTTTATGAGCACACCAGTTCCTGTGTGTCTTCAAGTCAGTGGGAAGTTGTACTAATGGCTCTGAGGTTAAGGATTATATTTTACAGTCTTTGCCCCAAGGACACCAGCACCTATTTTTCCAGTCTCTAAAATGCTGTATCTTGAAAGAATTCCAGCTTAGCATAAATCCAACAGTACAGCACACGGAGAGACACTTGTCCCATTTGCAGGCCTTGGTTTGAGGCAAAGACATTGACAAAGAATTCAAAATTAAACCAGACAAAGCTCAGGTTTAGACGAAGGGGAAAATGAGAGCTGAAGTGAGTGCCAAAGGAGGAAAATTTCACTGCCACTCACAGGTGAGTGACAGCTGACTTCTGGCCTGGCTCTGCTTGAGTGCAGTTCCCAAGGAGTGGAGTCTGAAGACAGTTATTGTTTCTTCCATAAATGTCTATTTCTGCCACAGCAGATAACCAGTCTGGGCACTACCTGAGTTAAATCATCAGTTCCTTATAATGGAGCATTTGTTGTAGACAGGGGTCACACATTCCTGCAGTTCTTTTACGGTGGGTTTTGTATTGTCTTTGTTACTGTTCACTTCGGACTCCCCGCAAACGAGAGAAATTGGAGGGTTTTTTCTTGCTTAATTCTTGTTTTTTGCATGTTGGTTTCTTTCTTTTAGAAACTACCATTACATAACTGTTGGACGCAGTAAGCAAAAACTTTGAGCACACCCTTTGTTTGAACGCGTGGTATCCTGTGCATGCAACAGGAGCTGCAGTGTTTTGAAAGTGATCACAAAGCAGAAGTGACTTTTTTTTTTAATGTACAGCTATAGACATAACACCTAAACAAAGATATGTGTGCAGCTCTTTTGCTTCAAAATACCGTGTCAGAAATTACAGCTGGAGATCTTTTAGGAGTTGTTAAGCATCCCACATTTTTCTGGACTCACCTACTGAAGGATACAAAGGATCAGCAATCTGATCAGGTGAATATCTCCTCTGGAGATCACAGTGAAGTAATTAATTGTCTCTGTACCTCGTTGTCCCCTTTCTAGCTCTACCTCACTGTCTATTTGTTTCCTGTCATGATGCTTGAGGTGAAAGAGTTTCCTCAGATTTCTCTGAATATCCTTTCTGTACAGCAGAGATACAAATAGGTTGAAATAGACGCTGAAAAAAATCAACAATGGCAAAATTAAAAGTTGGTGATGTTAGAGCACTTATGAACACAGAGACTGCAGAATCAAAGGAAAAAAAAAAAAAGGCAGTGGGGAGAACTGCTCTTTTGATAAAGGAAAATGTAATGACAAAATTCAACCCCCTCACCCCAAGCCACCGGGACAGAAACAGACTGGCCCTCAGACCTTATCAGAGCACAGTCTCTCCTCCTCTCTTCATCTCCCTGTCTCCTTGAGGCAGGATTATGTGCTTCAGTATTTCAATTTCCCTTAAAAATATCATCAGAAGCCAGAATACTCAATATGAAATTTCCCTAGATCTCGTTAATCAGTACTTTAACGAAAATTCTGGTAGAGAGGAATGCTCCCAAATGATTTGATAAGTGACAGAAAGATTTCCTGGGTAATCTTAGTGTAAGGTGCTTATTATTCTCTCAGTGTTTGTGATACCTCTTCCCAAAGCTTGGCCGCTCCGTCCCACTCATGAAGCAAATCAACTACTTCTCCCAACTGAAAGAGTTTCACTATAATCAAAAAATGAGCATCTCTTTATATCCCAAGTGCCTCTTTCTGTGTTTATTTAGGTAATTAACATCACTTTCATCTCAGCAAGTGAAAATCCCTCATTTTGGTAACTCCCCTGACATGTTCCTCTATGAAATGTCTGTTCCACAAAGTCCTTTATGAACCAGTCTGTAAAAACACCAGATTTGGGGTAAACCTCACCAACACCTTCCATTTAAACCTGCCGTGTGAAATAGTTACTCCAAGGCTCTTTTACCAACTTTATTTTCCTTTGCCAAGGGCTCATTCCTCCAGAAAAGGTGGTAAATTATCAGTAATGAGGGACTTTAGAGGTAACTTCTCAGTTATATATAAATATATATAAAGGGATACAAGGGAAAAGCAACAGTGAGAAAAAAAAAAGAAGCACAGGACTACAGCTTTTCCAAATTAAACTCTTATTTCTCTTATCTATACATATTTTACAGCCCTAAAGATGGAAGGCTTGTAAATGAGATGTGTTTCTGTGCAATTGCATAAAATGATGCCGCTTCAGGCAATTTCAAGTGCACACAGAAAGTGGTCTTGTAAAATTCCCCCAGGACCCAGTGAAAATCCTCCAGGATATCTTTTCTTAATTTGAGATGACGTTGTGAAGTTCTTATTTTTAGCAAGCTAAAGGGAAAATGTGTTCATTAACTGTTAACATTGCTTATATCATGCTCTGGAAGCTAAAGAGAGAGTGTTCTGAGGGCCCCACAAAAAAAATTTGTCAGAATAAATGAAATGCTGCCCTCTTCTGATTAAATTTCATCTTAGCAGTAGCTGCACTTGCAGTGGAAGAAGAGGTCTGAGGAAAAGACAAAACTGAGTTACAGACATTGTTGCCATAAACAATGGCAGTACTGGCAGTAAGTGCAGTCATAACTTGCAGACTTAGCCAGAAAAAGCATCATGAATTTTGCAAAATCACCTATTTCACATGAAGTAAAGTATCTTTCTGTACTTGTACAAATCTTCACCTACATTCATGTAACTCACTTAGAAGAAATGAGGTGAATGGTCAACAATTTAAATAACAAATTGTAAATCTGCTTACTCTGAAGCATTTCTCAGTATTTGCTCACATTTAAGTATTCTGGTCGAGCAATAGATTTTGGTGGATTTACATTAGATTACATGTCAAAGACTTGCAAAATTTCTTCTAGCAAGTTTCCCGCAAGATATGATTCCACCACGATGAAGCAGATGACTGCCCATCTGTCATAGCCACACTCATGTCAAGGAGTTGTTGTTTTCCATTAGAATCACTCATATTTTTGTAACCTTAACTTTAGAACCAGGGTGCTAAAGAAAAATAGGCAGAAACCAAAGAATGACTGCTGGACATGAAATGTTCTACCATATTATGAGCTTTTACATTTTTGTGGAAGTTTTGCACCAAGAGGTGCTGGTCCTTTATCATCCCTGTAAGAAACACCACTGAATTCTAAGGTAGGATTTAAAATGCTGTTTATTAGAGCTTAGACTATCAAAAGGCAATAGCACAGATAAACCCCACACCTCTCTAGGTGCTCTGAGGTCTGTGTAGCATTGAACATCAACACACAGCACTCCGTGCAGACCTTGTCCAGAGCAGAGAATCTCCCTTTTTTATTATTTTCTTACAAGGAAACAACTCTTTTCATCATTTCTACAGCGAAGGTGAACATCATGAATGTTCATGTTGGTCCTGAAAAAGTACTGCCCGTGTGTTCTTAGTGCTAAATGTTCAAAAAAAGTTCTGAATTGTCTGTTTGCTTGTTTGTGGGTTTGTAGGAGCTGGTGAAACAGAAGATAAAGCCACAACTGACCAAGCAACAAAAGTCTGCTCTGAGGCAACAGCTGCAAAAAGGAGAGACAGATATTTACACCAAATAGCGTGGAGAAAATATGCACAACATTAAGTCAGGCTTGGATGCAGCCAGTTTCTGGGGATAATTTATTAAAGCTCCTGTGGGACATGAGAAATGTATCGAACTGAAAGAATTATGCTAATTTACCTTTTATATAAAGGAGCAATTTCTTCTATGCAAACCAGATGTTTTTTCTGGAAACCAATAAACCTCATTCTGGTTCCTGTGATTTTGGCTGGGAGATTGTGTTTTTGTGTTTCTAGTCAGAACCATTGACTGTAACTTACATTGTATCAGTGGTACTGGTTAAGATCAGGACAGTAATTTAAAACAGTATCTCATTGTAAATGAATCGTAGGGTGTTTGTTGGGCAGGGGATTGCTCTTAAGAGGCAAAGAAGGAAAAATTTTAAAACCCATTTTTGCAATTATGCTGAACTTAAAAAACATGATCAGCCCATATGATGAATGCATTTTTTGAAGCCAACAATTCTCATTTGTATTTTCCTTCACTGCAGTATTTCACATAAGGATTTTAACTGAGGCTGGCTTCCCTGGCTCCTCTCTGTTCTGCCCTTCATTTCATCCCCCTGGGCACGTGCTTAAAAGGCTGCAGATTGTGCTCGTGGGGAATCATCAAGGAGCAGATTCCAGGCCTCCTCACCGCATTCTGTACAGGAAGCAGCAACTGCTCTTCAAACTGCAATTTTCATGCTGTTCTAACTTCTGTTAGAATGTGAATGTAACTTCACATTTTCAGTAATTTTACCCCCAGCCATCCTCCCACACTTGGGTACTGCTGAATTTAAGCACTTTGTACCTGCAAAGTGCACTGGGCACTCTCAGGTATAAAGTATTGAGCCTTTAAAACATGCTATTATAAGCCAGACCCTAAAATATTTGTTTTACTAATGTCTCTATAAAGATCACATTCCTGGTTACATGGCTTTCCAACTGCTGAAAGGAGGGAATCATAGCCTAGGTTGCAGTGGAGAGAAAGGAATAAAGTGTTAGGGCAACAAATTAATGACAATGAGTAAGGAACCTTATATCTGCATTGTGAAAGCAACCCTAATTAATTTTTCTGTTTAATTATTAAGGGAAAAACAAAACAACCCCCTAAAACAAGCAAAACCTCAAATAAAAACAAATTCAAAGTAACTGAATATTTACAAAGGAAAAATAACAAAGCCATTGTGATTGTGGTGTAGCTTAGTAACCAGAAATACATTTTCCCCCTAAAGCTTTTTGTCACATTCTAATTCTGCAGCACTTCCCACCTGCTTTGACTTCTGCTAGAAAAGCCCAGCAGCAGTTTTCACCACCAGATCTATTCTGGAAGAGCACTGAAGATGAGAAGCAGGAGGAAAACGAGCACTGGAGTGCAATATTCGTATCTGCAGGCAGTTTTTGCAGGCAGCTGCAGCCCACGGCAATGAAAAAAGAAATCACACTGGAATGTTGGGCATGCAGGAACTGTGAGCAATCCAGCAAAAAGGCAGGTTCTTGCAGAGGGGTATTTTCAGAATCCCAGAGAGGTTTGTGCAGCCTCCAGCCTCCAAGGGTTCCAAGACCAGACAAAGGCCAAAGTCACCTGGCCTGTCCTTGCAGCTCCTCCTGCTGTAAGTGACCTCCTGAGCTCTATCCCAACCTGAATTTTCTCCTGAGATTCTTCCCACTTAGTTCAGATTTCCAGATTCTAGGCATGCCTGGAACACAATGCAACAAAGGAGAAGGAATTCCAAGAGCCGTGCAGAACTGCACAAAACGTAATAAAAAAAATTTACTGGTAGAACTGTAACAGTACCTTCCTGAGGAACCACCAGCAGCCCGCATTCAGAAGGGATTTCATGCCCTTCTCCATCCCCAGATTATTCAGCTGCTGTCGAGAAGGGTTCAGAGCCAATGGATCCATGGTACAGGAGAGCTTCCTGCTACATTACACTTGTCTGCCTCTCTACACCCCTTCTGATCTTACTGACAGCAAAAAACAGCTTTGAAAAAATGAGCATGATACCCCTTACATTAGAACTCTAAACACAATTGTTTCTATCTGCATAACTTGCATAAACACAACTTTTCTTCAATCACAAAAATATTTGGATTCGGTTCTGTTAGGAAAAGGTCATCTCTGAAGACTTGCTGTTTATCAGTAAATTTATCTCACAACTACAACTGACAGAAAATCCACTTTCATATTCATTTTCCTCTGCTAATAATGAAGAGTATTTAAGTATTTTAGGAAAATTAACATCTTGACTTGCACTGTAATGAACATGCAATTTTCTTCAGTGATACACTGCTCCAAACCAATCCATGACCATGCACATTCCCAGAAATACCTCTGATGATCATAATTTATCTAACAAATTAGGGATCTTCACAGGTCAGAGCAAGCAACTCCCCAAGAATAAACCAAGATGTAAGGTTTTAATTCACAAAACAGAGACAACAATAATAATCAACTGGGAAACCTTTTATTCAAGCAACAAGGTAAAAGTAAAACCTATTCTACCAAGCAGATCTTTTGCAGCAAAAGTCAAACAGCCAGTGCGAAAAGTAGTAGAATTAAGGAAAGTTGTAGCAAATAACAGAATTCTCCAAACTTGTTTCCAATTTGTGTAAGTTAACTGCAAAACTAGCAACTAGAAAACCCTCAGTAATCTGCCAGTATCCAGTGCAAAGTACTTTTAGTTAATAAATCATTCCCCAACACTCAAAATGCATGTTAGAACCGTGCATCTCTCTCACCTACCTGTTAGGCTTGCACAGAAGCACCACTACCAGCCTACGTCAAAAAGAGCACAATTTCAGCATTAACACCTTGCAGGCAGTCTGTGGAACTACCATCAAGGACTCCTGACACCAGTGAAGTGCTGTCCCGTGAGTTACATGTTAACTTCCTTCAGTTTTGTATCTCTTCCCACAAGAGCTATGACACGCACTTAGTGGGGACTGTCATGTCAAAGTTTAGGAAAGGAAGACCCCCTTGCTTTCCAGGTTATCCACAGATGTGCTGGGCCCAGAGGTGTCTACATCTTCCCCTTCCTAGTGTGCCTGAGGCCCTGGGAGACCTTCACAGAGAGTGTTTTAGAGTGAACAGTGCAGCCCTCTAAGTCTGCATCAGAGCTCTTATAAGCACAGATGCACAAAAGGTGCAGCGTTGAGTGGGCACATTCCCAATCCCAGTGACACAAACAGTGTGGTTCACTGATCCTTGTACCACAGTAAGGTTGATAAACTATTGTGGATAAACACACTGCTATGAAAAAGCACAAGCAGTAGAATCCCCTCGGAATAAAATTACCTGACAAGCATTCCTGCGGGGAAGCAGAAGGGTACAGCCTGTCAGCCATCCCAGGAGGAGTCTCCTCTGACCTCCTTCCCCTTTTAAGTTATATTTTTATTGTTTTCTTTGAGGGTGTGGAAGACACAAAGTTCCAGATGATGTCTTTTCATGATTAGGTGGATTTTGAGTGACTTCAGTCATACATATGAAGCATGTACAGGTTTTATTTCATTAGAGAATACACCTCCACAAGGTGTGTACATGCAAAGTGTCTTATCTGGAGAGTTCTCTAAGAATGCACACTACTGGACAAAAGCATAATCCAAACAAGGAAGAGAACTGGTTCTGGTGGAAGCAACATTGCTGTGGATAAAAGCCCACTGACCAGGAAGCACAGAGCAGCCTACAAGCATTCCAGGAGGCACCAACAGTCTGCATCCAATGGAATCAATTGGCAAAACACTGGAGGTCTTTAAAAGCCTCTGGACTCAATCCTGAGTAATCTGCTTAGGCAGGGAGGTTGGACTAGATGATATTCTGTGATCCCTCCCAACCTCACCCACTCTGATCCTGTGAAAATGAAAAGTCCAAATCCCTTCTCACAGTTCCTGTTATATAATTTTCCTGTTGACTTTCGAGCTCTGTTGTTAACATTGCTCTCATGCACCCAACTGGACATGAAGAGCTGGAAGAGGGAGGAAGACACAGCAAAATGCAATGAGCAACTTCTTTTAGGCATCTCCTCGGTGTTTATTCAGATTACCCTGCACAGTCTCACGTGCTTTCTGGACACTGAGACCTTTATTCACTGTGCAAATGAATAAACTCCTTCCTTAGTTTTTTTCCCTCATGGAGTTATCCCCAACTATCCTAAAAAGGGATGACTATGTTACACTTGGAATTCAGCAGGAGTCACTGGTTCTAGGTCTTTAACAAGGTCAAGGGTCTCACAGGTTGTTTTTAACATTACTACTCCTGCAGCTGCACC
>VZTF01003054.1:417312-427720 GCA_013397755.1 Cnemophilus loriae
CTGCTTCAGCTACAGAAAGTCCAGAGCACGACTGAGCATTTTGAGAGTGAGTAATGACAGTGAAATCGGCCAGACAGAAACTTCCTTGCACAATTTGAGTGTTAGAAAGCAGCCATTCTCTTTTGCAGCACTGGACACTTGGGGGATCCTTCCTCCAATCGAGTGCCAGGAGTGCTGGGTGAACAGAGATTTTATCACACACACTGATTACATATTCATCACCTATCCCCGCTCACTTGACTTTATTTGACACAGTCACACCCCTTATTGGAAGTCCTACATGGTTCTTTGAGGTCTGTCTTCAATGTCCAGTGTCCTTTTTAAGTGGCTATTCCTCCAGCCCCTCTTTTGAGTAAGTGCAGTTTTGTTGCTGTTCCCTTCTACTGTCCTTATCAAGCTCCCCCTTTTCTTGAGACTCAGTTCCTTATGGGCACTGGTATCTCAATATTTCCGTTGCATTTATGGCATAAGGCACTACAACAGCTACAGCACTGAATCATGATGCAAGCTAAAACCAAACAGCAATTATTATGGTGACCGTTACAAACAGATGTTTTCACCAAGTCCAGCTGGGTAACCATGAGTTTATTTTGGTCTAGACTTCTTCAAATCCCCAGGAGGTCTCATCTTGAGCTGTACATTGTAAAAAGTTGTCAGCGGCACTTGGAAAGGTCCCTTCCACTCTGGCTGGAGTGGAGCAGTTCCCCAGTCCTTCAAGCAGACCCAGTTTCCTGGTTGGAACTTCTTCACTGGTGTGTCCAATCCGATTGGTCTGGAGATCTCCACTGCTCGCTGCAAATCCTGTAAAGTCTTACTAAGAGACATTAGGTAATTATTCAAATTGACCCCTCCTTTTACGTGTGTGTTTGCTGGAATGTGTGGAACTTAGAAGGGTTGATCACCTAGCAGCTCATAGGGGCTGGTTTTGCTGGTGCCCCACAGCTGACTTCTAATTTGAAGTAGAGCTCGGACCAGGTAAGGCTTGGACCTGTGTCCAGGTTTCCTGACATATTTTACCCAACTTCAATTTGATCGTATCATTCATGCGCTCTGATTTGCCAATAGGTTGGGGCCTATAAGGAGTACGAAGACCCCAAGCTGTTCCCAAGGCTTTCCTAACCTGTTGTATCATTTCTGCAATAAAGTGGGAACCTCTGTCTGATGACATTCCTAAAGGTACCACAAATGTCAGTATTATTTGATTTAACAGTATTTTAGTCACTTCTCCACCCTGGTTGGTGCAACAAGGGAAGGCTTCTGGCCACCCAGAAAAGGTATCCACCAGAACTAAGAGGTATTTATATCCCCCTTTTCTGGGCAATTCAGTAAAATCAGTCTGCCAGTGTTCACCCAGAACATTTCCAGATTTTATGGCTCCTAGCACTACTTTGATAGCCGTGTTAGGGATGTTTCTTTTACAAACTATACATTGTTGGATTCTTGATTGTACAATATGAGCCATTTAAGACCCAAGTATAGATTTTTTGGAAAAGTTTCAAGAGTTTTTCAGTACTCCAATGAGCGGCTTTGTATTTGTCATCCACTATTTCACACAAGATCAATTCTGGGACTACTCTTTGCCCAGCTGCAGTAAAAGCCCATCCTCATGGATCAAATCCTGCTTCTACAGTTTCAGTTAATTGCCAGTCCTTAGAACCGTACTCTGGTTTTTTTTTTCTACTGGGAAATGTGTCTCTGGCAGGGGTATTAAAGATAAAACTTTGTTTTCTAACATGCCTTTTTCTGCAGCCTCTTTGGCAGCCTTATCGGCTTAAATGATTCCCTCGTTCTGGTTTGGTCTTACCTGCTTGTGTGCTCTGCGATGCATGATGGCAACTTCTGCTGGTTTCTGGACATGTTTGAGTAAATCCAAGATTTGTTTTCCATTGCTGATCGACGTGCCTTGAGATGTCAAAAGGCCTCTTTCTTTCTAGATGGCCTCATGTGCACGTATCACTCCAAAAGTGTATTTTTAATCAGTCCAAATGTTAACTCATCTTGCTTTACTCAATTCCAAAGCTCGAGTGAGTGCAATTAGTTCTGCTTTCTGGGCTGAAACATCTGAGGGGAGCACCCCTGATTTGATGCCCTCATGGTGTGTAGTCACTGTGTATCCAGAGAGTCGTTTTGCATTTCAGATAAAGCTGCTCTCATCAGTAAAGAATTCCCAGTCAGGTCTTTCCAAGGGTCTGTCTCCTAGGTCAGGTCTGCTGGAATACACTATAGTCTGTAAGCAGTCATGCCCTGGGGTTCCTCTACTTGCTGGGCAGATAAGAACTTTGCAGGGTTAATGATGGAAGTTGTTTTGAGTGTCTCAAGGCCTTGCTCCAGCAAGACCACCTGGTGTACCAGCTGCACCACATGTGGTACATAAATGACAATGCTTTGTCCCAAAGTCAGTTCTTGAGCTTCCTGGATCAAGAGAAGAGCAGCTACCACTGCCCTCAGACCAGGCCAGCCTAGGCTGACCTTATTTAGTTATTTTGGAAAAAAGGCTACTGCTCTGGTGCCCAGGAACTGTGATAGCACTCCCAGTGCCGGGTTTTGTCTTTCAGAGGGAAATAGTCCATGGGGTCTGGGAGCCCCAAAACAGGGCCCGCAAAAGGGGTCACTGGAGCTGTAAAGAGGCAGCCCGTGAATCATCAGGCCAGACTGTAAAGTCCTTTGAGCTGTCGTCAAGAGCTCATACAGGGGCTTTACCAGCAGCCCATAATAGCTGATCCACAGGCGACACCATCCCACCATCCCGAGAAATGCACACAACTCTCCTGCCTTTCATGGCGGTGGGAGTTGGCAAATTGCTTCTTTTCTTCCTGTCCCAGCCTCCTCTGTCCAATCTCAAGCAGGCTACCCGTGGTCTGGAATATCTGTGCTTTGTTTCTAGATACTCTATATCCACTCGGTCCCGGGAAATTCAGCAACACCACAGTCTGATCCCAGCATTGCTGCTTTGTTTCAGTGGCTCTCCCAATGTCATCTCCACACTGGAACAAGACTCCAAGAGGGTTCTGATTTTTCCATTCCTCCAGTTCTTTCGCCAGCTGATTCCAAACATGGTGGGGCTGTTTTTAAATCCTTGTGGTAGAGCTGTCCAAGCCCATTGGGTTCTTTTCCCTGTGTTTGGATTTTCCCATTCAAAAGCAAAAAGCTCTTGACTTTGAGTACTCAGAGGGATACAGAAAGAGGCATCTTTCAGATCTAATAGTGCGAAGCATTTTAATTTTTCACTGAAAGTTGTCAACAAGGTATAAGGATTTGCTGCTACCGGGTGTATATCTTCTACTGTCTCATTATGGCTCTGAGGTCCTGTACCAACTGGTAAACCTTTCCATTTGCCTTCTTCACTGGCCAGATAGGAGTATTAAATCTGGATTCACATTCCTTCAATGGGACATATTTTATCAAGGTTTCTACTCCTTTTATTTTCAAAGGGTGTTGCTTTTGCCTTACCAGTCCCACTCCAGGTTTCAGTTTAATTCTTACAGGCTCTGCTCTTTGGGATCTCCCAGGCACCTCTGCAGCCCAGGAGTCACTTTATCCCCAGATGATACTGGCATATGGATCACGTCCCATTTTGGTGACTGTAGTGCAAAAATGGAGACTTCCACATAATTAGATTCTGGAATAATAACTTGTATTTTGCCATTTTAAAATTAATTTTATAATTTAGTTTTTCCAGTAGATCTCTCCTAAGGAGAAGCTTTGGCGAACTGGGTAGATAAAAAAACTGGTGCGTCATCCGTGGTTTTCCTAATTTAAAATAAATTAGGGCTCAAAAAATGGCTGAGTTTTGCGATTCCCTGTTGCACCAACAATTACTGTAGAATCATTACTCAAATTTCCTGTTACTGGGAAATCTGGTGGTGCATCCACCTTGCATACCCTGTCATATCTCTGTGTTTAGCTCTAGTTCTTCCTAAAACTCTCTGCTCCCGGACACATCCCTTCTATCCTCTCTATCTTCTCCTCTGCCCCTCGACACATGCTCTCTATCTCCTTTATCTTCTCCTCTCCCTCTCGGTACATCTTCCGCATCTCCTTTATCTTCTCCTCTGCTCTTTGATGCGTCCTCCCTATCCTCTCTATCTTCCCTTCTAGACGTGCTAAATCTGCCTCTTTTTGTGCCGATTCCCTCACAGTATCAGCCTCGGCATCCTCATTATCTGCTCCCCCATCCAACCTGCAGTTAGGACTGATCCTGAGATCTAAACCATCCTCTTTAATGGGGAGGTGTTTATAACAAATTTGTCCTATGCTGCTTGTAGAGCAGTGCTTTAACTGGTCTCCTTGGTTCTCCTCTTCAGGAGGCAGCACCAAAGAGTCTGAGGGGGCTGGATTCAAGCCACAATCCTTCTGCCATTCTGGATGATTCTGCAAAGTGACAAACATATCAGCATACATCACCTCATCCCATTTCTGCTCCCGCCTTAAAAACAACAGTAGCTGTAACAGTGTATTGCAATTCAAGGTTCCATTTTGTGGCCACTTTTCTCCAGAGTCCAGTTTGTACAACGGCCACCACTGATTACAGTACTTAATCAAATTCTCTCTGGTCGCTGTTCCCCTAAAGGGGCCCCCAATCTTGCTCCAATGTTGCAAAATGCAGCCAAGTGGGGATTTCTTCAGAATTCCCTCTTTAGATTGTCCACTGCCCATCTCTGAATAAGAGATAAAAAATGTTACAGTACAGATACAAATACAAATACAAAACAATTATCGGTTGATAAACCCAAGTCAAATACCAAATTCCGGAATATCAAATAACCCACCCCCTGTGCTGGAAGATCCACACATCTTACCTGGGCAGGATTCCCAAAAGAATGCTTTAAGATCAAATGGGGTCTTACCTGTGTCCCAGACTGACTGGAGGGTCTGTGGTCTTCCCCAGGAAAGTCCTGGTGCCGGTGTGAAGATCCAGAGACCCCTTGGATCCACAGGAGATCAGGCAGAGCATCCCATCTGCAGTTGCCAAAAATGAGACTGAAATCGGCCAGATAGAAACTTTTTAACACAGTTTGAGTATTAGAAAGCAGCCATTCTTTATTGGGCACTCGGGGGATCGAGTGCTGGGAGTGCTGCATGAACCGAGATTTTATCACACACACTGACTACATATTCATCAGCTATCCCCGATTACTTGACTTTTTTTGACATGGTCACACCCCTTAATGGAAGTCCTTATTTGGTTCTTTGGGGTCTTGTCTTCAACATCTGGTGTCCTTTTTAGGTGCTGTTCCCTGACCTGCTCCTTGACTCCTGCTTTTGAGTATGCACAATATCATTGTTTTGCATAACTTCTGCCTTGTCGGCCTTGCAGAGTGGAGGTGGTGTCCTGCTTGTGTTTGGCATGGCTTCTGTTTGCTTCAGTTACATCCTTTATCTATCTGTCCAAGGCTGTGCTATTCTGTTCTACTGTCCTTGAGAAAAGTGCTGTTCTGTTCTACTGTCTTTATCTACACTGCTAAATCTCATGGACTGCCCAGAGCAGAGACCCAAAGTGCTTGGGACACCACCTGCCAAGGATGGACCTCCCCAGTGCAGCAAAATGCTGTAAGCAGCTGACACCAGGCTCTGCTCCCAGGGAACAAGAAAAAGGATGAGAGGAAAGTGCTGAGAGTCGCACCTGGGAAGGTTTAACTTGGCTATTTGGAAAGGTTTCTTCAGCAGAAAGTGTTGTCAAGCATTGGAACAGACTGCCCAGGGCTGTGGTAGCGTCACCATTCCTGGAGGGATTTAAAGAGGGGGTAAATGTGCCACTTCGGACACGGCTTAGTGGTGGGAATGGTAGTTTTGGGTTAATGTTTGTAGTTACGTTTGTAGTTGTACTTTTGGGTAGTTTGGATTTGATGGCCTGAGAGTTCTCTGCAGACCTTGTTCTGCGTTCCCTTCACTTGGGGATTCAGGGCCCCACCACCTCCACGAGAGAGATTTGTCACTGACAAGGACTTCAGGGCAAGCTCCCACTTGGGGACACGCACGGACACGCAGGGACAGCCAGGGACACGCAGGGACTGCCAGGGACAGCCAGGGACTGCCAGGACACGCAGACTCCCGTAAGCATTGCTGGCCTTTATTGGCATCGCCAGCCCCGCGCCACGGCCGNCCTGGCTGGGGAAGCCCTTCGTGATGCCAGCGCTTCAATGAACCGACACCACCAAGTGAGGTCACAGCTGGCTGGGGGAGCCCCTTGTTACACCAGAACTCTGCAGAGCCAGTGTCACCAGTGAGGTCACAGTGGGTCAGGGGAACCCTTTATGATGCCAGAGCTTCACAAAGCCACATCACCTGTGAGGTCACAATAGATCAGGGGGAGACCCTTGTTACACCAGAGCTTTTCAGAGCCGATGTCACCAGCGAGGTCACATAGACTGGGTGGAGCCCTCTGTTACACCAGAGATTCACGCAGCCGACATCACCAGTGAGGTCACAGTCGGCCGGGATGGAATCCCTTGTGATGGCAGAGGTTTGCAGGCTGATGTCACCAGTGACAGCACAATCGGCCGGGGGAAGCCCTTTGTTACACCGCAGTTTCCCAGAGCTGATGTCACCAGTGAGGTCTCAGGGGCCACCTGGGCACTCCCGGCCGCACCTCCAGCATCTCCCGTGCCTGGGCGATGCCCAGCAGGGAGCAGGATGCTGGAGTTTGAAAAGTGTCCTTCTCATTCCCAGGGTGGGTGCCTGGCCTTGTCATTGTGCCAATGAAAGAATTCCTGCCAAAAGGGACGGCAGAGAGAATTCCTTCCTGGGTTTGGAGCCCGACTTCTGCTGGGCAGCACCAAGGGGACCCATTTTAGTGAGCAAGCAAAGCAGAACAGTCACACGGCTCCAGAAACTGCTGCAAAGTGTTCCTTTGGCCATCACCCTTGATCCATGGGGGCTGCAGAGAGAACAAACTGACTTTAAAACAAAAAAGGGAAAAATCTTGTGCAGGGCCCAGCCCGAAATGCCTGGGTGTGATGGCCTCTCCCAGCGAGGCAGAGCAGAAGCCCCGTGAATAGAGACCAGGGACTGTCACCTGAGGAGATGTCCATGGGCAGAGGCATGTGGTGGATGCACAGAGCACCCTGGGCTCACAGCAGCCCTCCCTCAGGCTGCCAGGGAGTGCTTTTCCCATGGAAAAAGAACTGCCTGAAGTGCTAATGACTCCAATGATGACAACAGCCCGAGGCAAGAAAGGATGTTGGGACAGCTGTACAGGGATTGGTGGTGGGTGGCAGAGGACAGAGAGCTGCATCCTGTGCAGCCTCTGCCTCCATGGCCTGGATGTCTTGGTGCAGACCCCGCAGGGACCACTCGCCCTTTTAAACTCTGATGCAGTGCCTGATTATTTTCTTACATGACATTGCAATGCTGGAACTGCAAGGAGTTCAGTCAGGTGGAGTAACAGACAAGGAGGGTCCTGCAGATGTGTATGTGAACACTTCCCTTGTCTAGCTGACTGCAAAGCAATTGCTGTGATTGAACTGAAACTTGAACTGCTTGGTAAAATTTAATTCAAGGTATATGTTTAATAAAGCAAAACATTCTGTTCCTCCCTCAGATGAATATTCTCATATTCGAAACACCAGATTGAAGCCAAAATTTCAAGTAATTTTATTTCAGTCACCTGTGTTAAAACATTAATAAGAGCATTCCTGGTCTGGCTTACTGAGTGTCTGAATGAATGATCAACAGAAAATTTGCACATTCTGATATCACAAGTATCCCAAAATGTTACTTCCTTGAGTACGTCGGATTTTTCCAGAGAATTCAACAAACAGGGTTTGGGTTTAGTATTTTTTTCTGTCTCTAAAAGAAGCCAAAAGCACTCACAACTTTGCTTACTCCGTTCAAGGCAAACAGGTTCATGGGGGACACTTGGCTACTGCTGAGGTCACAGATCCTGGATTCTGAGCACTCCCAAAAAAGTGTCCTTGGTTGTCAGACTTATGATAGAAAAAAATGTCATCAAACTGAAAAAGGAAATCAACTGAATTCTGACACTGCTTCAGCCTCCACTAAACCACAAAGCTACTCTCTACCCTTCTCATTAATACAAACACTGAGACACTGACAGCCGTGCTTGCAGAGAAATGAAAAGGAAAGCTGTCAGTGCCAGTCACCTCATCACCATGAGAGCAGTCAGTGTTGGCAGAGCTGCTCTGCGTTTAGGTCTCCAGCTATCACCTCGACTTGCTGTGTTCAGATTCCACATCTCTGCCTCCTGGGCAAGGCAGCTCCACGCACCCTCTGAGCTGTGAGTTATTTTAACATGTGGGCCTGACCTTCACAGCTTCCTGGGAGCTGAAGATGTAGCTGGTTTATAGGCAAAATGCAACCCTTTGAATGTGCTTTTTGACTCCTTGCAACAAGAGGGCTGTCATGAAAAAATGCTTCTTTATAAAAATGTCCTAAAGGGTGTGAGTTATGTGTGTGTGCGTGTGTGCTGGGCTGGGGACAGGAGTTACACAAGGAAAACCTCTGTGAATTTTCCGTGCAAGAAAATTTGTATAAGTGCAGAAGCTTGCACCAATACAGTACGGGCAAAATTGGCACAAGATAGTCAGGTGGTTTGGTTCATCTGATCTGAGTCAGGTTGTTACCAAAGATCAGTAAAATGAAACTCCTTTACACCAGCGCAGCATTAAAGAACAAGGATCGTTTATTCAACCAGATGTATGGGGGAAAACCGTAATGTCTAATTTGTTTGTAATGCTGCAGTTCAATCAGAGGTTTGTTGTGGGTTTGGGGTTAGTTGGTTTTGGGGTTTTTTTTGGTTTTTTTTGGTTGGTTGTTTTGGTTTCATTTTGTTTTGGTTTGTTACGGATAGTTTGTACTGTATTTTGATTTCTTTTTAAAGAATACTGTATTTTTGAGAGACAATCTATCTTTTGAAACAAACAGTATTTTTTCCAGAAACCTGTGAAAATGGAGAGGTAATTAACAGAGGTGAGAACGAGGTAAGGATTTAAGTTCCCAAACTGTCAGAAAACAGTGTGCTCACCAGAAAATGCTCTGCTGTAGCACCAGGTGAGGGATGGCTCAGTCCTGATAGCTGTGTTCTAAATGACAGCATCCTCCCAGCCATAAGAACCATGTAGTTTTTCATCACATATTTACTGAATTGTTCAAACAGTTAAAGAGCAGAGTTCACTGCCTTACTATAAATAAAATATTATGTTTCGTAGATGTTTGCCACACATAGATAAGATTATCAGTAATATATTTTGGTGTAGTTCTGCTGGAATGATATACTCCTCCAAAACTGTCTCAGCATGGGGAAAATCAATTTAATTTTTCCTCGGTTTGGACAGTGGGAAACAAAGCATTAGAACAGGTTTTCTAACCTCTTCATCAGGAGGAAATTCTGGATTATATTTTCCTTATCATATGCATACCATATCTGAGTTGTTTTGTATCCTTCAGTGAGGAATCCGCCAGCAATTGAAAACATAAGCACCTTTACAGACCTGGCTCCTCTCTCCTCCCGAAGCAGGGACACCTCTTCGGTAAGATCTGCACCTCCAGCTGCACTGGAACATTCCTGGATCACCTGCACATAGCTCTTGCAAAGCGCATGCTTGGAGGCTGCTTAGGTCAAAATAATTGGTCAGGGATTTTTTTTCCATTGGCAGAGGAACTGCAGGGGCGGGATGGTGTAGAGATGCCTCTCAGAAGACACAGAGAACATATTCAAACAGCATCTGACAGAGGTAATGAAGGGGCACTATATTACTTTTAAATGGGTCAGATGATGAAAAAATCTATATGTGAAAATGAGAGACAAAATGAGTGAAGAGGGAAAGGGAAAGGAGAAAGGGGAAAGGGGAAAGGGAAAGGGAAAGAGAAAGGGAAAGGGAAAGGGAAAGGGAAAGGGAAAGGGAAAGGGAAAGGGAAAGGGAAAAGGAAAGGGAAAGGGAAAGGGAAAGGGAGAGGATAGAATCCTTGGAAACTCTATCTACAGGGCATTTTCTGAAAATCTGTGTCACTACCTAAAGTCTCTGGATTTTAGAGCAGTGAAAATCCGGGTTGTTCAGATCTTGGTCATGATGGCCACACACAACTTCTCAGCTTCTCACCGTGTCTGCAGCTGCTGACACATAGGTTCAGAACAAAATCCTCTATTGTCATTGGAAAACAAAAGAAAAGAGGGAGTTTCTACCTGTTGTAAAGTCTCCTCTGTGAACCCTGAAGGGCTCTGCCTCTTCCTTGCTCAGCAGCGGCTCAGCAGCCATAGGCAAAGAAGGACACAGGAAGGTGTTTGGCTGATTTGTCTGACAATTTAACACTTGTAAACAAGACCGGTGTCTGTTCACAACATTTCAATGGCAAGTCCTTGTGGAGGATGAAGAGCTGTGTCACTTGTCCTTAGGTTACATCAAACTAATGGCAGAGAGGTTTTTCACCCTGCAGATGTGACCTCTGTGAC
>VZTF01003056.1:51200-61981 GCA_013397755.1 Cnemophilus loriae
CCCGGGGTGCTGCGGGGCAGCTGGGTCCGAGCCCGGGGAGGGGCCACGGGGGGGAGACCTCCGGGGCCGGGGAGACCCTCGGGGATGAGGAGACCCCCGGGGCCGGAGTGTCTGTGGGGGCAGGAGGAGCCCCCCAGGCGGTGCTGCCCGATGTGGTTTGGGGTTCTGGGCAGGGCCCGAGCCCCGAGACCCCCCCGCAGCAGCCCGGCCGCGCTCGGTGGGGTGTGACGGGTCCGGGGGCGCCTTGCAGGAGGGTTTCGGAGCGGGGGCTGCCGCCGGAGCTGTGAGATGGCTGCCAAGGTGTTCGAGAGCATCGGGAAGCTCGGCCTGGGCTTGGCTGTGGCGGGCGGAGTTGTCAACTCGGCTCTTTACAACGGTGAGTGCGACGGGCTGAGCGCTCCCACGTCGCTTTATTTTGGTTTTTTTGCCCAAATCTTGACTTCTCAGTTGCCCAATAAAGACAGACCGAGGCCTCGCAGGGCCGTTTGGACCACGAGCATTGCGAGCTCCTCTCCCCAGGAGTCGCGGAGCTGCTCCGCGGGGAGCAGGCTGGGGGGCCCTGGAGCTCCACCTGCAGCTTCTCTTCGCTTTGTTGCTCCAAACGATCCCGTTAATTCCCTGCTCCCCTGCTAATTGAGGCTCTGACCCCGCTCCACGCCGCGTTCCCGCGGCTCTGGTGGCAGCGGTGACGCCCCTGACGTGCTCTTTACCCCTCCGCAGTGGATGCAGGGCACAGAGCCGTGATCTTCGACCGCTTCCGGGGGGTGCAGGACGTGGTGGTGGGAGAAGGGACCCATTTCCTCATCCCCTGGGTGCAGAAACCCATCATCTTCGACTGCCGCTCGCGGCCCCGCAACGTCCCCGTCATCACCGGCAGCAAAGGTGGGTGCTGGCCCCGGGGGGTCCAGGGGATCCAGGGGATCGGGTTGATCCTGCTGGAATTGTGGTCCTGAAGCCCAGGCCGTGGAGCAGTGGCCAGAAACGAAACAGGCTGCACCTGGAGTGACCGAGCGCTGGGACAGGGGACGCCTGGAGTGTCCCTCTCCGGATCCGGACATTCCGACCCCACCTGTGTCACCTGCTCCAGCCTTGGCTGGGTGATCCTTCCAACCCCAGCTGCTCCTTGACTCCGTGGAGATCCCACGTGTCCCAGTTGGGCACAGTTGGGAATGGTTTGATCTCTTTAATGAAGAGTGGGTTAAAGAACTCTTCCTTTAGTCCCAAATATTTCAGGTTGGAAGGGACCTCTGGAGATCCTCCAGTGCCAAATATTCCTTGACTGTGGAGATCCCACGTGTCCCAGTTGGGCACGGGAATGGTTTGATCTCTTTAACTAAAGAACGCTTCCTTTGGTGCTGTAAATCCTTGAATCTCAAATATTTGGGGTGGAAGAGACCTCTGGAACTCATCCAGTCCCTTCCAGCCCCGACCATTCCTTGACTCTGTGGGGTCTTACATGTCCCAGTTGGGCACAGTCAGGAATGGTTTGATCTCTTTAACTAAAGAACGCTTCCTTTGGTGCTGTAAATCCCTGAATCCCAAATATTTGGGGTTGGAAGGGACCTCTGGAGATCCTCCAGTGCCAAATATTCCTTGACTCTGTGGAGATCCCACGTGTCCCAGTTGGGCACGGGAATGGTTTGATCTCTTTAACTAAAGAACGCTTCCTTTGGTGCTGTAAATCCCTGAATCCCAAATATTTGGGGTTGGAAGGGACCTCTGGAGATCCTCCAGTGCCAAATATTCCTTGACTCTGTGGAGATCCCACGTGTCCCAGTTGGGCACGGGAATGGTTTGATCTCTTTAACTAAAGAACGCTTCCTTTGGTGCTGTAAATCCCTGAATCCCAAATATTTGGGGTTGGAAGGGACCTCTGGAGATCCTCCAGTGCCAAATATTCCTTGACTCTGTGGAGATCCCACGTGTCCCAGTTGGGCACGGGAATGGTTTGATCTCTTTAACTAAAGAACGCTTCCTTCGGTGCTGTAAATCCCTGAATCCCAAATATTTGGGGTTGGAAGAGACCTCTGGAACTCATCCAGTCCTTTCCAGCCCCGACCGTTCCTTGACTCTGTGGGGTCTTACATGTCCCAGTTGGGCACAGTCAGGAATGGTTTGATCTCTTTAACTAAAGAACGCTTCCTTTGGTGCTGTAAATCCCTGAATCCCAAATATTTGGGGTTGGAAGGGAGCTCTGGAGCTCATCCAGCCCAAGGCAGGGTCACCTGGGGCAGGTGACACGGGTGGGGTTGGAGCTCTCCCTTTACAGCAGAGCAGAGTTGCGCCCCGGCGGGAGGAGGGGAGCGGAACCAACTCACTTCTTCCTGGCGAACCAAAGCTGGGAGTTCATTGCTCCTGCTGCAGCAGCCCTGGCGAGGCCAGGGCAGCTCCCTCACTGAGGCGCTGCTCCCCCAGACCTGCAGAACGTGAACATCACGCTGCGGATCCTCTTCCGGCCCGTGACCGCGCAGCTGCCGCGCATCTTCACCAGCATCGGCGAGGACTACGACGAGCGCGTGCTGCCCTCCATCACCACCGAGATCCTCAAGTCCGTGGTGGTGAGCGCGCCCTGAGCTGCCGGGCTGCCTCTGGCCTCTCGTGGCGGGGAGCGGGGAACGCGCCGTGCCCTGGAATCGCGGGATTCCAGCCTGGTTTGGGTGGGAAGGGACCTTAAAGCGCATCCAGCTCCGCCCCTGCCGTGGGCTCCGAGCCCCGTCCAGCCCGGCCTTGGACACTTCAGGGATGGGGACTCCAAACCTCTCTGGGCAGCTCTTTCCATGGGGAAATTCCTGCTGCTGTCCTCTGGTGCAGCCTGGGGCTGCGTCTGGGCACTGCCCGCTCCCAGCAGTGTCCGTCCCGCTCCCAGCGCTGTCCGTCCCGCTCCCAGCACTGTCCGTCCCGCTCCCAGCAGTGACACTGCCCGCTCCCAGCCGTGTCTGTCCCGCTCCCAGCCGTGTCCGTCCCGCTCCCAGCAGTGTCCGTCCCGCTCCCAGCGCTGTCCGTCCCGCTCCCAGCGCTGTCCGTCCCGCTCCCAGCAGTGACACTGCCCGTTCCCAGCGCTGTCCGTCCCGCTCCCAGCGCTGTCCGTCCCGCTCCCAGCGCCGTCCGTCCCGTTCCAGGCTCGCTTTGACGCCGGGGAGCTGATCACGCAGCGGGAGCTGGTGTCCAGGCAGGTCAGCGAGGACCTCACCGAGAGAGCGGCCACCTTCGGGCTCATCCTGGACGACGTGTCCTTGGTGAGAGTTTTCCCTCTCCCGCTTCCCCCTTTGGAGAAGGGAATCAGGGGGTAGCCAGGGGATGGGGGCTGGACGTTTGGACACGTGGACACGTGTGTGTGTCTGTGTTGGAAGGATGTCGCGGTCACAGCCCTGGCTTTGTCCCTTGACCTTGGGCAGCCCTCGGTGGCCTCAGCCCCTCCCTGTGCAGGGCTTTTGTAGCCCCAGCAGGAGCAGAGGCTCCCGAGGGTGATGGATTGGGCTGCAGGTGGGTTGGGATTTGGCAGCAGCTCCACAGGCACCGAGGGAAGCACCAGGAGGGAAAATTCCCACTTGGACAGCAGAAGTCCGTCCTCTCTCGCTTCCCTAAGACATCCAAGGAGGGAGCCCTGCCCTCCCACCTCCCTTTATAAATGAAATTTATCCCTTTGTAGATTAACTGTTGTAATCAGGCTCCAGCAGGAATCCCTCTTTCCCTGGGGCTTTCCCTGGAATCCTGCTGGGAGCACAGGGACCTGCGGGAAGCCTTGGCAGGAAGGTGACTTTGTTTCTGCCGAAAGGGAGCGGGGACACTTTGTTTCTGGAGCTTTCCCGGGTCCCATCCAGGAGGTGGCAGCGGGCTGAGCGCACGGGGATCAGGGTGGGATCCCCACGTGTCCCAGTTTCTTTCAGGGATCCCGGTTTCCCTCCCTGGCACAGCAGAGCTGCTGGGCCCCGTCCCTGCTGTGACCTGGTTTGGTTTGTGCCCTGCAGACCCACCTGACCTTCGGCAAGGAGTTCACGGAGGCCGTGGAGATGAAGCAGGTGGCGCAGCAGGAGGCGGAGCGGGCCAGGTTCATCGTGGAGAAGGTACCTCATCCCTGGGGGATTGCTTCTGCTCTGTCCTTCCCCCTCCAGGGGTTTTTCCTTGGAATGTCCCGTCCCAGCCTTGCTGGAATGCTGAGCAGAGGTGTTTTCTAACATCCGACATGAGCGCAGTCCCTGCCGGGGAAGGCTCTCCTGGGCCACCCCGCAGCGCTCAGCGCAGCCGCGCTCGCCGCTTGCTTCTGGCTCATTCCGGCTGGACGATCCCTGCGAGTCTCCAGCAGCAGAATGGGATTTTCAGCTCCTGTGTCACCTCGGATTTCAGCTGACTGGAGAGCTCCGGGTTTGGGAGCATCCCCAGGGAACTGCAGAATAACCGGGATCTCGGGGCGGGACGGACAGGTCGAAAACCGGCAAAATTCGCCTTGAAATTGGCTTTTCTTCTTTTCCCACAGTAAACAAATCAGCTTTTCTTTTTCCCACCAAACCAGTTCAAAGAACACAACCCTAAACCAAAACGATTTTATCCTGACTGACGGGGGGAAAGCCCCGCGGGGCGGCGCAGCTCCGTCCGTCCGTCCGTCCTCTCTCGCTTCCTCCTCTGCCCATTCCCCGTTTCTTTTCCCCCTTGTTTTCCCTGCAGGCCGAGCAGCAGAAGAAGGCGGCGGTGATCTCCGCGGAGGGCGACTCCAAGGCCGCAGAGCTGATTGCCAACTCGCTGGCCACGGCGGGGGACGGGCTGATCGAGCTGCGCAAGCTGGAGGCGGCCGAGGACATCGCGTACCAGCTCTCGCGCTCGCGCAACATCACCTACCTGCCCTCGGGACAGTCCGTGCTGCTGCAGCTGCCTCAGTGAGCCAGCCCAGGCCCTGCCCACGGCGGGGAAAAAAACACACACGAAAAAACAAACAAACAAAAAAAAACAAAAAAAAAAAGGAAAAAAAAAAAATCATTGCAATTTCCTCGCGGAGGAAACGGAAATTTGGAAATCGGAGGGGATTTTTTTGGATGGGGAATCAAATAAAAGTGAACGCTCGCGACACCAGGCCTGCGGTTCCTCCCCTGTGCGGTCACAGCGGTGGCTCCGGTGGCTCGGTGAGGTTTGGGAGTCGCCCCTTTCCGGGCAGCTGGAGCACCACGAGCAGAGTTCTCCTGGGATGAAGCCCAGGGGAGTCCCGGGCCACGGGCGCCGCGTCGATCAGGTCTCAGAGCTGCCTCAGTGCCTTCAGGCTGGCTGGGGCTGTCCCACAGCCGCGGCCCCTGGGCCCTCAGCCACGCCAGTCCTTCCAGGTGTCACCTGAGAGCCAGGGGACACCTCAGCTCAGGGCAGGGGCTCTGTGGTGCCTGTGGCAGCACCAGCAGCTGCGGGTGAGAGGAGCAGCGATTCCCTGTGGTGGAGAAGGGAGTTCTGTGCAGGAAACCCTTCTGGAGCTGGGACATCTCCTCTCCTTCCCCCCGAGCTGTCCCTCTCCTGCCCCGTGGGCTCCTGTCCCGGCCCCTCGCTGCTCCAGGGCTCGGGCACAAATCCTCTGTTCCATCCGTGCTCTTTGTACCGAGGGAAGCGGAATCGTGAGGAGGACGTGACGGGCAAGATTGTGTAACCAGCCCTCAATAAATGTCACAGTCCCAAGGCTGGCACCGCGGGTCGTTGCTTTCTTTTGTGCCGCTGTCTCAGGAGAAACGGGGGTTGGGGTCAGCGGGGCACGGCCCCTGCTCGGGCCGGGGCGGCTGGGAGAAGTCCTGGCGAGGAGGGGTTGATCCTGACAGCTTCAGAGCTTGGGATGGGAGTCTGGCACCGAATTTCGGTAATTAGGTGAGAGTGTTTTATCGGGAAGGCTGGGCCGGGCTGTTTCCCACCAGGTGGCAGCAGCAATTCTGCCCGGGCAGGGACGCGGGGCCCAGCGGTGTCCCCGAGCTCCGTGGGGACAGCAGAGCCCCGAGGTCACCCTGCGCAGGGCGGGGGACGAAGGACAGGACGTGGACAAGGACGGAGGCACCAGGTGGGGAAGGAGAAGCACAGGAGCTGCCTGAGCTTCTTCAGAACCCCCTGCTGCCCCTTCCAGCTCCAGGCTTTCACTCCTCGAGCACGTGGAAATGTCCAAATTCCCGTTTCCCTGCTCCCAGCCCTCTGAGCTCTCCTCCTTTCCCACCTGCCCGAGGTCCGTCTGAGTCCCTCAGGAGCTGCGGGAATGCCTGGGAATGGCCTCAGAGGTGCGAGCTGGTGGAGCTGCACGTTACAAAACAGCTCTGAGTTTCTGGGTCCGGAACGTTGTTGTGATTAAGCCGTGCTGGAGGGAAAAGCTTGGCAGCTGCTCAGCGGCGGTGCTGCGGTTTCAGCGATTAACGGCAGCACGGACTGGTTTCGGCTTCCTGGGAGACTTTCTTCCCCCCCTTTTTCCTTCCTCGCTGGTGGCCGGCAGCTCTGCAGCAGCTGGGCCAGCGCTCGCAGCAGCCAGACGGGCTTTTGTTCCCTGAAAACAAACAGGAAACTGCCCGATTTCCTCTGTGCTCACCCTCTCCTGAGCCCTGCTGTGACAGACACCCGGCCCGGCCGGGGTGAGGAGAACACGGCAAGGAGCACCTGGAGCAGCCGGGATCTGCCGGGCTGGGCACTGCAACGGGCACCTGGACCTGCTGCGGCCGGGCTGGAGCCGCCCAGGTGAGGCAGGGCCCGAACCTGGCATAATCCGTGCCCTGGAGCGAGCTGGCAGCGCGGGGAGAGCAGGGACGGGGAGGAGTTTCCTCACTGCTTCCTTTGTGCTGTTTATATCCACGGGGATCCAGCAGGAAACGTCCTGGAAAACAGAGGGGGTGGGGGAGGAAGGAAAAGAGCAGGAACGACGGCCCGGGTCAGGCTGGGAGATGGGCAGCGATCCTCAGGGCCAACCCTGGCTCCAGGGTCCCCTGGCTGGCAGCGGGGCTGAGCTGCTCCTCCCGGGCCTGTTTTCCACCAGAACCGCTGAATTCCAGCACTCCGGTGCCAGCCTCCGGAAGATGGGCTGGGAACGGAAAGCGCTCCAGTTAAACCAGTTTGTTCCTCACCAGCCAAGGCCACGGACCCTTCCTGCACTCCTTCGATGCTGATGTGAGCAGAGGTGCCCTTCACCACAGCGACAGAGACGTCCGGCACCTGCTGCCACGACGCTTTTATTTAATAATTGCTGCAGCACGAGCTTTAGAACCTCCCTCATGAGCAATCTGGAGTGTGCTCAATTTACAAAAAGGCCTAAAAAAAAAGCACAAAACCAAGGCTAACCGAAGGGAAATTTTATTTTTTGGCGGTGTTCGTGCAGAAGCTGCAGGCTCTGAGGGTGCAGTCGTGTTCCCCTGCCCCCGGGACCCCAAAGAAAGTGAACAAAACCCCCACACAGAGCTGCCAGCGCTCTCTAATTCAGGCACCAGGAGATGCTGGTGGGTGTGAGCTCTGCTCTGCTATTTGGAGGCAATCAATCTTTAATTGTGCCTTTACACTGAGCTGGGAAAGGAGGAGAGCAGGGAACAGGAATTTCCTCTGCTTGAACTTCTCCCGTGCAGTGACACGGCCTCGGCACCCGGACAGCACACGGCTTCCTGTGGCAGAATCCAGCAGGAAAATCCCTTTGTTTCCCTCCTGCTTCCTCTCCCGTTGCCCCAGGGCATCCTGAGCAGGAGAGCTGCAAGACAAAGCCTGAGAGCCCGCCTGGGGTGCAGAGCTGGAGGTGCCAGCACCATCCGTGCCTCAGTTTCCCTTCCCAGCGCCTGTTTCCTCCAGGATCCTTCAGCAGCACCAAACTCCAAGGGCTCCTCTTTCGGGGAAAGGGAAATTGTCCCGACTGTGTCGAGTCCTGCCCAGTTCAGGCTGTCCCTAAGGCAGAACTGTCAGCATCTGGAGGCCTCACAAATCACCGGGTGAAGGGCCAGGGCTGCTCCAGTTTTCCCAAAGATCCTCCCGACAGGAACGGGGATGAGGCAGGGCCAGGGCTGCTCCAGGAGTTTCCCAAGGATCCTCCTGGCAGGAACGGGGATGAGGCAGGGCCAGGGCTGCTCCAGGAGGAGATTCCCAAGAATCCTCCTGGCAGGAACAGGGATGAGGCAAGGCCAGGGCTCCTCCAGTTTTCCCAAGGATCCTCCCGGCAGGAACGGGGATGAGGCAGGGCCAGGGCTGCTCCAGGAGATTCCCAAGGATCCTCCCGGCAGGAACGGGGGTGAGGCAGCCCCAGAGCTCTCGGCCGGGCCCCAGAGCAGCACAGCTCGTGGCACCGCAGGGCTGGGCACTGCCAGAGCATTCCAGCCCTGAAAGCCACGTGGAACACCCGGAGCAGGCAGAGCCCCCGGAGCCTGCCCACAGCACAGGCACCTCCAGCTGGGGGGATTTGTGCACCTCTGTGAGCTCCTCCTCCCCACAGCCGCTGCCGATCCCTGAGCAGAGCTCACTGCACCCCAGCAATAACTCAAATCTGCTTCCTCAGCAGGCCCAGAACGTCCAGGCCTCTAGAAAAAAACCCCCAGGTGGGTGACAGCACGTTCTGCTGTGTCTGCAGCCCTCGGCCCAGCACATTCTCCTACTTTTGCTGGACTTTTTTCACCCTGAAAGGCCCTAAGCTGCTTAGACAAAAACCAATCTGGTTTGTAGGGGAGGCCAATGTCACCCACATCTGAGGGACTGCAGGGGCTCAGGGGGGAAATGGAGATTTGCATCACCTTTACCTGACACAGGAGGGGTTTTCCCACTCTGGTTACACCTGGAGAGAAGTGAAATGCAGGAGAGAGGGACCCCAGGAGCCACAGCAGGGCCAGAGCTGCATCTGATGTCACCCAGAAGCAGAGGTGACAGAGGAAATGGGGCCGATAAGGATCTGCAGCTCTGGGGCAGGCAGAGCTGTGGGGCTGGAGCTGCTGGGGTTGGTTTCCCTCTCTCTTCCTGCTCCTCTCACGTCAGGGATCCCAGGGAGGGATGGGGAGAGCAATTCCCTGCAGGAACAGGGCCGTGCCACAGCTGGAGCCAGCCCCAGGAGCTGCCACCTCACCAAGGATCCCAGGGAGGGATGGGGAGAGCAATTCCCTGCAGGAACAGGGCCGTGCCACAGCTGGAGCCAGCCCCAGGAGCCGCCACCTCCCCCAGCCTCAGGGTGCCCTGCTGGGTGCCCCGGGGCCAAACCACGGCGTGGGGACAGTGAAAGTCACTCTGAGCATCTGCCCCTTGCCTGGGCCACCCGTGAAGGGTCACCAGCTGGGCTGGGAGGACGAGTGCCTGCATTTCATCAGGCCAGGAGTCCAGGGGTGTTTGTATCTGAGCCCCGTGGCGGCTGTGGAAGCGGCTGATGGCCCTGCTCCTCCTCCGCGCTCCTCGGTTTCACGCTGTCCCTCAGAACCCACGTTTGGAAAAAGGGGCTCTGTCGCTGCTTCTTGCGAATTCACCTTCCGAGGAACAAAAAATCACCAGTGCTCTTCTTGCTTCCCTCTCCAAGGCAGGAAATTCCAGCACATCCTCACCCACAGAGTTACCCAGCACCTGCCCCGACAGCCTCTCCCTGTTTTCCAGAAGCTGTGCTGCACAGGGGTGCTGGCCTGAGGTGGAGCGGTGTCCACGCACTCCGAGGTTTTTCCGGGCGACCACTTCCAGCACAGACTGGAACAGCTCTGGACTGGGCCAGGCAGCACCAGCTCCCCCGGGGCCGGGTCAGCGTGTCCCGTTCTGCTCCAGGGATAGCTGGGGCGAGGAGGAAAACCGGGAGCATTGTTCTGATCCCACGCCGGGGCTTCCCCAGCCCGCCCTGCCCTTTTAACTCGATCCCGAACTTTGCCTCTGCGAGCCCCAACCCCTGCTCTGCGCGGGCAGCTCAGCTCTGGGGTTTGTGCTCAGGAATCCAGAGCAGGTCAAACACTCTGGAATTCGGTATTTGTAACTCCGGGGGAGCGAGGGCGCTGAGATTTTTTGGCAGAATCTCAAATCCTGGGCCCTCCACTCTTGGGAGCAGGGGGCATTTGCAGATGAGGAAACAAACCACAGGTAGAGACCGTGGACTGAAGGATTTAGGAGAGGCACACAAAGCTGAGAGGGAGCCCTGAAGTCCTGGGGAAACAGCGGCGCTGCCAAAGGAGTTGGTGCCCTTCCCCCTCTCACTAATTCCTTCACGGCTGCCAAACCCAAACCACAGCAGCGCTGTCCCCTCCTACACAGCCCCAGCAGCGGTTTTGGGGCTGTGGCCGAGGCTCTGCAGCTTCCCAGGGGAGGTGGCACCTGGAGGAAGCAGTGCCAGCCTGGCAGGGAGCAGCCCCGACCCTCCCCACGCCCTCCGGGAGCCCCACACCCGTCACCAGCTACCTGCCGAAGGTGCCGCTTCTCGTCGCATCGCTCTCATTCATCAGGGTGTAATCAAGAAACCGCAGGCTGGAGTTAAGTAGTTATTAGCGTGTTAAGGGGAGAGGAAGGTTTCAGCAAGTGGGAGCTGGGGTTTGGCACCGGAACAGAAGGGAGCGACTCCTCCGGCTCCCGCAGATCACTCCGGGCCTCGCCGAGCGGGCTCCGGGCCCTCACCTGGTGCCGAGGGGCAGCCCTGTCACCTCCGAGGGCAGCAGCCGTCCCCGGCACCCGTGAGGGCCCCGGGGCTCCGTGAGGGACCGGGCCGGGGTTACCGCAGCGCGGCCGCGGCCTGCCCGGCTAACCTGGCTGCGCTAATTAATGCGGGCTCGCTAATTACCCGCGCGCAGTAACGGGCGGCCGTGCTGAGGGGGAGCCGCGGCGCCCCCCACTCCATCACGCCCCCCACTCCATCACACCCC
>VZTF01003063.1:0-25177 GCA_013397755.1 Cnemophilus loriae
ATCAGCCTTATGTGTTTTTCCCACTTTACCAACATCTGTAATTATTTCTACTGGGAAAGTGGCAGAAGCAGTTTTCTGTCAGGATTGCTTTTCAGAAAACAAAATTTTGGAGTTGAGAGTAGGTGGGGAGAAACTGTGACGTAAGAGTGACTAAAACACTCTCTGAATCTTCTGTTATAAAATAGAAAGAAAAAACATAATAATAATAATAATAACTACTAAATACGTTCAGATTTTTTGTGAAGCACGCTGTGTTAGGTTAACACAATCTGGCTTTTAGTGGGGGAGGAGGAAGCCACAGAAGCTACTTCTGAGTGAGAAGCTCCTCGAAACTTCTGCTATGTCCAGCAGAGCCAATTCCTGAAGGCTCTGACGACTGACATACAGGCTGGCCCACTTATTCTGTCAGGTGGAGGCTGGGCTCGAGCAGGCTCCAGGCTCAGGAGGGAATTATTAGGGTAGCTACAGAACACCGGCCAAGGATGGAAAAAATCCATGACAGGAGATTCCAAATTCTCTCTAATAAATCCATGGCAGGAGGTCCCAAACCCATCTAATAAATCCATGTCAAGAGATCCCCAAAGCCCTCTAATAAATCCAGACAGAGATCCCCAAACCCCTCTAATAAATCCATGGCAGGAGATCCCAAACCTCCCTAATGAACTCATGACAATAGATCCCCGAGACCCTCTCATCAATCCACAAAAGGTGATCTTAAACCGTTCTAATGAATTCATGACAATAGATCCCCAAACCCCTCTAATAAAATCATGACAGGAGATCCCAAATGCCTGTAATAAATCCACGACACAAAATAACTGCTAGTTTGAAAGAGCAATCTGGTCTTTATGGAATCCTACGATGGTTTGGGTTGGAAGGGACCTTAAAGCCCATCCCGTTCCACCGCGTGTCACGGGCAGGGACACCTCCCACTAACACAGGTCGCTCCAAGCTCTCATCCAGCGTGCCCTGGAACACTTCCAGGGATTAAGGTCCCACAGACTTCCCAAGACGCCCGCCGCCCTCACGCAGGCGAAACTACAACTCCCAGCGTGCCCCGCGCGCGGCCCGCCCTCCCCACCACCCGCCGGCCCCGGCGTTCCTTGCGCCGCGCCGCACAACAAATATGGCGGCGGCCGCCGGGCCGTGGCCGTAGGGCCGGGCGGGGCATGGTGAGCGAGGGGCTCCGAGGGGCTCCGAGGGGCTCCGAGGGGCTCCGAGGGGCTCCGAGGGGCTCCGAGGGGCTCCGAGGGGCTCCGAGGGGCTGGGGATCGCCGGCCCAGGGGAGACTGCCGGGCTTGGGGGGGCTCCTGGCATGGGTTTGTTAGTGGGGTTTTGGGATCTCCTGCCACGGGTTTATTAGGGGGGTTTGAGATCTCCTGCCACGGGTTTATTAGGGGGATTTGGGATCTCTTGTCATTGATGTCTTAAAGGGGTTTGGGGATCTTCTGTCATGGGTTTTTAGGGGAATTTGTGGATCTCCTGCCATGGGAATATTAGAGAATTTTGGGATCTCCTGTCATGCATTTATTAGAGAGGTTTTGGGATCTCTTGCGGTGGCTTTATCACAGGATTTTGGTGTCTCCTGCCATGGGTTTATTCCAGCCTCGGCAGGCCGAGGCCCTGTGCTCTGGGTTGTCCCTGCTTTGCGAGCGCCCTGGGCCGTCCAGAATCCCTTCCAGCTGCTATTCCTGTGTGGTTTTTGAGGGAAGGAGGCTGCCAGCAGCAGCAGCGCCCCGAGCATCCAGAAATAAGGAGCGAGGGAGGATCTGGCACTCAGGTGCCTCTCTGGAGTGGTGGGTGGGTGGTGTCTCCTGGATGTGGCCCTTTTTTTGGGATGAACAATCCACTCAGGAGCTGCTGGGCATTCAGGGAGGAGGAGAATCTCAATGCTGAAGTGCCTGCCTGGGAACAGGGGTGAAGGCTGGGAGTGAGTGCCAAGCCCGGGAATTCCATCCCGCAGCTTGGGAGGAGGGGCCTTTCCAGAGTTTTTAAGGCAGTCAAGAGCTGCGTTCAGAGGAGGAAAAAGCTGAGGCAAAGTGATTTATTTCCTGTTTATGCTCATTGGGAAAGCGAAACTTTAAAGCCTTTATGCTTGAGTGTCTCAGATGGAGAAGTTCCAGGGGTTTGGAGGAGGTGGGTAAGGAGGATCCAAGGTAGGGGATGGTTCACTTGTAGGAATAAATAACAGCTTTGTGCAAAATGGAATTGTGGTGGCTTTGGTTCTGTGTTCAGGCCTGTGGTAACAGAAATGCTTTCAATTCACCCCTTTTTGTTACATTAATTCACACTTTTACATGGATTAATTTTTAGAATGATCACAATAGAACGAAAAGAAAAATATAAACAAATTCTTCAGGCAGGGATCCCAGGATCATCTTGGAGGATTTGAGGTGGGTGGGTTCAACTGCGTTTTTTTTTACAGCAAATGCTTGTTTTATATTTTTAAAGGACTCTTCTGCCTTCACGATGTTTGGGGACTTATTTGAAGAGGATTTTTCCTTTATTTCGAACAGCCATTGTGGGAAAGGGAAGAAATCAAAGCCCAGAGAGTCTGAGCCTCCAGCTCCCAGGGATTTCACCAACCTCAGCGGGATCAAAAATCAGGGTGGGACCTGCTACCTCAATTCCCTTCTGCAGACTCTGCTTTTCACGCCTGAATTTAGAGGTGAGGTGCTCAAACCCTCCTTAAAATAATGTTTGGGTTGATATTTTAGTGAGAGTTGCGTTTCTGGTTGTTTGTTGAAGAAACATAGTGAACTCAGGTGATTTTTGGGGCACAGTTCGCTTCAAATAAATTATTGCAGAACAACATCGTAGTGTTTGGCATTAAAATACATTAAATTTTTAAAGAGGGGGTGTTATCTTTTTGGATAATAATTTTTTTTTTCCAATTGCAGAGGCTTTGTTCTCCCTGGGACCTGAAGAACTCGGGACTCTGGATGACAGCAGGAAACCGGATGCAAAGGTGTTGGGAATTTCCTTGTTCGTCACTGTCCGGTGTTGGTTTGGAGGAATATGGTTCCAGTTCATGTGAAACTTACGAAAATGAGTGAAAACCTGAATTGGGTGCTGAGAGGCACTTTGGGCTGGCTGATACTGGGTTTTTCACACAGTTCTAAGCTTTCATTGCCGTAAGGTTTTGCTTCAGAAATCAGACAGTGAGTCTGTTTCTGCTGAGATGTTCTCTGTCCCACCACCAAGCCCTTCAGGAGAGCTGAGGAGGGACTTGGGACAAGGGATGGAGGGACAGGACACAGGGAATGGCTTCCCACTGCCGGAGGGCAGGGATGGATGGGATACTGGGAAGGAATTCCTGGTTGTGAGGGAGGTGAGGAGCTGGGGTGGAATTCCCAGAGAAGCTGTGGCTGCCCCTGGATCCCTGGCAGGGTCCAAGGCCAGGCTGGACGAGGCTTGGAGCCCCCTGGGTTAGTGGAAGGTGTCCCTGCCCATTAGGGGAATGGGATGGGCTTTAAGGTGCTTCCCACCCCAAACCATTCTGGGATTCTGCTTGGCTGTGTAAGGTGAGGCACTGTAGATTTTTGGGAACAAAGTCTGCCCGCTTGGTGTGAATTGAGTAAGCTGCGTTATGAAAGTGATAGGCAGGGGTAGTTAATGACAAACTCTGTAGTAAATTGCTTCTGTTTTTGTCGAAATGAGCGGTTTGAAGGCTGTTTCTGATGTGCTGGCTGTGTTCCCTTGCTGCTGTCTCCAGGTTCGGATAATCCCGCTGCAGCTGCAGCGCCTGTTCGCTCAGCTCCTGCTCCTGGACCAGCAGGCTGCATCCACCGCAGACCTCACCGAGAGCTTCGGCTGGAGCAGCCATGAGGTGCCAGTCTCCAGCCCCACGCGCTTCTCCCTGAATGGAGATGGGTTTTGGAAGTCTGACATTTAGGAAATAGCTTAAAATCCTTCAAGCTGTGGAGGTGACATGGAATTGGGTGTGCTCTTGCTGTGTCCTCTTGGATCTCCACATGGAGTCCGTGGCAGTTGTTTACAGGAAGGAACAGAAGATGATTGTTCTCTTAGATAAAATTCCAGTTGCTTTTCCTTTGTTTTTACTGGAGTGTTTTTGCAACAGGCTTCTTGTCCTTACATACTTAGGTTATTACCCAAGTTGAACTGTGTCAGTCAGAGATTAATCTAATTCTAGGGAGTGGCTTCAAATTGACAGAGAGCAGGGATAGATGGGATATTGGGAAAGAATTGTTCCCTGTGAGGGTGGGGAGGCCCTGGCACAGGGTGCCCAGAGAAGCTGTGGCTGCCCCTGAATCCCTGGCAGTGTCCCAGGCCAGGTTGGATGGGGCTTAGAGCAGCCTGGGATAGTGGAAGGTGTCCCTGCCCAAGGCAGAGGGTGGAAAACAATGAGCTTTAAGGTCCTTCCAACCACTCTGGAATTCTATGATTCTACCCAAGTGAAAGTGTATTAGGTGGGTTGTAGCATACCCAAATTAACAATAATAAAGGTAGTAATTTACTACTCAAGGAGTAAATGTATGAGTAGTCACTGAGTCTCTGGGACTCTTGGTATGTTATTTTTAAGCCACAAGGCAAGCACAGCAGTGTTTCACTCCTTCCTGCGTGGGTTTTCCTCCTGCAGGAGATGAGGCAGCACGATGTGCAGGAATTGAACAGGATCCTGTTCAGTGCTTTGGAGACTTCCCTCGTGGGGACGTCGGGCCACGACCTCATCAACCGCCTGTACCATGGCATTGTTGTCAACCAGATTGTCTGTAAGGAGTGCAAGAACGTCAGCGAGAGACAGGTAAAGCCAGGGATCTTCCACTCTCGGGTTCTCTTCAGCCTGCTGGCTTTGAATGTTCTTGTTTTTAAAGTCCAAAAAATAACGTCATGTTCGTCGAGTGCCTTGTTGAATCCAGGTAGTGAGTGTTGGACTTTAAGTCTTGGCTGCCTTGTCTAAATGAGAGGTGAAAAACCCAAATGTTTCGTATCTTCTGAGTTCACAAGCCCTGCCTTTGGTAGGTGTAATTAGCACAGAGTGCAGCGAGGTGACAGCAGAACATATCTTGACCATCTTTGATGCTCTTTGTAATTAAAAAAAATCAGTTTTTAAAAACTAATTTCTGTGATTGTATGAGGGGTTTTTTTTGCCCATCAGCTGTGATGAATAGGATGAGTATCTTTCTAATCACCACAAACTTACACCTCTCAGAACCTCATTTCTTGTTGTCCTTTCTGCACAGGAAGATTTCTTAGACCTCACGGTGGCAGTGAAAGGTGTGGCCGGCTTGGAGGAGGCCCTGTGGAACATGTACGTGGAAGAAGAATACTTTGAGAATGACAACTTGTACCGATGTGGAGCCTGTGATAAACTGGTTGAAGCTTCAAAGGTAACACCTTGGGGTGTGATGGTGAAGGGTTAGATGGGATATTGGGAAAAAATCCTTCCCTGTGAGGGTGGGGAGGCCCTGGCACAGGGTGCCCAGAGAAGCTGTGGCTGCCCCTGGATCCCTGGCAGTGTCCAAGGCCAGGTTGGACGGGGCAAGAAACAGTGAGCAGCTGCTGCTGTGTGCAGGGGATGGGAGCTGTTGCTCTGTGTTTGTGGAGGGAAGCAGGCTCAGGCTGTTGGTGCACTTTGCCCTCGTCACAGCAGCAGAGCTCCTTGGCCTCCTGCAGGATGGGTGAAGTCCAAACCCTGCAGCCCTCTGGATATGGAGGGGAGTAGTCCAAAGGGAAGCTGAGGACAGGCCGGGTTAATCAGTGACTTGGGAGTTCAAGAACACTCACCGGTGCCTCACATGTCTTATTGCAAGGGCTGGTTGGGGTTTAACTTGACTGGGTTCAAGGCAGTACAGGGTAAGTTGTCTGCCTCTCAAAAGTGCTCACTCATGCAGGAGGAGAGTGGGAACTCTGAATTTTGGTAGGAAATCACAGAGCTGGGAGTTTCTTAAACCCTGTGTGTGTTCCTGTTATGACTCTGTCAGTGGAGAGGAGGATGGAGACGTTGGAAAGGCTCAGAAACGTGGCCGTGGAGCCCACACCTGCAGCCAGAGGTGGTACAAGGTGGTTGGTTTTACTGCTCACAAGGGTTCTTGATGTGCTCACACATCAAGTGGTTGGGTCTGGATTCATATCCTCCCTCATTAAAATGGATTATCCTGGTTTTCCTGCCTGGAGGGTCCTCCCCTGTATAAACAAGGGAGGCTTTAGCTCCTGGTTGTTCTGTGACTGCCTGTAGAGAACCCATGGGCTATGGAAATGTCATTACTGGCTAGAATTTCACCAATGTCCTTTATTTGCTGTGGCAGGAGCAAGTATGGGACTGGTGATCACCAATCAAGGGACGTGTGGGGTTCAGCAGGGGGAAGGATCTGGGTGGCTTTCAGGTTGTGTAGTTGGAAGGGAAATGGAGAATTAATGAAACATTTTAAAAATGAGGGCACTGATCTTGTCTCTCTGGTGGTCCACAAAGTTTTGGTGGAAAAGGAGTTGAGCACACAAGGTGGAAGCACAATTTTGTTCTAACTCTGTGCTTAAAGTGTTCTTTTCAATCCCTTCCCAGTCTGCCAAACTGCGCAAGCTGCCTCCCTTCCTCACCATTTCCCTCCTGAGGTTCAACTTTGACTTTGAGAAGTGTGAGAGGTACAAGGAGACGAGCTGCTACACATTCCCCATCCAGATCAACCTGAGGCCTTTCTGTGAGCAGGTGGGTACTGGTAACATTGGTTAAAAGTTTCTGTATGCTCAGCAGAGAACCCACAGCTCAAGGTTATCTTTTATTTTGCATTTTGTCAGGTATTTGAGTAACTTTGTGGTGTCCTCCTCCACTTTTGGACCGAGTGGAAAAAAACTTGTAGCTACAAGGGGGAAGGGTAAAATAATTACCCCAAAGTTATCTAACCTTTTCTTGACAGGAAGATTATCACTGGAAATGGAAATAAAAAATTATTTTTGTGTGGTTATCCTCTGGTAGCATCATGTGTAAATTGAGCTGTGTGTGCTCTATGTGCCTGTAATTATTCAGTTTTTCTCAGGAATCTGTGTTTGCATTCATAAATATGATTCTGCTTGTAAACTGAGCTATGCCATTGCTTGGTGACAAATTTTGATCCGTAAAGAACATAACAGAGGCAGTGTTATGGAACAGACATTTTTCTTGAAGTGTTGCAATGCAAGCTTGGAAATTTCTCAGTGTTTGCATTTGAGGAAGCCTTTTTTTCCCCCCTCAGTTTTAGTGCTTCTAAATGTTGCTTCTTTTTGCTCTCCTCTTTTAAGCAAAATAAGCCTGGTTGTGAGCAAACATTGAAATTGAAAATATTTTGAGTTTCCAGTATGGTTCAGAATCCTGCTTGTTTAGTAACACAAGGTGCCTAGAGAAGCTGTGGCTGCCCCATCCCTGGAAGTGTCTAAGGCCAGGGCTTGGAGCCACCTGGGCTAGTGGAAGGTGTCCCTGCCCCTGGCAGGAAACCAGATGAATTTTAAGGTCCCTCCCAACCCGAACCATTCCATGATTTTATGATTTATCAGCCTGTGCCTTGCTCCATAGCTTGTGCCAGTCCTTCCTTGAAAAGGATCCTTCCATGAAAAGCCATTTCAGTCTCTGCACGTGCAAATAGACACTGAGAAATGTCGGAGGTGATGCTGAAGGTGTAAAGCTGTCCTTGTGTGAGAGACTGACCTCTGTTATTGTGACAATTATTGTTTTTCTTTTTAAAGACTGAGATGGATGATTCAGAGTACATGTATGAGCTCTTCTCTGTTATTATACACAAAGGTGGCTGCTATGGAGGACACTATCATGTTTATATCAGAGATGTGGATGAATTAGGAAACTGGCAACTCCAAGTAAGTCCTAAAGGCTTTTCTTCCTTGCTTTAGAGGTTGTATTTTTTCAGAAAAGTATTAAGAGCTAGTGGATGAACGGGCACCCAGACTTAATTAATACTTTAATAAGGCTTTGTGTGTCTTGCACTGTTGAGAAGGGGAGTTTATCAGAATGTCCTTCACACTCCTAAGTTGTGCATGATCATGGCAGCACAGAATAATCCAGCCCTCTGATTGTGTGTGAAACAGCAATATTTGGGAGTGTCTTCCTTTCCCAGGAAGAAGAGGATGGGCTGATTGAAAAGAAGGCTTTAAGAGACACTGAGAATGCCAAAGAAACAGAAAACCCATTGGCAGTCTTGAAAGGGATTTTATCAGAGGTATGGTATGTAAGGGGTTCATTGCTTTGGTTTTGGAGCTAGGGAACCTGCAAGGGGTTGGTGTTTGTGAGAGTGGGCAGGCTTAAGTGTCCAGAGCTCTTCTGACCTTGGTGTGAAGCATTTCAAACTTGACTGTATTATTAATAGCGGCTCTTCATACAGGAAAAGGTCCTTTTGGAGTATTTCTTAAGTTGCTCACCAAAGCTTTTACAAAAGGAATCGGAATATCCCGAGCTGGAAGGGACCCGCAATGATCATTGATCCAGCTCCTGGCCTTGCACAGCCACCCCAACAATCCCACCCTGGGCCTCCCTGGGAGTGTTGTCCAAACACTCCTGGAGCTCTGGCAGCCTCGGGGCCGTGCCCATTCCCTGGGGAGCCTGGGCAGTGCCCAGCACCCTCTGGGGAAAGAACCTTTCCCTGATACCCACCCTAACCCTCCCCTGACACAGCTCCAGGTGATGCTACAGCAGCTTAATAAAAACCAGGAATGATGAAAACATTTCAAAATTGGGTTCTTTGTGTTGATCCCTTGGCTTCTGTAGCCTTTGTTACCTTAATTTTTCGTTTCTCTGTAGGAAGAAGCTAAACAAATCCCCGTGGATCAATTAGGGCAGAAATTACTGGAGAAGAAAGGGGTGTCCTGGAATAAGAAATACAGGAAGCAATACGGAGCATTACGAAAGGTAATCACAGGTTTGCTAGTTCTGGTTTTAGATAACTTTTATAATCATTTCTATTCCTGTTGAATAGTCAGGAGGATGATAATTGACAATATGGACCCTTGGATTAGCATGTGCAAGGAGAGGTTTGTAATGTGAATTAGCAGGCTGGGGAACACAAGATTCCCAAGGAATTGTCTGCCTGAGAGCCTATGTGTTTTTTTTTGGCTGGCCTATAAAAAATTAACCTTAGCTACAGAAATGAGGTTTTTAAAATGTATCCCATTTTTTTGGTTGGTTAGAGCATGTCCATGAAACTAATACTCCAGTGAAACCTTGTTTTCCAATTGATTGCTGTATTTTATGATGTTTTAAGGAAAATACTTCAGCATTTGTGTGGAAAACTGATGTTTGCCTGTTTTTTGGAGGGAGCTACCTGCAGTTCCCACAAGAATTACTTAAATGTAGGTGTGAGGCTTTTGCAGAGGTAAACTGAGAAAATGCATGAGGAAGCACCATAAAATGAGGGTTGAATTAATGAGGTTTGTGTTTCACTTCAAGGAGAATCAGGTGAAGGAGCTTAATGCAGGCTGCTGCATTTAAAACTTGGCACCTTCTTCATCCTGTCCTTTATTTCCTTTCAGTATTTGCAGAATCATCCTCAGGTATTCCAGCTGAGCCCTGATGGAAGTAAGGTGGGGCTGAAGGGAACACACAAGCTCCTGTTCAGGCTGGATTCTCACGGACAGGATCTCCAGAGCCCTCCCCAGAAGAATGATGTGCAGTGGAACTGTGAGAAAACCCCCCCAAGGCCGAGGGCCGCTTCTGCTGGGTGCCACTGGTTTGATCTCAATGATTCCAAAGTCCAGCCCATCAAGGAGAAGGACATTGAGAAGCAGTTCCAGGGTAAAGAGAGTGCCTACATGCTGTTCTACAGAAAAGCTCAGCTGAAGAGGCCCCCCGAAGGTACACAAAGCTCAGCTGGAGATTCTGGGGAGAATTCCTGCTGTGACTTTTTTTCTGGAGGGCTTTTTTGTCCTTTCCAAGCTTTTTTTTTTCCCCCAGCTTTCCTTGTAGTGATCATTTGAAGAAAGTTAAATGAAGATACAAGGAGGTGGTTAATTAATTGGCTATAGCTGACTAATTGTTTTTAGCATGATCCACAAATAACAGCAGAGCGTTAGTTGAAACAAATACAAGTTGTTGCTAATGGCATTTATGTGTTAATTTCCCTTAAAGAAGGGTTGATTGGAAGGAGTAAAAGCATTTGTTTGTTCTTTGTATCACCTTGCAGTTGAATTTTCTCTATGATGAACATGATTTCTCTGAGTTTCACTTTTCCTGTTTGCCAAACCACATTTTAAGCCCATGTTTTTTTGTTGCAGCGCGAGGAAATCCAAGGTACCAAATTCCTGAGCACCTGCTGAATGAAATGAATGCTGCTAATACAGAGCTGCAAAAAAAGAGGTATATTGGTGTCACTTATCTTGAACAACTCTTACATGCAGGACTCCCAAGGGATTCAGAGGGAAAGAAACTCCTTGAGCAGAGTCAGAACTGAAACGGTTCAATGTCATGGAGGTTAATTGAAGAATATAATTTCTATATCCATATTCTGCTGGTTCCCTGCCTCCCTGCTAGCAGGCAGCCTGCAGAATTTCAAGGGAAACGTACTTAGAGTTTCAGATTGTGCCATTTTCTGGTGAAGACCACTGCAATTCTGGAAAGAGAGTGGAATGCATTATCTTAATTGTGTTTATAGAGGGAGTGCTCCACTGGGAGGAGGGGGGAGGACTTGCTTTACTGGGAATGAACGGATAAATGATATTCTCTGCCAGAAAAGCAGAGGGAAGAGCTCGTGGTATTCAGGTTGGACAAAACTTTCCCGTGTGGTGAGGGACACAAGTGCTGATACACCTGAATCACAGTTAAGATACCAAAATACAGACACAAGAGTGGTGACAGGTTTTATGGAATACTGCACACAAGACTGTGGCTGCCCCATCCCTGGAAGTGTCCAAGGCCGGGTTGGATGGGGCTTGGAGCAACCTGGGATAGGGGAAGGTGTCCCTGCCCATGGCAGGGAGGGAACTGGATGGGCTTTGAGGCCCTCCCAACCCAAACCATCCTGGGATTCTGTATCTGAGTGAATTCCACTCCTTTATTTTTTAAATGTTTGCTGCTAGAACTAGGGACAGGTATAAAGAAAGAGGGAATGTGACAGGGAATTTAGCCCTGGGGGGATCAGTTCCAGTACAGCTATGCAGAAACATCTGTTTGGTGTTCAATTCACCAGTTTGTTGTGTTGTTCTCCCAAAGAGCTGAATGTGACTCAGCAAGCAATGGCATTGATTTACACCTCCACCTGAGCTCCTGCTATAAATTCCACAACGGGGCTTTGCATCCTTCACTGTCTTGGAAAGAGAGCGTGGTGGATTTGACTATTGACAGAAGGAAAACACTGGGAGACCTTCGACAGGCAGCGTTCCAGGTACCTGCTCTGTCAAATAAACTCAAACTTTGTTTTTACTTGAGCCACTGCAACATTTACAAATGTATTGATGCTGCAATTTTTGTGTCAAGGTGAAATTTTCAACAGCCAGGTGGAGTTTAGGAGGCTAAAAACTTAATATAGGTTTATATAGGAGGAAAGAGTGGAGTGGGGTCTGTTCTTGAAGCCATGAAATTGCTGGAATTTTAACTTTGGGGGCTTCAAAGGTCACATGAGCTAATTAATTAATTTGGGCAGCACGTACGTGGCCATGGATTGACGCTGCAGGACTTCAGGATTATTCTTGATATTTCATTTTGTGACAGATTTGTCTTTGTGTTTTCAAGGAGTCACCAGTTAAGCGTCACCAAGCGAGTCTTTAACGTCAGGCTGTGGCAGCTTTCAGCAGATTGCAATTTGGAATGCTGAATTACTGCTCACTGTTATTTTGTGTAATCTTCCTGGTTATTTTTCCCAACTAGATGTTGGAATCTTGGGAAGGGGACATGGTTCTCAGTGTGGCCAAGCCTTTACCAGCAGGATTACATCTGTACCAGGTGCTTGAGGGTAAGAGCACTGCTTGCCAGGCTTCCATGCTATTGCTGTATTTTAATTCCTGCAGACATCAAAGATTTCATCTATAAACCATCCTGGAGATGTGTATTACTGAATGCTCTTCCAGCTCAAACTCGTGTTAAGTTATTTAAATTACTTCTTTCACTCTTATTAGTGGAATGAATGATTTTGAGACACTGCTGTGAAATCTTTGTTGTGAAATGCAGCAAGACTGCAGATCTTAAACATGTGCTGACAAGAATGTATCAGTCTGTGTCTTGCCCTTGATTTGCTTGTGGATGTTTGCTTTCATAGGATTGGCCTAATAGGTGGAGGAGAGGATAGAAGAGAGGAGCCAGGGTGACATCAAAGGAAAATGTAGGTTAGACTTCAGCTGAAGTAGGAATTTTGTAAAGGGAAATACTCGCATAAAGAGTTCGTTAATTTATTAAGGGGACATCAGTTTTTAAAATCGTCATTTTTGTCTCCAGCTTTGTTTCGTTAGGCAATTCTAAGTGTTAATCTTTAAAAACCTATTCAGTAACTTTTAAATTTTATGTTCTGTGTGGTCAGCTTCAGAAGATCAGTGTTGAACCAGAACATAACCCAACTCTCCATGATGCTGACATCAAAACAGAGAGACACTCAGAGCTGCTCTAAATATTCCTCCCCCTGCTTGTACAGTTCTTTAAGTGTAGTGACTTTTAAAAACTTGCTGACCCTGTTTGTGTGTTTTGTGGGGAGCAAGAGCTTGATGATTTGCTCCTGTTTTTTAGGAGATGAGCTGACCCTGGATGGCATTGGGCTGGCTGATGGAGCAGACATCTTTGTGTGGAATGGGAAAGAGGTAAAGGAACCAAACACCTCCTTCCTTGTCAGCTCTGAACAGATAAGACTCTGCATGGTCTCCTGGAAATCCTGTGCTGCTTTTGTAGTTTTCCATCTTCCTTTTAATATTAAGGTTTCTGCTTAACCTGGAAGTGGTTGTGAAACACAGCATTTTATTCTGTCTCTAGTGGAATAAAATGCTACTTTTAAAAGACTTCTATTGTAAACAATGTCCATTTTATTTTGGCTTTATCAAAAAAGAGACCCCAAACCAAACAAAACCACCCAAACATGTAGTAACAGAGTTGTTTTTGTCTTGGTTTTATTTTTGGTATAGTTTTTTTCTATTGCAGCTTTTGTGTCATTGAATGTTCTTCTGCAAGGAACTGTATTTATTGCTTAGGCTCAATACCAGAAACACCAAGTTTTTAAAATGTAGAGTCACAATGTTCAGTCACATTTGGGTAATTCTTTAACGTCCTGAGGGGCTAAGTTCTTGTGTCCTTGATTTTGCCAAGTGTCCACTGGTTTCCCAGCTGCCATTACCACGGAGCGGTTTGGGAAGGGATTTAAGGATCCAGTTCCACCTCTTGCCATGGGCGGGGACAACTTCGCTATCCCAGCTTGCTCTAAGCCCCATCCAGCCTGGCCTGAGACACTTCCAGGGATCCAGGAGCAGCCACAGCTTCTCTGGATAACATTTTGCTTTCTCCTTCCAACACCTGTGGGTTACTCTGGTTGTTCGTTCAGTGAGAATTTGGTCTGAGGTGGTTCGTTTGTGAGGGGAGAGTGCCCATTTTTAGTGTCAATTTTCTCACTGCCCAGTCTCTCCTGTGTTTTATGGGTCAGCCCCACACAAAGCTGGCATTCCATCCTTCCTTCCTGCTTTCCCTCAGGTTGGAGGCACAAAGGTGCAGACGGGCCCCGAGCACGAGCCCGTGGTGCTCAACGTGCTGCGCTTGGCCGAGCACAACGAGGGCGGCAAGGGGCAGCACTTCAGCGAGGCCCAGCACGTGTTCTCCTGCAGCACCAGCCTGGGCCAGCTGCACTCAGCCTTGGCTCCAGCCGGGGGCATCATCCTCAAAAACGGCTCGGGAGCAGAGAAGGAAGCCAAGAACTGGGAAGTTTTCCGTGAGGAAGACATGAAGGAAACAGTCCGAAGCGTTGGGCTCAGGGATGGGTGCTCCGTGCTGATCTTAGACAGCCATGACCAGAGGTAACATTTTTGGTTGTAATTAAGAAAAAAGCAATTTTGGCAAAACCTTTTGGTTCAGATTATACTAACAGCATATATTCTTGTAACTATCACTTTGAGCTTTTAAATACAAGGTGTTGTCATCTTAAGTTTTGGAGACCTGATATTTATCAGGTATTAGATTTTTCTTGCCCTCAAAGTGCAGCAACAGTCATGTCCTTTGTAAAGGGGAAAAACCTGCTGGGAACAACTCTTGCTCAGTAAATCCCCTGTCGAATCTGCCATCACTATGAACAACTTTGGCATCATCCATTTATTTGAGAGCTTTCCTGTCTCTGACTGTCTTTGCACTGCTGGTTCCTACAGCTTTGTCAACGTGGCAAGTGGGAATTTGACTGCCTTCACCTATGACATCAGCTGGCTCCAAGTGAAAAACTTCTGTGGGGTGGAAGAGGAGGAGAAGCACGTTAAAATCACTGCCACTATTGAAACAGTAAGGACTCTGCTTTCCTGGGCCACTGCACTTGGCCCAGCTCCTTTGATCTGGCCTCAGGGATGAAGCTTTTCCCTGCTGAAAACAGTGTTGAGCTCAGAGTTACAATCCCTGGGATACCTGCAGGTAGCTTAAACCAGTGCAGTGTTTCAGTGTCAGACAGTTTTCTTTTTGGACCATCCTGTAAATGGAAGTTTGAGGTGGTGTCAGTAACCAAAGCTAAAAGAGGGGGGGAGGGATTATCTTTGTGCACTGGCACTAAAACAGGCAGGGGTGTTGGTGGCATTCCAGCCTGGAGGTGTTCACATTCCTTAACGTCCCTGTCTTTTAGGTGATGTCAGATATCAAAATGAAAGCGATCCGGGAGCTTCAGCTGGAGGAGGAGCTGGGTAAGAGTTCAGCTGCTTTATCAATCTGGTAATGTTACAATTTACTGGCTTTTGAGTGGGTTTAGTGGTAGAATTTTCCTTTCAGTGAACTGAGACTGTTGGTGGAGTCTCTAGGAGTCTGTCTCCAGTTATATTTTTGATGTCACAGTGGGAGGCTGCTACGATAAAAGTGTTGTAATTAATCCTTAAGATGTTACTTGTCTGATATTCTGAGCCAAATTTATTCCTGTTTGAATTTCTTAATACTTCTCTCTTTCCTGCCTTTTTTGCTGCAGCAAACGAGAGCTGTCTTAGACCTGTTAGTGGCAATGGGAAACTTCTGTCTCCAGGTAAACTGATTTATTTCATCACTGTTCTGTAAGAAATTCCCTGGGGAGATTTTGAGCCCCCATTTGTCCTTTCCTGGGAGAAGTACCCACACACAACTCCACTGATTCCCAGGCTTAACTGAACCAGTTGTGTGGTGTTTTTTCCAGTTTTAAAGTTAATTAACAGTACCAATACAAAGATGGGGATTAAACTGAAATGTTCAGCTTGGTTTTATTCCTTACATCCCTAATGGGCCCTGGGAGATCTCCTTGCCTTTGCTCTCCTCACAGGAGACTCACAGATCTGCTCTCACAGCTGAGCGGGTGAAGCTCTCCAGAGGGCACTGAAGGGTTTTAGCTTGCTCTAAAGATGATAAAATCGGTGTTTTTATTTGTCCTCCCTGAAGTGCCTGAGGATTACACAGTCAAGGAAGCAGAACTGAAGATGGGAAGCTTGCTCGGGCTGTGCCGTGGGAAAGCTCCAACTTCCACTCAGGTACAGCAGTGTGGGGTGGGAGGAGCCTGGTGGAGAGACTTCCCTAAAGAGAATAAAGGAAGGAAAGGGGGAGATTGCTCTTGCAATGCGCAAGCTGTAAATATCCCAGAATCCCAGAATGGGTTGGGTCGGAAGGGACCTTAAAGCTCATCCAATTCCATCCCTGCCGTGGGCAGGGACACCTTCCACTATCCCAGCATGCTCCAAGCTCTGTCCATCCTGGCCTTGATGTTCAAAGAATAAATAGTTGTGTGTTTGTAGAGACCAGGGATGGCTAATGAGGATCTGCTGCTGGCCACAGCTCACTTCTCTTTGCTTTTTGTGCCAGTTTAGTGCTGTTTTAATGACACTCTTGCCACAAGAATTGTTCTTGCGCTTCCATATTTATTCCGATACTTTGCATTTGGATTTTCAGCTCTTCCTGTACTTCGTGGTTGGGAGTGACCAAAACTGCAGCCCTGAGATGGAGATAGTTGTGGAGGAGACTGCCTCTGTCAGAGAGGTAGGGCTGGCTGCTCCCACAGCTCTGCTCCCAAGCTCCTGGACAACATTCCTTGCACAGAACTGGAGGCAGAGGAGTTGGGCAGAGCCATGCACAGAGTCAGGGAAGCTCTGGTGCTGCCAGTGATGGCTGGGAAGTGTTGAATTTGCAGCTTGGATTTTTTTAACTGCGTTTCCAAACTCTGGGGCACACTTTGTTCAAGTAAATGAACAAACTGACAGCACAGATTTAATTTTTTGCCAGTTTGGGCAAACTGGCTCAGCCGATGTGGTGAATTTCTTGCCTGAAAGCCATCTCATCCATAAAGGGTTTAATATACAGCCCAAATACATCTTGTCTATCTAATTACATTGTTTTAAGAATTGACCAGCAATCAGTCACTCTTTGTCAGGAAATTCTAACATTGATTTGCTGAAAGATTTATTTCCCATCTTCAGCATTGGCACAACTCTCACCCTGTGTTTCTTCTTTCAGTGTCTCAATTTAATGCTGGAGAAATCTGGATTATCAGGTTGGTTGTGTTGTTACTTACATATTTTTTAAAATGAATTTTTAATATTTTGAAGACGGCTTTTCCTACCCTAAACCTTGTAAGCTTGTTTCAATGATCTGTGTGTCATTGTAATGTGAAGAGGGGAAAGAATTCTAAGTATAAAATCTTTATAATATAGTTTTTATTTTAAAGAGTTTGTCATAAATTCAAATGATAATTTGACACATGGAAATTCCTTCTTTTTCCCCCGAAACCAGGGAAAATAATTAGGTAGATGAAGAAGAGACACTGATGCAAATAAAAGATTATTTTCATACAGCAAAAGGTCTGGAGAAGGAGATGAAAGTGATAATTCGTTTAGTCAGAGCTGTGTTTAAAAAGCAAATAACAAAAAATAAAGAACAAAAGAAAAAGGATCCTTGACACTTCTCAAGAGTTTAGTGGTATCTTCCCAAACTGGCATTATTGACTGATCAGTTCTCTGTGTGTGTCTTTTTGGGTTTTGGTAGGTGACAGCTGGCATTTGAGAAGGCTTGACTGGTGCTACGAAGCAGGGGAGGCGTTAAGTCAGGAAGTAAGAGGAACCTGTTTTAATCCATAGGTTCTTTGCTCCATGTGCTGTGGAGACCTTGCCTGAGGAGAAAGGCAGGTGTGCACTGACGTGGATCTTGTGCTTTCTCTTCCTGCAGAATGCCACCCTGAAGGAACTCAACGTTTGCAGAGGAGACACTTTGGTTATAAGTGAGGGAAAGCTTCCAGAAAAGGTAAAAGGAGAGGGGCCAGTGGCTGGAGACTTGGAACCCCGGAATGGTTTGGGTTGGGAGGGACCTTAAAGCCCATCCAGTGCCACCCCTGCCATGGGCAGGGACACCTCTCACTATGCCAGGGTGCTCCAACCCCTGTCCAACCTGGCCCTGAACAGGTTGTCCCTTGCAAAATTGTAGCATCACTGTTTTTGTACCACCACCGTGTTCCCCACTAAATCACATCCTCAGGTGCCACACCCACACATTCTTTGGACACTTCCAGGGGTGGTGACTCCACCACTTCCCTGGCCAGCCTGGTCCAAAAGCTTAATTTTAAACAAATCTTTTCTTCCTTGCTGTGCTGAAGGTGAAATTTCTCCTTGTCTGCACAGAGCACTTGAGCCACCTGGTATTTTCTCTTCCAGGGTTTCCTGAAAATCCCCATCTGGTGGCTGAAGCCTTCAAGCCATAAGAAACACGGAGAGAATGCACAAGAGCAGGTGAACGGGATCACCTGGAAGATGGATGCTTTGCAAGTGTCTGCTGCAGCAGGTGGGCTTAGCCAGGCTTTGAAAGGAATCATCTGTGTTCGCTCTTTGAGTCAAACCCAGATTTTAATCCAAAGCCTTCAAACCCTTCGGAAACCTCTGAGGGGCTGCACCAGTTGCATCAAGGTTATGGTGAAAGGAGCCACTTAGGAGACAGGTGCAGTTTTGGACACAAATGCTGGCTAATCCTGTTGCAGGGATGTTCCTCAGCTGGGTTTGCTCAAAACCCCACTGCATTTTGTAGCAGGGGCTCTTTACTTGTCAGTCTCTGTACTGAAGGCAGTGCCAGCATTGTAAAGCACCTCCTTCATGAGCACAGAGGTGATTGGTTTCAAATGCCAGACTCCTGAAGGCAAATTTAATTCCCTTCATGCTGTGCTGCTTTTTGGGAAGCTTGAAAGGAGGGATGGGTAAAGCTTGCATAGTATAAAAGACCTTAAATGCAGTGTTTTAACCGCGTTTGTTCGTCTAAAGGTCAAATCCAAATCCAAAACCAGCCAGGGCAGGAAAATCAAGTGAGGGTTGAGGAGGGAGATGAAAATGAAGTGGAAATAACAGAATTTGAAACCAGCTGATTTTTCATTTTGTATTAGAAATAACATTCCTTTGGTGCTGAGTTGTGCTGCAGGGCAGGACCCCTCTCCTTGTAGAAGTCTCCTTTTGCATTTTTCTCCTTCTGCCTCAAACCTTTCCTGAGTTTCACTTTCTCCCGTGATGATTTCAGTGGTGGAGCTAAGAGCAATTTAACTTTGCTTGCGGTAGGTTTATCCAGTAATTAAGACTATTTATCAATGGGAATAACTGCTTCTAGTTCTGAAATTTGCAGTCTAGGATCTGTATTGGAATCTGTCAGGATGTATTTTGTGTGCTGTATATGCCCATGGCTGGGGCTTGGAAGGAGGTGACCCTTAAGGTCCCTTCCAACCCAAACCAGTCTGGGTTTCTATAATATTCTGCTTTTTTAAGTAGACTAAAAAACTGGAGGTCAGGCCCCTTCTCTAAGTGAAAGGTGACCACGAAGTGACTGTTACCTCTCAGGACTATACAAATCATGTTGACTCTTTGTTTCTTCCTCCTCCCTCTCCGGCCCTTCCACGCTCCACCAGAACCCACCCACCCGGGCCTGGATCTTTGTTATGCTGGCAGGATAGAGATAGCAGGAGAAGCCTCTCTGGAAGATCTGAAGATGCAGGTTAGATGTTCTCCTGTGTTGGACTGTGCAGCAGCGCTGTGATGACTTGAGCTCTATTAACAGCTCTTTTTTATTTCCTTTTCCCTTGGCTCCAGTCTGTTGTGCCATGGCACTTATGCCATGGTCACGGGTAAGTACCAAGAGGCAGCTGGAGCACGTAGCTCAGACACTTCCTCAGTGTCCCTGCTGTCCCCATCCTCCCTGTCACGTGTCCTGGCCTGCAGGAGCCTCGTTGCGCTTCAGCTGAAGCTCTGCCTTGCAGCCTTTCTCTTTATTTCCCAGTGGAAAATCTCTCACATAACAAGCACCTCCTAAAAAGCCACTTTGCCATTTCCACATTGTTCCTATATTAGTTTTCTGCTTTTTTTTTTTTTTTTTTTTAAATTTTATTTCTGTATGTGGAATCTGATGAATAAAGAATTGCTTTGGGGTGCACAGGTTTGTCGGTCAGGAAGGTCTGGCTCAGTTTCTTTGGCCAGAAAATAAAATACCTTTGTATGGTTTTAATACACTGAAAACCAAACCAAACAAACAAACAAAAAAAACACCCAAAACAAAACACCCCAAAAGAAAAAACTAAACCCCAAAACCCACCCCAAACCCACAAAAATGCATAACCCAGTCCTATCAAAAGGCTCTGTGTGGTTTAACCAGTTGATTGTTCTCCTTGAACTGCATGGGGAAGGGTCTCTCACCTGATTCTGCTCCATACCAACACTTTGTTTTTCGAGTATGACTTCAGTTTTGGGCTCTGCCAGGCTGCTGCTATGGAAAACTGTTTGCAGCTTGAACATGGAGAAGTGGCTGAGCATGGGAAGTGTTGTGTCCTTGGGAAGGGCTTAGAGGAGCTCAGCACTTGGCCAGAGACTGGGGCAACCATTCCAACAGCCTCATTCCCTCCCAGTTGTTCAAATTTTGGTTAAAAAAGGAAATCTGGTACTTTGGAAATGGAAGTTGAATTCAGAATTGTTGAGAGGGACAGAAATCCAACTCCCTTGGAGGTTGAAAAGTGAATATTTTGCTCATAGCCACAAGCAACAGCTGGTGTGGAATAAATCTCAATACCTCGCCCTCTTTTTCGAGAGTTAATCCAGTGGTTTTCTGTTTTTCCAAGGAGACTGGCTGCCAAAATTATTGACAAAGTATTTCTGTTTTCCAGGCTCTGACCTTACCCTGCTGCCAGGAGCAGGTTGTGCCCCTGCCCTCGTTCCTCAGAGCTTGGACAGTGGACAGCAAACGCCCCGGGAAGCTCCTCCGGGACAACAAGCAGAGACTCAGGTGGGTTTCCTGGGGAATGTGCAGCAGGCTGGGTGTGGGATGGATTGTGGGGAAATAAATCAGCTCGGTTTGGGTTGGAAAGGATCTTAAAGATGAGCAGTGCCACCCCCTGCCACGGGCAGGGACACCTTCCACTGTCCCAGGTTGCTCCAAGCCCCAATGTCCAGCCTGGCCTTGGACACTTGCAGGGATCCAGGGGCAGCCCCAGCTTCTCTGGGCACCCTGTGCCAGGGCCTCATCGCCTCTCAGGGAGGAATTTCTTCCCAATATCCCATCTCACTCTTCCCTCTGGCAGTGGGAAGCCATTCCCTGTGTCCTGTCACTCCAGGGCTTTGTCCCAAGTCCCTCTCCAGCTCTCCTGGAGGGCTCTGGAAGGAGCTGTAAGGTCTCCTTGGAGCCTTCTTTCCTGCAGGTGAGCACCCCCAGCTCTCTCAGCCTGGCTCCAGAGCCATGCAGACAATCTCTGTTCTGTTTTCAGTGACTACAGGCTGGGTGCCAGAGTGGAAATCTGCATAGAACCTTTGCAAGAAGAAGAGAATTTGGGGTAAGAGCTCAAGATCCTTATTTCTCTTATTTCTCACAGCTGTGCATTTGAGGGGAGCCTTAACTGAGCCGCTTTTAACTTCAGGGCTCTGAGGATGTGGGAAAACCTTGGGAGTTGTTTATTGTTTTCCACAAACACAGTGAGGGAGGGAAAGCTGGGAATTCTGAAAGCATGGCTCACTAGAATGTCCATTCTCTCATCCTGCTGCCAGCCCCCAGGAGCTGCTGCTGCGAGTCCAGATGGGAATACCAGGAGAGAGGGACTACTCCGACTCCCGGGATTTGGTGTGGGATATCTCCAAGGAATGCACGACCTGGGCTCTGAGGCAAAGAGTGGCTTCTCACTATTGTCTCCCTGTAGATAAAATTGAAATAGCCAAATACTTCCCTGAGAGATTTGAGTGGCTGCCAATATCTAGCTGGGTAAGAGCTGGAATGACAGAACCCAACAGTTGTTGGAGAGGAGCATGTGTTGGTTTGGGCTGCACTTCCTTAGGGATTGAATTTAAGGAGAATTCCAAACTCTTCTGCTTTGATTTTATTCAGACTCAGCAAATCTCCAAGAGGAAAAGGAGGAAAAAGCAGGAGAGTTTGCAGTCAGCACCTTATCACCTGAAGGATGGAGACATCATTGGGGTGAAGGTAAATTTCTTTGGATTTACTTGTTGCATGACGATTAGGTTCAGGAACTGTCCCCTTTGCAGTATCTTCATTTATTACTGGTTTTCTCTCATCCTGCTGCATTTCTGAGAGTACTGGGACATGGGTTTGGACACTGCATAGTGTTGACAGGAAATTTCTTGCTGCTGCTGCTTTTCCTTTTTCTCCTGAATCTTTTTTTCTTGCCCTCATTTTGTTGACTTCTTTTTTTTCAAGTTCTGAGTAAAATCCAAGGAAGTGCCCTTTAAAAATCACATTATAGATATAAACCTGTTACATATTACGGATTACTGAAGTATGACAGTTCTATTTTATGGTGTAAAAAGGAATTACCCAGCACTGAGCTCTGAGCTAGCAATCAGGCTTAGTTAGGAGGAAAGAACGTTCCAGCTGGGTGTTAGAGCAGCAGGAGAAAAATGTGGTGTCCCATCCTGCTGTTTTAGCCTACTGGAAGAAATCCATCCCTGGAAGTGTTCCAGGCCAGGTTAGACAGGGCTTGGAGCAGCCTGGGATAGTGGAAGGTGTCCCTGCCCATGGCAAGGAGTGGGACTGGATCATCTGTAATATCCCTTCCAACTCAAACCATTCTGTTCTAATTAACTTGAGATTAATCGGTGCTAAACTAGTCAAAAAAAAACAATCCGGAAATGTATAGTGTAGGTTGAGGAACAGCTGGGGAATAGTTTGGCCTTCTTGGCTTTGATCTCTCCAATCCTTTTTCACAACAGAACCTTCTCCTTGATGACACCAAGGACTTCAGCACCGTGAGGGACGACATTGGGAAAGAGAAGCAAAGGCAGCTGGCTCTGGAAAAGAGGAAAAGGTAGTGAGCATTTAGCTTCATCTTTCTTTAGAAATATGCAGAGTGTTCCTTGCTGCTTTTCAGAGGAGCCATGGCTGCTCCATCTCTGGAAGTGTCCAAGGCCAGGTTGGATGGAGCTTGGAGGAACCTGGGATAGCGGGAGGTGTCCCTGCCCATGGCAAGGGGTGGAATGGGATGGGCTTTAAGGCTCCTTCCAAGCCAATCCATTCCATGGTTCAGACTAATTGGATAAATTTTTGAGGCCAGTGGTAGCTGGGTGCTGTCAGAGCACACAAGTCCAGTAATCCTGAAGGGAGCACTTGGATAATTCTAACTCCTGGCTCTCAATGTTCCTACACTGAGCCTTGTGGTTTTTCCTCCTGGAACACACCGTGGAGATGAAAATGAACCCTCATCTGGCCTGGCCTTGCACTGGAACTCAGAGTTCAGGCCAGGCTCACCCTGCTGAGGCCCAGCACTAAACACTAACCACGTTATTTCTGTTTTCCAGCCGCCAGGAGCGTGCCCAGGATCCCCTTTTCCCCGAGGAGAAGCTCCCCATGAAGCCCCGCAAACCAGAAGTGGCTCTTTCCATCAACGTGGGGGTTTTCAGATAGCACCAGGAGCTGCCTCACCCACACCACCCTGTACTAACCTGGCCTGCAGGACCTCAGCTCCAGCAGCAAGAGGGGCTTTCCCAAAGTGTCCTCAAGGATTGTCCCTGAGGCAACAAGTGGCTGTAGGATTCAGGATGACTCTGGTTTTCTTCTGCTCTCTCTCGGGGAAGTGCTTTAAGGTCCCTTTCTCAGTGTGGTACTTACTCTCAGGCTGAGTGAATGCACTTTATGTAGGAGGAAAAGGATTAATATATTGTATAACCCCTTGGTGACTCTTTTGTAATCACCCGAAATGCTTTGTTGGGTCAGAGCTGACCTCTTGCACCATCACTACTGACATTTAATGCAGTCATAATCATCTCTTTCTAGAATTTTTTCCCATCTCTGATCACTGAAGCTGCTGCTGATACCAGAATTTGCTTTTCTCTCTTTATCTCCGAACCTGAGTCTGTAGGAGTTGGAGTCAGACTGTAAGAATGAAGGAAATGGGGAAGTCTCTGAACAAAGTGTAGGAAATTGGCTCAAAAAAGAGCAAATCCAGGATCTGTCAAGATGTAGAACCTGGAGACCTTTTGTGATACAGAACAACAGGGAGGTAATGTTAGATTTTGAAGTTTCTGGGGCTTTTTTGGTTGCCCATAAACTTCATTTTGCAGTTTCTAGGGCGATTTCATTGTCCCTGAACTTCATTAACAGACAAAACGGTTGGAAAAAATGGACAGATCTGGTGTTTGATCTTCAATGGGTTTTACTGTACTCAGGAAAAAGGCTTGTATTTATTTTCAGTGCTCCCCTTCAGATGAATTTCCCTCATTTCTCATCTTTCCAGCCGTTCTGATACTGTTACATTGCAGAACCTGTTTCTCTTGGTGTCCAGAGCTGACTTCGAGCAGCTCACTGAGCTGGGCTCCAGGTCAAAGGTCCTGAAGTATTAACTCAAAAGTGAGTCTGATTATCACAGATTTAATTAAGGATAATGAGAGGTCAAAACACAAGCTGCTTTTGGGGGCTGCAGTAAATATTTGACCTCTTTGGTGTATGAGTAGATTTTGTAGTAGGAGCTGCCAGTTCAGCAGTTCCTCAGATTTTGGCTAACATGAGATTTTTCATGTACCTTTTATAGGTGAACAGTATTCTGGTATTTCAGACAACATAAAGATAAAAACTGACACTCAGCTATCAGCAAAAAAAAGAAGTGAAAAGCACCATGAAACACACGATTATTATTATTTATTTCTCTGCATATCTTTAGAATTCAGCAGGTGCTCCTGTGCTTTTTGGGGCCGATTCTCTGCAGAAGGGGCTGTTCAATGTCCTCACTCACTTGAATCCTGAAATCCCAGTTTCATGGACACATCTTCTACCCGAGGGGAGGGCAGCGGGTGTTTTCCCATCTCAATTTGTGTCGCCTTCTTTCCATATCAGGTGTTCTTGGGAGCCTGGGTTTACAGCAGGGATCAGAGGTGCTGATTCCAAATGTTTGTGTTCCCATGTGGTTCCAGCCCATTGGATTTATTTGCTGTCACTTTAGTTCCTCTGGTTCTTGCTGGAGAGCCGGACTGAGCTCAGCCTTCCCTCTTGAACGACTCCGGTGTCTCCCTGAGAACACCAAGTTTGGAGAAAATTGAAATGCAAATTCCAAATGGGAATTTCGTGCCTTTGTTCAAGTGTAATGTAGCAGCGCCTGCACTGAACCAATCTTGGATTATTTCTAATGTTGGCTCAAAATGCTTTTCTTTTTTTTCCTTAAAACTTTTGTGGGCCATTCCACAATGAGAGAGTTCACGGAAAACAGGGCTGGGGAGAGGAAATACTTGTTGAAAACAGAGTCTTTGTGACTCCATGGGTTCTGATGGTTGTTTGCAATGCCTGGAAGAGCTTTCATCTTTATTTTTCAAGTGTTCTTCACAAAATAAAATGTCATTTCTATCTGCCTAGTTGCTTTGTCTATGGATGTGTGTCACTGGTTGGGAACGGCACAAACTGGTTTCTGACATGAGTATTAATTAGCTTTAATTTTCCAGTGTTCCTGAACCAACATTCCCATCTTCTGGGTAAGGTTTCCCCATTCCTTGTGGCTGTTGTCTTTTCCTGAGGCTCCTGGCTCAGGGCTCTGAGCGCAGGAGCAGCTTTTCTTTGTCTCCAATCCCTGTGGAGAAAGCACTGAGGATGGCAGGGACGGGTTTTGGGGCTGTTTGTTTGCGGGGCTGTTTG
>VZTF01003063.1:25253-87164 GCA_013397755.1 Cnemophilus loriae
CGGGAGCGCCGGGCCGGGGCCGGGCGGGTCCCGCCGCGATCCCGGTTCGAGCCCAGCCCCGGCCCGGCCCCGCTGCGATCCCGGTTCGAGCCCAGCCCCGGCCCGGCCTGGCCCCGGCGCGATGAACGAGGCGGTGTCGCGGCGGACGCGGGAGACCCTGGGCCAGGTGATCCGCAAGCCGCCGCTCACCGACGCGCTGCTGAGCAAGCCGCCCTTCCGCTACCTGCACGACCTCATCTCCGAGGTGGGTGTGCGAGCGGGGTCCCCCCCACCCCCGGCCGGGGGACCCTGGGGCGCTCCCCCGGCACTCCCCGGGCTGGGTGGCACTGCGGGGGATGCTCGCAGTGTTGAGTAAATCACGGGGTTTTTTGGGGCGCTGAGTGAATTCGGGGGGTTTGGGGTGGGAAAGGCACGTGTAGTGCTCACGCTGGCAGAGGCGGGGTTAGGTGGGATTTTGGGAAGGAATTGCTCCCCGTGAGCTCGGGAGGCCCTGGCACAGCGTGCCCAGAGAAGCTGTGGCTGCCCCTGGATCCCTGGAAGTGTCCGAGGCCAGGCTGGACGGGGCTTGGAGCAGCCTGGGATAGTGAAACATCACAGAATCAATCGCTGCGGTTGGAAAAGCCCCCCGAGATCACTGAGCCCGACCTGTGACCGGTCCCCGCCTTGTCACCAGCCCAGAGCACCGAGTGCCACTTCCAGGCGTGCCTTGGGCACCTCCAGGGATGGGGACTCTACTCCAAAGCCTCACCACCCTCTCCATGGAGAAATTCCTCCTGCTGTCCAATTTAAAGCTCCCCTGGCCCAGCCTGAGGCCGTTCCCTCTCCTCCTGTCCCTGTTCCCTGGGAGCAGAGCCCGACCCCCCCGGCTGCCCCCTCCTGTCAGGGAGTTGTGCAGAGCCACAAGGTCCCCCCTGAGCCTCCTTTTCTCCGGGCTGAGCCCCTTTCCCAGCTCCCTCAGCCCCTCCTGGGGCTCCAGCCCCTTCCCGAGCTGATGTGGGCATCAAAGTTAAATATGGAATCAAACAGGAGCTATAAGCAAGGATTAAGCCTCATTCCAGAGCACACTGAGACTTCTGAACTTGCTGTAGAAACAGTTCTAAATGAAGTGTCACCAACAAGGCCAACAGATTTCCTGCTGCCACACAACATTTATTGAGCAGAGGCTTTAAATGTTCTTAACTTACCCCATTTCTTCTGGTTTTTTAGGTGATCAGAGTGACAGGTTTTCTGAAAGGACTTTACACGGATTTCGAGTTGAAGTCAGATAATGTCAAGGTGGGCATGAGACTTCCTTATTTATTTAGCTCTGTGTGTTCTTTGCAACTTGCCGTGAGGATCTTTTGGTATCTTCTGTGTTCAGCATCAAGGACTTGTTGTTGTTTTTGTGAAGAAGTTGGAAAAGCTCGTGCCTGTGGGTTGTATTATGCATTCCATGGGGTGAACACCCATAGATTTGTGCACAGGTGGGTTTTAAAGAGTCTTGTGGTGTATATGGTATATAAATATATATGTTAAATATCTTTGTTGAATATCCCAGGACTCACCTGCCTAGGACAGGCATTCCACAGTAGCTTTACTGCAGTACAAAACTGGCTGATTAGTGGAAGACGAGGTTAATGTTATTACTGAAAACTCCTTTTCTTAAGTCCAAGGGTGACTTTACTCTCTGCTTGCTGCTTTCCCTTGATTTTTGGCTGAGCTGATGCCGAGTTGTCCGGCTCCCAGCCTGATCTGGGAGCTTTGGCTGCCCGTTCCTGGCAAACAAGGCAGTGTTTGTGTGTTGCCACTTAGGCAGCTGATCCCATGATGTTTGTTTAACGTAGCAACTGAAGTGTGAGCTCTGGGAGCCTGACTGCTCATCCCTCCAGCCAGTTCCTGCATGTTTTAGTCACTGATTAATGTATGTGTTTATTTATTGCTCCTACCACTGTCAGGATAACTAAAACTAAGTCATTTATAACTGAATTGTTGGGGTTTTTTTTTTGATAGTGTCCTTGTTGACCCAAAGAGCAGATTTCCCAGCAGCTCCTGAGCAGGTCTTTGTTGCATCTACGTGCTGCTGCTCCTCTGAGAATTTCTTTCACAAATTTCCTTCACAGCCCATGAGTCCGTGGGGTTTTCCAGAGCTCAGGCAGAGGAGATGAAAATCCTGGAGTGTGGGGGAAAATGTCTCGACCTTGAGTTCCTCTTCCCAAACCACTGCTCAGGAGGAAGACTCGGCTGCTTCCTTACTGTGATTTCTCTTGGAGTTGTAGAAGATCAGGAGAATAATTTTTATCAGAGTAATCAATAGGAAAGAGCTGTAAGGAGGACAAAAATCATGAGGATTCCTTAACTGTGAGGACTTCTGTAAATTTCACTTGGCTTTGCTTTGTTTATTTGGTCTTTTATTATTTACCTCTGATTTCACACAATCATTGGAAGACATCATCTCTATTTAAGGGCAGTTTGTTTGTAAAGTATAATTATAAAACTAAAAACAAATGTGGTGATTGTGAAGGTAAAAATATCTCTGAAATTGCTCATTTACCAGGATAAGGACTCCAAAATCAACTTCCTTCAGAAGGCCATCGATGCTGTTGTGATGGTGACAGGAGAGCCACTGTCAGTGAAACCAGCACGAGTTGTGGCTGGACACGAGCCCGAGAAAACCAATGAATTCCTTCAGGCAATTGGGAAGTGTTGCTTATATAAGGTAGGACAGAATTATACAGATTTGATGCACACTGGGATTAATTATCAGAGCTTCTTTGGGATGATCTGGATGAGGGGATGGAGGGCACCCTCGGGAAGTTGCAGACACCGAGCTGGTGGGATGGGGATCTCCTGGAGGGCAGGAAGGCTCTGCACAGGGATCTGGATCCAGGGGCCCAGGGTCAGCAAGGCCAAGGGCCAGGTCCTGTCCTGGGGTCACGACAACCCCACGGAACACCCCGGGCTGGGCAAGAGCAGTTGGAAAGCTGGAAAAGGCCCTGGGAGTGTCGGGGACAGGGCTGAACACGAGCCTGGGCGGGCAGGAGGCCGACGGCCCCTGGGCCGTGGCAGCCACGGTGTGACACAGCCCCAGGGCAGGGCACGGAGCTGGGAAGGGGCTGGAGAACTCCTGAGGGAGCTGGAAAGGGGCTCAGCCCGGAGAAAAGGAGGCTCAGGGGGGACCTTGTGGCTCTGCACAACTCCCTGACAGGAGGGGGCAGCCGGGGGGATCGGGCTCTGCTCCCAGGGAACAGGGACAGGAGGAGAGGGAACGGCCTCAGGCTGGGCCAGGGGATGCTCAGGTTGGACATCAGCAGGAATTTCCCCATGGAAATCATGGCCTTGGAGTGGAGTCTCCATCCCTGGAGGTGTCCAAGGAATGCCTGGAGGTGGCACTCAGAGCTCTGGGCTGGTGACAAGGTAGGGATCGGTCACAGGTCGGACTCAATGGCCTTGGAGATCTTTTCCAACCCAAATGATTCTGTGCCTTAATTAGCCCTCTGTTGTTATTAATTGCACAGTAGAAACATTTGGTCACCCCTTAATAACAATAAGAGCAGATAAAGAGTTCATGATCTTTAGCAGAATTTGAGCCAGCTCCCCTCGCAAATGCGTTCTGAATATTAAGGATTTTAATGTTCACTGTCATTCACTTTATTTGTCTGTTGTTTAATAACATTTATTAGATTGGAAGCACAAAATGAAGCTTCAGAACCTTTACAGTTTTGGGCTACGGACGCATTAATTATACCAGCAGTTGCTCACCTTTGACTTTATCTCCTTTCAGTCAGATCTCGTAATTGTGGAATGAAAATAATTTTTCCACTGTGCTTTTTCTGACTATGGAAATACATTAATGGAGAAACTTGCTCACTGGTCGAAAGGGGCTGTTCTTATGTAGAATTACTGCATTCTTTCATGGGATTATTATGTTTTTACACTGAATTGTTACATTCTTAAAATAATAATTTCTACCTTAATTATTTAATGAAACGATTTGCTCATTTCAGTGGTGTTTTTCTGTTCCTTGCAGCTGTCCAGTGATGCTGCTGTAAAAAGGGTCCTGGCTGGGGAAAAAGCTGATGCTAAAGGGAAACCTCCACCCTCTAAACCTCGAGATAAAGAAAGCAGAGAGCCCAAACCAGAAGAACAAAAAAGCCATAGGGATAAAGAGGTAGCATTTGCATTTTTTGGGGGGGTACAGGGGCACCATGATTTATTTGTTTGGGTTTTTTTTAGCATTTTTGTGTTTGTAAAGTCGCTGTGTGATAGAGTTGCCGTGTGTTGGAATTAATTTTTAGTGTTTGCTTTCTTTTTAGAGCAGGAGAGACACTGAAATTAAAGACAGAAGCCCCAGCAGAGACAGAAAACCCAAAGGAGATTTGAAAGAGAGCAGAGAAAGAGAAAAGGAGAGGGATAAACAGAAGAATAATGAAGAGAGGCACAAAGAACCTGAAAGAGACACCCTGAAGGAAGGAGAAAAACAAGAGAGGGAAAGAAGCAAAGGCAGAACCACCAAGCAAGGAAGAGAAACAGAAAAAACCAAAGGAAAAGGAGACCCAGAGCGAGGAGATGATCTCGGGCGTGATAAAGGACAGGAAAGAGAGAAAAGACACGAAGGAGGAAGAGAAAAGGACAGGCTGAAAGGAAGAGACAAAGAGAAGGCCAGGGACAGAGAAGGAGAGAAAGACAGAGAGAGGGGAAGAGATCGGGACAGAGAAAAAGATGAGGAGCACTTCAGGGAACACGGAAAGGAGAAAGCAGAGAAAAAGGTAATTGAAATGTCATTTTGGGGAAGAACTTGCCCCGCGCTGTGGCTGGGACTGTGCTTGTTCCAGTGGCCTTCCATGTTTGTATTCCTGCTCATCCAGCAGGAAGGGACCTTAATCTTGTTCCAAACCCCTGCTGTGGGCAGGGACACCTTCCACTGTCCCAGGCTGCTCCAAGCCCCATCCAGCCTGACCTTGGACACTGCCAGGGATCCAGGGGCAGCCACAGCTTCTCTGGGCACCCTGTGCCAGGGCTTCTCCACCCTCCCAGCCAGGAATTCCTTCCCAATATCCCATCCATCCCTGCCCTCTGGCAGTGGGAAGCCATTCCCTGTGTCCTGTCCCTCCATCCCTTGTCTCAAGTCCCTCTCCATCTTTCTTGTTGGCTCCCTTCAGGTACTGGAGGGCCTTCTCAGAGTTAGAACTGGATGGTCTTAAAGGTCCCTTCCAACCCAAACCAGTCTGGGATTCAAGGATTTGAAGTCCTAAACTGCCTTGAGAGCCATCTCTTCATTGCCTTTCATTTTGTTATTCTTCTATTTCCTCTTCCTCTAAATATTTCCTATTCTGCCTTTCTATTCTGTTGGTAGAAATTCAGGATTGATGGGCGCCAAAATGCTTCTCTTAGGAGGGAGCTTGAATCTAAACCAGTTCATTTCTTTCCAGCCCTCAGATTCCGAAGAATCCACGCTTAGAAAACCACAGAGGCCAACTAAAGACAGCAAGTGCCAGCCAGACACTGAGGTTAGTAGTGGAAGAGGTAGGAATATTCAGAGTGTTGCATTTTCATTTGGGAATCTGCTTGAAAGCAATGTAGGTTTGAAAGGTAGGTAAATGGCAAGTTTTAGGGCAGGAAAAATACATGAAATTGATGCTTCCCTAGGTTTTTTGATGGTTTATTTATTAAAAATTTCTCTGAGTGTGGACCAAAAAAAAAAAATCTACTCAATTGATTTCATTTTCCAGATTTTATTTCTGCCTGTTGATATCTTGGACACTTCTTAGGCTCACAGACTGGTTTGGTTTGGGAGGAACCTTAGAGCTCATCTCTTCCAGCCCCCTGCCATGGGTTTTCTCTGTTCCTCAGAATCTTCCCTGGAAGATTGATAGGGTATTTTATTTATTTTTGGATTTTAGCAGAAGTTACTGTTTTGGACAGAAAACGAGTCCAGTGTTGTTTCAGGGTCCATGTTTTGCAGCTGGAAGAGCAGCTCAGTGAGAGCCTCTGCACAGCAGCTGCTGCTTGTGACACCGTTGTGCCTCCATCTGCTGCTTCCTGATGACCTGAGGCAATTTGGGGAATTATGGAGCCATGTGGCCCAGTGTTTAAAGAGGGAGACTTCAGTAAATGAACCCAAAGCTGCACAGGCTGAGGAAAAACCAGGCAGGATCCCAAGTCTAGCAGGAGTCTCTGGGCCCGCTGACATCATCGTGTCTTCCCCGTGAGATGACAAATTTATGGCTCTTCCTTGACTCCAATCCATCCAAACTCTTTAAGTTATTGGCACTGGGAGGGAGAGCTTAGAAAAGAGAGGGTTTTTGGTTTTTTTTTTTTTTAGCCTCCAGCAAATATTCATGGCCAAGTCAAACTTTCTGCAAATTGGGTCTCTAATGGAAATTCTGAGCCTCATCCCAAAAAACTCTCGTTGTGCTCCTGGGCACCACGATAATGCAGCAGGGCAGTAAAGTTTCATTTCCCGTCCTAAGTGCTTTTGGGAGGGGTTCCAAGGCTTTGGAATTATTACCTGAAATCCAAAGGACGTTCTTGCCTCTGCCTGCTTGCGTAACAGCAGGGGCTGCTGGTTTCTGAGGTGATGAAAACACGAACTGTTTAGAGCAGAGCGTGGCAAATGCCATCGTTTGAAACCTGTGGAAGGGAGAGACGAAATGAAAATGTGCCCGGTGAATTTTGGGATCTGAGATAGCTGCACAAAGTGATTTAGAGGAAATTCCAGCAGGAAATCATTGGAACTCGCACCTCCTGGATTGGGGTTGATCTTCTGGTCATCACAGGAGTTTCCCAGCCTTTATTTCCAGGTATTTTCCCTGATTTAGAGGAAATTCCAGAAGGAAATCATTGGAAATTGCACCTCCTGGATTGGGGTTGATCTTCTGGTCCTCTCAGGAGTTTCCCAGCCTTTATTTCCAGGGATTTTCCCTGATTTAACCGCTGTGGCTCCACTTGAGTCACGTGGCAGGGAAACAAATGTATTCAAAAGAAGGCAAACAACTCTGTGCACGTGAAGGATATTAACCATATTTGGTCTAAATAACCACATAACCATATGTGGTCTCTGCTGCAGAATGAATAAATCTTCAGCATCTCTCTTTAGTTTTTTATATGTATTTTTTCTATAGATAGCTATAGAATATATATATATATATATATGTGTGTATATATGTATATATTCACTATAATAGAAGTGAAACAGTTTGAGGCAGTACCCAGCAAGTCAGCCCCTGTTTTTTTCCCCTCAGGATTAACCTCTTTACCTTTTCTGGGCATTTACTTTAGAAAGCAAATCAATTTAGACTTTTTTTTTTAAAATATTCTACCTGTACAGCAAAGCTGTCAGTTAAAGTTTAGGCTTTGCTTCAGTGAGTTTAACCTTAATGAGATTGTCCCTATTCATGCAAATCTCAGTTTTTCTTGCTGCTAATTATCAGAGGCCAGCTTTCAAATCTACTTAAGGCTGACTTTTTTTTGTTTTTAATTTAAATGTATTTTTCTGTTGCTAAAGAAACTCTTTGTGTTACCCAGTGTGCAACAGTCATCACATGGGTACCCATAATTTTCTGGAGCTAGAAGAAAGCAGGGATAAGTGGGAATTAAGAGACATTTGGCTACCACATGGCAATCAGAAGCTGCCTCAAGGCTGCCTGTTGCATCCCACAGTTTGGGATCAGGGTTGAGTCGTGTTCTGTTCACTCTCTGCCCATCTCAGGGAAAAATCAGATTTAAAATGGCCTTTTGGACCTTCTGAATAATGAAGATCATTATTATTTAGACTTGACAAGAGGTGGGGGAGGTCACAGAGCATCTGGTGCTGGAAGTGGCTGCAGAACAGGTAAATCATTTCCCCCCGAGGCCAAACACCTTGGAAAAGTCTCTTCCATGTTTCCCCTGGCAGCTGGAGCTCTTGGCTGAGCCTTTCTGTAATATCCTGTCACTTCTGGCCGCTTGCAGAACGGGTTTGGTTGTTGCCCCGCAAACTCCTTTGCTCCTGAAGTGGTGCTTGAAGCAGCCTCTAAGTCCTGCCTAATGAACTCCTGTTCCTCTGGGAGCTGATTTAGGTTGTATAATGAAACTGTGGAGTGGAGAAAGGACAGCAGGGAGAATCACTGCAGGGAAGTCTGCAGCACGTGGCTCAAACGTTTCTGTTCAGGAGCTGGGACTGTCCCTCTCTCTTCGGTGTCACTACACCAGGAATCCATCATTTAAACTTAGGCTTTAAAAACAGAGGTTTTCCTCATCTCTTGGTGTTTAAAAAGTTTTAATTTGCAGAATCTGACAGCGATAGAACATCATCATGTGAGACTTCAGGTGAGGCAAAAATAATTGATTGATATTTTCCTAATTAGTCTTATCAGCACAACCTTAAATTGGCCTTAGCAAGCGGAGATCTTTCCTTGTATGTGGTTTTATTTATATAAAATTTTACCTGCACACTTTATATTGTAGAGATGGAAAGACTCCATCTTTCCATCTCGTGGCACTGTGGATTTAAGTAGAACTAAAATACTGTGGAGGGTTGATGGAATTAAATTGCTGTTCACACACTTAATTCTTCTTTATTATTAGAGAACCATCAGTAGAGCTGATTAATTAGAGGGAAAAATCACAGTGGCTTATTTTATAATGAGCTCTGAAACAGCAGCAAACATTTTCTTCTTGTCTTGAAGTGACATTCAGCCTCTTGAAAGGTTAATAATGAGGACAAAGCAGCAGCCTGGATGCTTTGCAGAAGGCTCTGGATCCTCTCCACATGCAAACATAATTAGTCAGGACTGGGAAGCGTGCATGCATCCATCAAGGATCCCACTGGAATGTGTTTTTTCCAGGATGGTGTGAGATGAAGTGCAAGATTTCCCTTTAATGACTCCAGTGGCCACTTTTCAAAGTCTTGGAGGGGAATAACCTCTTTTATCTCCCTTTGGAGAGCCCCCAATCATAAATACTGTGGGGTTTCTGTTTTTGTGTGCTGCCATGGTGAGCAAACGTCAGCTTTCACCCTGCACCTGCTGCCAGGCTGCACGTGTGGCTCCACAAAAACTCTGTTTGGAGCCGCATAAATAAATGAGCAAATCCCCTCCTGCAGCAGCCTCAGCTCCCTCCCCAGCTGTGCTAATAATGACCTCACCCACAAAGCTGCTGGGGCTGGAGTGTGCCAGATGTGCTCCTGATGGGGTGGGAGCTTTCCTTGCCCTCCTTCCATGGCGTTGGGCTTGTGGAGGTCATTATGAACTATTAAAATTAAGATGAACCACTTCAAGATTGGAATTATGGCTGGTTTTCCTTAGAACATGCCAGGATTTCCTAAAGAGGAGGGAACACTTCCTTCTGCTGGAAGGTGTCCCTGCCCCGGGCAGGGGGTGGAAGGGGATGAGCTTTAAGGTCCCTTCTCCTCAAACCGTTCTTTGATGGCATAAAAAAGGCAGAATTTGTGATTCTCAGGTTATCAATATGGACACTGAAGGCTGGATTTGATGATCGTGGAGGTCTTTTCCAACCAACAGGGCCGACAAAAACTCTGGGATGAAAACTGCAAAAAACCAAAAGCACATAAGGAAGGGAATCCCGGGAGGCACTAAACGTATCTCAGGATGTTGGATAAGAGGCAGGGTTTTTCTCCAGGGAAGTTGCCATTTGGCTGTGCAAGCCTGGTAGCACAATTTTGAAATCCTTGCTTCTGTTTTGGGATGAAATCTAAAAGATTTTGCAGCAGGTTGAAGAGGAGCTGTGTATCTGATGCAGCTGAAACTCGGAGGTGATTGTGGGAATCTTCCTCCTTTTTGTAACCCATTATATCCCTTCAAGCCCAGCACAGGTGCTCTGCAACTTCCACGAGGTTGGATACTCTCAGTTCCCATTTGGAAGCTGTTTTTCCATCAGATGAGTTCACGTGAAAGAAAATAGCTGGCACATAGCCAGGAAAAAATATCCACAGGCTTCGAGGGAAATAAACTCAACGTAAACGTGTGGATCAGTTCTTAGGGCAATGTTTGTTCTGTGTAATACTTAGAAAAGCAACACAAGGAAGTAAATTTTAGATATAATGATACAATTTTTAAATTTACTGTTATATAAATTTCTGGGCTTTTTTTTTTTGTTTGTTTGTTTTGGTTTGGGTTTTTTTTTCCCAGAATGAAAGTCCTGCAAGGACATCAAGGCAACCTTCAGCAAAAGGATCACGGCATCGCTCCAAGCCCGGAGGAGAAGGTAACCACAGGGAGGATATTGTTATTTCTATCAAATATGCTGCAGGGTTATTGGGTAGGAATAGAAGAAATACTTAAATATCCCCTGTTTATTACTGTCAGGGTTTGCTTTGTACTCCCAGCCTGCATTTCTGAATCCAAGAGGCAATTTTCCTGCCTGGATTTGGGATTTGGGATAGAGGAAGCTGGATTCAGTTCAGTTTGCTCTCGTTCCCCGTGCACAGTTGCAGGTATAAATTCAGCCTGCTTTTGATAATTTCTGTGCAGTTACTCTCTAAATGAGCTTTGGGACTTGTCTGCAACTGTTTCTGACATTTAACATTTGTTAAAAGTTTACAGCAGAGCAAAGTGAGGGTTTTAGCCTTGAAATGGATTTAATTGGGTTTAGTAGACAGTTGGGCCAGGCTTTCCAAATCGAGAAATTATTTCTCTGTGGAGGTGCTTCCTTGCAATTATGTCACCAACTTTTGTAGTTAAACCTTTAAATACTGTATTTACACACTGACTGGAAAGTAGAATATTTTCAGAATATCCCAAATATTGCACATCAGGAAGAAAGGAGTTTTAGCTTAGCACTGCCATCCCTTTGTCTTGGAAACCAAGAGGAAGAGCCTGGAGAAACTCCTGGGTAAGGAATAAAAGTGGCTGGTACCCAGAGCTCTGGCAGCAGCAGTGGAACTGCTGTTTCTGTCTGTATTTCAGTGCCTTTTGCCCCTCCTCTTATTTCAGTGATAGGTCCTAATTTCCTTTCAGCGCTTTGTGCCCCTGGTATTTTAATCCTAAAGAAGTCACTGTACATAAATCACTTTAATTTCTCTGTTCAGTGACACCTGTGAATTTACACCTGTTAAAAAGAGCCAGTTCTGGTTAAAAATTGGTTCTCTTTAGACTAATGAAGATCTTCATACACTTAATTTGCCAATCTCACTGTTATTAATTTATATGGAGAGACCATGTGTTGCTGAATGTCTTCCTCAGCACCCACTTTTTTTTGGGTTCCTGTTTTAGGTTTCCACGTGTCTGAATCAAAATACTGGAGTTATATCAGCCCTGCTTTCAGGATAATGAACAGCCCTGCTTGGGCACCTTAAATACCTTGGAAAAAGCCTGGCACTTGGGTTCTGAATGCGTGTTAATTTAGGAGCTTCATTCCAGTTGGTGCTTGAAAATTGAAATTTTTATGTCACATCTCCCGTGCTGTGAAGTTTGAATAATTTGGCAGCTGAAAAACCCCTGTCTGGATTCCATTAAATGCAGCCTTATTTTACTACTTAGCGATCCTTAGCTGATCCTATAACTTCTTTTATTTCCCAAGATTTCAGTATTTGTTTCATATGGCACTAAACTGCAGGGACCAGACACACCCCAGTTATGGGACTGTCCCTTTAAAACCACAATCCAGTTTTCCTGATAAGTTTTAGTACAGGGAATGACTTTAGGGTGGATATTTGAAAATACTCCTCTTTTCCTGATGAAGCACTCAAATTTTAGTTTATCAGAGCCAGGAATATTTTGGGGCATTACCCCTTTTTTTGTTCTGACACAGTGGGGCTGCCATAGCTGAATAATCCAGAGGGTAGGAAAACTTTCTGGAGCTGTGCTGATGCATGTTGCACACTGGTGATGGTGATCAGAGCTTTTTTATCTAATATTAATTGGAAATAAATCACTGTACCAGAGGAGGGAATGTCTCTTCTCCGCGGGCAGATCATCTATGGAGATTTACACTGAATATTTCAGCTTCCAGGAGTTCAGTCAGCACTCATTTAAATAAGTCTTTGTGCACCTTGAATGTGATTTATTGACACTGAAGAGGGTTTATTAAACTAGGGTAGCCCTTAAAAGAAATCCTAGCAGGTATTTAGCATGGCTTTTTATTTCGGATTTTTATTGGCTCTTGGGTTTCATTTGACCATAAACCGGTTTGTTACAGGAGCTGTGGACACGAGGAGTGTGGCAGATGGGATTTCAGAGGATGGTGCTGCTGAGCTGCAGGAGAAAAACGAACCAGGCCTTGCAGAAAAACAGAAAGGTAGGGAAAGGTAAAATGTGACTGCCATGGAAAAGCCAGCCTGGGGTGTTTTGGGTCAAATCCATGCAGCTAAACCATGTAGGGAGGGTGATTTACCCTTAATCCAACTGCTGCCGTGTGTTTTAATCACCTCTGATTCATATTCTGCCTTGAAAAATGTCCATCCCCTGATAAAGCAATTACTTTTATTTTCTTTTTCCTATTCTCCTGTTTTCCAAGAGGCAGCGCCCCAAGGAAAAAGCTGCACCTGAATGCCTTGGTGGCTTGTTCTCTGTAAGAAGTGAATCTTTGCACGTTGCCTTTTTGTGCAGCTATTTGGGAGTCTCGGTGGCTGCATTTTACAGGATTCCAGAGGAAAATTCCATCCCTGCCTTCTTACTTCTCCATTTCCCCCCCAAGCTGGATATAGCTCCCAAGACGTGGATTCGTATCCAGCTACAGCATCCACGGAGCCACGGAAGCAAAGTGCAGGAGGAGGAGCTGAAATCGCAGCAAAAAGCTGCATTTCTGTTCTCTCCAGTTCCAGATGCCTGAGCTGGCTGGGAGGACGGATCCCCTGCACGGGGGAGGTGTTCCCAGCCCACCTGTGGCCTCCAGGGCCTCGTGGCTGTGGCAGCCTCATGAAATATGGATGGATGGCCAAGACATTTGGGTGACCTTCCCCAGCTGGGAGAGCTTCCATGCGAGCTCCCTTTCATCTCTTGGAGCCGTCTCGTCCTTTGGAATGCATCCGGGATGGAAAATAAATTCATTTTATAATTGGGGTGGATGTAAGAGGAGTACCCCCAGGTTCATTACTGATTTGGGTTGGGTCCCCTGCTGGTGTAAGAACCAAATATTCCGAATCAGAAGAATGATGAAGGTTGCAAAAGACCTCCAAAGTCATCAAGTCCAACCTTTATTTTATTGACTGATCTTGATTTTCAGCTTCGTTCACCAAGGCACTGTAAACCCTTCATTTTTTAGGTTCAGGACCTTTAAGATCCCAAATCCAAGGCATTCTATGAGCCCAGGATTATAAAACATTGTTTATTAGCTGAAATAAACGGATCTTTTAGAGCATTATTTCTGTCTGCTTCATTTATATTTTGTTGCAGAGCACTGAGGCTCTCTATCCCCATTTTCCTGGCCCTGGGAGAAGTTCCCAAGTTCTGGATGTAATTCCTGTTGTGTGCTTCATGCCTAACTTGATCAGATTGCAGAATAAATAGAACTTTCCTGAAAAATCAGTGTATTTGTTATTTACAGGTTAATTTGCCAGAGACTCAGTAACATTCCAGTGACAAAAGACCAGCATCAAACGTAGTTTAAAACTTTTAACAGAAAAAGGTGCTTTTTAATAAATCAAGCCCTTCTCTAATGCTTTTTGTGATGTATTATAGAATTTTTAAGCATAATTGGGCCGAGTTTAGATGCTTTGAGTAGACTTTACTCAAGGAGTAGGCCCCACCTCAACCAAGAATCCCACTAGGGGGAAATAAGAGGTTAAGGGAAACAAAAGCATGGAGTGAGATGCTGTCATATTCACAGAGGAGGAAATTTCACAGTATTAAGAAACTTACAAAAATAAAGAAATTTAACTGGTTTTTTCAGTGCAGTGCTAAGATTCAAAATACTGTCATAAAAAAATGAGGTTTTCCTCACCCAGCTAAGCCCCAATTTCATGTTGTTTTGTTTAATAGAAGGAGAAGTGGAGAACGTGGCTCCTGCAAAGCCTGAAAATGGGGAAGCACCTCCTGATGTCCCACCTCAGCCTGCCCAAAGGTGTGTTTCCGTCCCTTATTCCATTCTTAATCCATAAACTGCTTCCGTGGAATGTGATTTTAAAATTTTTGAGGAGAACATTGCATTTCCTCTGTGCATTCCGTAAGGATGGTGTTATGGATAAGGAGAGCTAGCATTTTAAACCCCAGCTGAATTTTTTTTTGCTCAGCCAAGGCTTGTGTTGCTGTGTCACTTGTGAAAATGATCTTCCCCCTGTTATTCCAGACGGATTCCCCGCCCTGGCAGCGCGAGGCCGGCACCTCCCCGAGTGAAGCGTCAGGAGAGCACCGAGCTCTCAGTCCCAGAGAGGTGAGGGATGTGGGAGGTGCAGAGTGGCTGTTCCTCGGAGCACACCCTTCCCAGCTCCTCTGGCATCACCAGTTTGGGGGTGGTCACCTCGTGGTGGGGACGTGTGGAGTGCCCATCCCTGCAGTGTCCAAGGAATGCCTGGACGTGGCACTCGGTGCTCTGGGTGGGGGTTGCTCACAGGCTGGACTTGGAGAGCTTTTCCAGCCTCAGTGATTCTGTGACCTTTTGGTGGCTTTTAGTTGAGTTTGGTTTATTCTGGAGAGATCTCAGTACTTCCATTCATTCCCTGTGTGTCCCTGGCAGGAGCGGCAGCGCTAAAACGGCCCCGAACGTGATCAGGGAGCAGCAGGTTTCTGATGAGGAGGACGAGCAGTTCGTGGTGGAAGCAGCAGCACCCCTGCCAGAGATGCCAAAGGTGTGCTCCTGTTGCAGCTTACCGAACCCTTCTCCATATTTTGTTTGGAATGTCCAGCCTGGAGAAGGGAAGGCTCCAGGGAGGCCTCAGAGCCCCCTCCAGGGCCTAAAGGGGTTCCAGGAGAGCTGGGGACAAGGGATGGAGGGACAGGACACAGGGAATGGCTTCCCACTGCCAGAGGCCAGGGATGGATGGGATATTGGGGAGGAATTCCTGGCTGTGAGGGTGGTGAGGGGCTGGGATGGAATTCCCAGAGAAGCTGTGGCTGCCCCTGGATCCCTGGCAGTGCCCAAGGCCAGGTTGGATGGGGCTTGGAGCTGGGACAGTGGAAGGCGTCCCTGCCATGGCAGGGGTGGCACTGGATGGGCTTTAATGTCCCTTCACACCCAAACCATTCCCTGACTCGTTGAAGTATCCTCCAGCTGAATATTTTTGAATAGTTCCACATTACAGCAATGCCAGCTTTTTGCAACTAAAGCTCTCTTCCTGCATGTGTAGGAGCCAGAAGTGGAGCTGGTTGAGGATCAAAAGCATGGTATGTTCACTTTTATCTCTATTTATACAGATCTAGAATCAACCCCTGGGTTTAAACCAAATGCTGAATACTTAAAATGCTGAACAGAGCAGTAAAATCCCTCCTGAGGGAAGGGGTTTGCAACGTTTGCAGGAAAACCAACTTACTTACCCAGGCTTGTTTTCCTGTGCAGCTGGATTTGCAACTGTGTTAAGGACACATTTTCTATGCATCCTCAATGTCAGCAGGATTTAAAATTCTGCATAAAGCTCATAAATCAACGTTTCTTCAAGTGTCAGGTACAGCTTGTCAGCTCTGAGATACGAGGTTGGATTTAAAAACAAGTTCTAGAAAAGCTTGGGAGAGAAAAGGTCAAATAACAAATATGTTGTGTGTCAGTGTTCAAAATGCAAAATAAAATGCTGTTCATGTTACTCTAAAAATTGTCTGCATTAAAAAAACGAAGCAGTTTATTTTATTGTCTGAATGTTTAAAACTGTTTAGTGTTCATCAATGCTTAGAAAAATCCTGATTTTTCAACAGGTGGGCTGGTGAAAAGGATCCTAGAAACAAAGAAGGATTATGAGGCATCACAGAAATCATCACAGAGCACAGACAGGGTAAGGTGGCAATGGCCTTCAAAGAACTGGGAGATTAAATGTTGCAACTGTGACCTTTTTCTCTGCTCTAAATGTGTTTTATTCCATTTACGATCAAGCTTTTTTTCTGTCACGTCTTGTCTTGCTTATGTGATTTTTCCCACAGTTGAGAAAGGGAAGGTAGGTTTTGTTTTAGATGGGTTTTGTAGGGTTTTTTGGTTGTTTTCATCACTTAGAAAACGTGTGGGAAGGATCTAGCAGTGATCACAAACCAGAAGTAAAAGGTTGAACTCCCCATACTTAAGTTCTTCCTGTTACAACGGAGAGCTCTGGCTTTGTTTGCCTTGCAGAGCTCCTGGTATGAGAGGCAGCAAAAGGCAGAACACTGAGATGGACTTTTCTGATCCCTTGGCCCCGTGGAAAGTTTCTAAGTCCATTTTGATGTGCTGTGGAGAGGCACTGCAGTGATAAAAGTGTCATGAAATTAGACAAGCGCGTGATGTTTTGGGGAGGTGAATGCATTTCATGAACTCTTCTATCTTCCAATCGCATTTCTTTTAACCTTAATTCAGTATTGCAGAGTTTTCCTACCTGTATTCTTTTCAGGAATGGTCTGTAGTGTTTGAGTCCAGCTGTTCACAGAGCTCTGTGAAATCAGGGGTGACTCTTGAAGTCTCTTGAAGCCCAGACCTCTTGTCTGCCTCTTTGGGCTTTCCGTTCTTTCCCAGCACGTTGAGGAAGTTGGGATGGCAGAGCCGGCTCTTGGGGGAGTATCCTCATTTCTGGAGTTGGGGATTGGCTGAGATCCAGGCCTGGAAGAAAATTCCTTTCATGTATTGCAAGAGCTGTGGTTGATGAGCCCAGGCAGGGATAGATGGGATTTTGGGAAGGAATTGTTCCCTGTGAGGGTGGGGAGGCCCTGGCACAGGGTGCCCAGAGAAGCTGTGGCTACCCTTGGATCCCTGGCAGTGCCCAAGGCCAGGTTGGACGGGGCTTGGAGCAGTCTGGGACAGTGGAAGGTGTCCCTGCCCGTGGCAGGGGGTGGAACTGGATGACCTTTAAGGTCCCTTCCAGCCCAAATTCCTCTGGGATGATTCTATAAATGAAGAAAGTGAATCCTTCTAAAAAGAGGAAAGCACCTTTAGATTGCTGCCCGTAATCTGTTAGGAGCAGTTTTAGCTTTACCCAACTGGCTGAACTGCACCCGTTTGTTAGAAATGTGCTTCTCGTGGTCTCTGTGATGGCTGAAACACCTCTGGCTGCTGGGCGTGGGGAAATTTGCCTGCTTGGAGAAATTCTGGCTTTAGAGAATGGTTTGGAGAAAAAGGAGGGTTCCAGGTTGGTTCTGCTGTTCATGCAGCAGCTCCACAGCTCGTTCCTGAGCTGGCCCGTGAGCCCAAGCCATGCAGCCGTCCCTGTTCCCGGGTTTACACCTAGATGGTGCTGTTGGATCATCAGTTCCCGGGCTCAGTTTGGGAAGAGCATTAGGAATTCATTAATGCTGCCTCTCAGCACTCCCTCACCGTGGGCTGCCCTGTTTGGGGCTGTGTCCTGTCCAGCACTGGGCACGGGACAGGATAATGGGGGAGGATTCACACAACCACATGAATTTCAAGCTCAGGAAGCTTCCTCTGGTGTCTGTGCTAAATTTTCTAGTTGGCTTTTATTCCTGACTGAGTGACAAACTAAACTAGTCCCTTTTTAACCCCTTAAATATTTTTAAATGGCCAATTGTGACCCTCTACAATAACCATTGAGTCCCACTGCTGGTTTTCAACCCCTAAAACATTCATTCAGTGCTTGTTTGGCTTTTGTTGCACTTTTGAAGCCCTGCTCTGTGTTAGCAGTGCCGAGAATAGACAACTAATTCTGGAAAAAAACCTGCTGACTTCCTAGTCCATCCCGTGGAAACCTGCCCGAGCTCCTGGAATGCCATGGGATCGCCTATCCAAGCAGCTGGCTGCTACTGCAGAAGGTTTCTTTGCTGCTGCTGCTTTTCAGATTATGGTGTGGAAGTGGTTGTGATATAGAGAGGAGTGAAGTTCTCCGGGAATTGTGATCGAGAGAGGAGGGTGGTTTTCCTGAAATTGTGATCCACAGAGGAGTTTAGTTCTCCTCAAATCGTGATCCACAGAGAAGTGTGGTTCTCCTGAAATTGTGACGAGACAGGAGTCTAGTTCTGAAATTGCGACCCAGAGAGGANGTTCTCCTGAAATTGTGACTCAGAGAGGAGCGTGGTGGTCCTGAAATTGTGATCCAGACAGGAGTGTAGTTCTCCTGAAATTGTGATCCAGACAGGAGCGTGGTTCTCCTGAAATTGTGATCCAGACAGGAGCGTGGTTCTCCTGAAATTGTGACCCAGAGAGGAGTGTGGTTCTCCTGAAATTGTGATCCAGAGAGGAGTGTGGTCCTGAAATAGTGATCCACAGAGGAGTGTGGTTCTCCTGAAATTGTGACTCAGAGAGGAGCGTGGTTCTCCTGAAATTGTGATCCAGACAGGAGTGTGGTTCTCCTGAAATTGTGACCCAGAGAGGAGCGTGGTTCTCCTGAAATTGTGATCTAGAGAGAAGTGTGGTTTTTCTGGCAGCAGAGTTGGATGGAAAAGATGATTTAAAATGCTCGGAGTGTGGGACAGGCACTTGACAGTTCAGAAAACAAGAGCTGGAGACACGACTGAATCCTGGGAATTGATTTGAGAGGATGGAGTCGCTGTGACAGTAAAAGTTAAAAAAAAACCAAATTTCCAACGTGGCCTTGCCTCTGGGAATGTTTCTCTGTCTGTTTAATTTGTTTTCCATCAAACTCTCCAGGAGGAATATCCTCTGCATCAGCATGCAGTTGTATTCCAACCTGTGTTGTGCATCACAGAGCAAAATTAAGGGTACTGCTGTATTTTTGGAGTAAGGTACCCAAAAATCCAAGGAATACTGGAAAGAAAACTTGCTTTGGGAAATTCCATCTTCCCTCTATCTGTCACTAGAACGTTCACCTTCCCTCATTTTATTAAACCATTCAATACATCCAAAAGAAATGAAATATTTTCCCACTTCTGTTCATTAGTCTTTAAAGCCTTGATCTTCTGCCAGTTGGGAAAATGAAGAGGGGAAAAATAGTAGGCTGAGTGCTGGAACTTTTGGTTAAAACATTATTAACTCCAGTGTTCAGCAAAAAAAATGATCAATGGATCTACCTGATTTATTGGGGATTAATCAACCAGAAATGAGGTGAAGTTGGTGGATTAATATTTAATCCAAATGGAGCAGTGGTGCCTTCTCAGGGATGTTTCACACCTTCCAGCTGCTGATGGCTGGGGAACATTTATTTATGTTAAAAACATCCCTCCAAAACCCTTTCTGTGCTGTGTTTCCCAAACATGCATTTGCTTTTTAAGGAGTTTTAATAAAGGAAAAGAAGGGAGAAGGAAAGAAAACTGAGACTTTCATCATCTAGGTTTTGCATGTGCAGAAACTTAAAATAATATACACAATTTTGAGGTCAAACAAAGAGGTCATTCTGGAAATACACAAGATTTTTGCTGCCTTGATTAGCTGTGTTCAGCCTAACAAATTCCTAAAAAAAACTTCCTAAATGTATTTGTTTAGAATCTAAGCCTCTAATGTTAACCAGAGAAAGAAACAGATGTTCCATTTTGTACTCCACTTCATTTATTTGATGTGTGGAAAAACGTAGGCAGGTTATTAAATAGCTGAAGCAAGTGGGATAACAGAATTCCCATCTTTGCACTACCAAAAGGGCTTCAGAAAAGCAGCAGCCTGGAGGCTTCTGGGAGGAACAAGTGGTATTGAATAGCTCAGCACCTGGGCAATATTAACTTGAATTACCAGTGTGATACATTGTGCACTTCAGAGCTTGGGACGAATCTAATCAGCGCTGATTCTGTTTGTTTGAAGAGCTGCAGGTCACCGATTTTTACATTAATCCATCAGCTGCACGGCTCTGGGTGTGCCCTCCAGTCCGTGCAATTAGCGTGCTGTGTTAAGCAGCTGCAGTCAGAAATGCCATTATATTTAGGTATCTGAATGATTCCCACCACAGCATCCTGCCAGCTCGGTGTGCCCTCAGGAATGCTGCCAGGGAAAGGGAGGAGGAGTTACCTGTGGAAGGGTTTTCACCTCTGTGACATCTCTGTTGGTGATGGTGTGACGCTAATCCAGTGGGACATCTCTGGCGCAAGCACACAGTTCCTCAAAAGCAGGGTTTTTAACCCAGCTGAGCAACGCAGGAGCTCAAATGGAGGCAATGCGTGCTCCTTGCGCTGCTCCCAGCTCTCAGGGAACAGTAATGTGCTCCCCAAGCAGTCGTGTTGCAAGCTGTGAACACGGGAGCAGGGCTCTGGCCACTCTTGGGATAATGCCGGTGTCAGGGCTCCTCTGTGCCCCAAACCAAGGAACTCCTGCCCTGTGGGTGCAGTATAAATGCAGGTGAGACAGCAGATGGACCTGTGAACACAAAGGATGTGTAAAAGTGGCGAGGCAGCTGTGGTTCTGCCCCTGGGAGAGGGTGCAGCGTGTAAAGGACACAGCACAGGGCCTGTCACGTCTTTCAGGGAGCTGGGGCACAGCCTGGGGGGAGAGAAGTTGTTTAATGCAAGCAGCAGGTTTATTCCCAGTTCTTTTTCACCAGGAAAGGCTCTTCTTTCAGGAGGAAGAGGATCTGGACACGGGGAGTGTGAGGAGAAAGGGAAGGCTGGGCAGGGCTGGCGCCAGCGTGGCACCATGGGTGAATTAATGTGATCTGCTGTCACTAATTACAGCTGGAATCGTCTCCTGGCTTGTCTCCTCTGGCTCAGGATTCACAGGGCTGGAGCCCCTCTGCTCTGGAGCCAGGCTGGGAGAGCTGGGGGTGCTCACCTGGAGAAGGGAAGGCTCCAGGGAGAGCTCGGAGCCCCTTCCAGGGCCTAAAGGGGCTCCAGGAGAGCTGGAGAGGGACTGGGGACAAGGGATGGAGGGACAGGACACAGGGAATGGCTTCCCACTGCCAGAGGGCAGGGATGGATGGGATATTGGGAAGAAATTCCTGGCTGGGAAGGTGGTGAGGGGGCTGGGATGGAATTCCCAGAGCAGCTGTGGCTGCCCCTGGATCCCTGAGAGTGTCCCAGGCGAGGCTGGGTGGTGCTTGGAGGAGCCTGGGACAGTGGAAGGTGTCCCTGCCTGTGGCAGAGGTGGAATGGGATTTAAGGTCCCTTCCAACCCCAACCATTCTGTGATTCCATGACTTTGCCTTGTGTGCTGCATACTGCCCCAAACACAGGAGATTTTGGGAACTGACTTCTCCCCAAGACAGGCTGAAGGAAAGCAGGCTGGGTGTGTGGGCTGGGGTGGGTGTTCATGGACAGGTGGAAAGTCCAGCTCTTTTTAGAAAGTTCAAATATGAACTGGAGGAAAAACCACCACCCTCCAAAAAAAAAAAAAATAGAAAAGAGGTTTAAAAATCTCTCTTGAAAGAGCCATTCTTTTATTTTCTTGTGGAGCCTTCCAGCTCAGGAGCAGGTCAGACTGACTCTGGGAAATGCAGTGGTAAAGAACATTGTGTCTCCAACTCCTTGGCCTGTGCCTGAACCCCATACCTGGCATCAGCAGAAAAAGCATCCTGTTCATTTGAAATGCTTTCACATTTACTGTTTCCCCCCTGGTTCTGTGAAAGAGTTTCTTACGGGGATCCCAGGTGGATAGTTACAATCCACTTAAAACGCAGACTCTGTAAAAACCAGGAAAAGAAAACAGCCTTTATGATCAAAAAATATATTTTATACAATAAAAAAACACCCCACCTTGTTGGTTTTGCACGGAATATATCCCAGTTACTTGTCCAAAATGAAGGTTCTGCCCTGTCCTGTAGAAAGCAGTGGGGGGAAATGGTGGAGCTCAATAAAACTGTGATTGCTTGGGTCTGTTTTCCTAGTGGGACATAATAATAGAGTTAAAAGGGCTGTAGAAACTATTAAAATGCTTGATGGATGCTTGTGCTAATTTGATTCATATTTTAAAAACTGTTAATTAAAAAAAAAGAAACAAAGGGAAAGGTATGTAAAAGTAAGCAAATGCTGTTTCTCGAAATTCTGGTGGTTTCTGGAGCCTTGTTGATAATTTCCCCCTTCTTGATTAAAAAAGAAAATTCCTGCTTTCAGATTCCTCGGGTCCCTGCACCCGAGTCCACGTTGTGTTCTGCTCACACTGAGGTAATGGGAAAAGCAGCCTTTTTTCCCAGGAATCCAAAGTAAACATTTATCTTGGTGCCTTATGAAAAACACGAAGCAAAGGAAACGTGTTGGGCCTACAGAAGCGATCCAGCCTTTTTCTACGGGGATAATTTATTGATTCTGGGGCTGCTGTGAAAGGGGAGTTGGTTGAGGTGCAGGGCCTAATGAAAAAGCCTGGAACAATTCGGATTCTGGCGTTTTTCTCCCGGCTGAAAATCTCCTGTTACGCGTTTGTGCAGAGCGAGCAGAGGTGGCATTCAGGGCTCGTACCGCCCACGTCGCCGGGCGGAGGAAACCGTCTGCCATAATTCCAGGGATTTTAACCCATAGCTGGAACTGTGGAGCTGGCAACAGGCACTGATGGATTTCTCTGCCCTTAATTATTTAAAGTCAGCGGTCAGTTGGCAAAGCTTGAGAGTGTCATGGTGATAATTCTGAGCGCTGAGCTGCAGCACACGGAATCGTGGCTGTCCCATCCCTGGAATGCCCAAGGGCAGCTTGGATGGGGCTCGCAGCAGCCTGGGATAGTGGGAGGTGTCCCTGCCCATGGCATGGCTTGGAACTGGATGGGCTTTGAGGTTCCTTCCCACCCAAACCGCTCTGGGATTCCGGGATCTTGGCAGCACAGGTGTGAATGAGACGAAGAAAGAATGGATGGTGATTTTCCAACTTGTGGGATGAGGGACACAATGTGCCCATTGAGCTCCTGAGCCTTCACGTTGGGAAATCTTTCTTGGGAGGAAATTTTTCTTGGATTTTTCTTGAAACTTGGGAGTTCTTACACCACTTCAATATCATATAATAAGTGTTTCAAAGACACTTAATAATTCTTAATTTTTTTTGGTTTTTATTTTTAAACAAGCCTATTGATGAACCTGTATGAATAGTATTTACTAGGTTTTAATTCCAAATAGTATTTAATAGATTTTTAGTGGTGGTATGTTTCAGTTCTTGCAATGCCAGTTGGCCTTGATGATCCTAAAGGTTTCCAACCCTGACAGTTTTGCAATTGTGACTGACTTTGGATGGGTTCATATTTTCTCCTCTTAATCTCACTTTTAAAGTATTCAACTGCACAAAGAACATGCTGGAATTACAGGGACACTAGAATTAATTTTCTGTATTTATTAATACACTCTAAGGAACTAATTCATCAAAAATCCAAGTTTTTTTCTTTTCACTTGAGCTCTTCATGCAGCTGTGTATTTTAGCCTGGAATATTTCAGATTGTGAGCTGGATCTGTGTTTACAGACCTATGTATTTATAGATCTATATATAGATATGTTCTGTATCTAAAGTATATGATTCTGGTTTGCTTCTTTACTGAATTGTGGGGTTTTCGTTTCTTTTTTATTTTTTCATTTTGATCCTGTACTTTCCTGTGGAGGGAAGTGCAGCTGCTTGGCCTTCTAGGTATCGGAGAGGTCATGCCAGCATTACAAAGATGAGAAACAGAATCACAGAATCTTTTTGCTTGGAAAAGATCTCCAAGATCACTGAGTCCAAGCTGTGACTGTTCCCCACCTTGTCACCAGCCCAGAGCACTGAGTGCCACCTCCAGGCATTCCTTGGACACCTCCAGGGATGGGGACTCCACTCCAAGGCATGACAGCCCTTTCAGTGATGAAATATTTCCTAATAACCAATTTAAATCTCCCCTGGCCCAGCCTGGGGCCGTTCCCTCTCCTCCTGCCCCTGTTCCCTGGGAGCAGAGCCCGACTCCCCCGGCTGCCCCCTCCTGTCAGGGAGTTGTGCAGAGCCACAAGGTCCCCCCTGAGCCTCCTTTTCTCCGGGCTGAGCCCCTTTCCAGCTCCCTCAGGAGTTCTCCAGCCCCTTCCCAGCTCCGTGCCCTGCCCTGGACACGCTCCAGCCCCTCAGTGTCCCTCTGGCCGGGGGCCCAGCGCTGGACACGGCCCTCGAGGGGCCTGGGCAGGGCCTGCCCAGGGCCGGGCGCTGCCCTGGGGCTGTGTCACACCGTGGCTGCCACGGCCCAGGGGCCGTCGGCCTCCTGCCCGCCCGGGCTCGTGTTCAGCCCTGTCCCCGACACTCCCAGGGCCTTTTCCAGCTTTCCAACTGCTCTTGCCCAGCCCGGGGTGTTCCGTGGGGTTGTTGTGACCCCAGGACAGGACCTGGCCCTTGGCCTTGCTGACCCTGGGCCCCTGGATCCAGATCCCTGTGCAGAGCCTTCCTGCCCTCCAGGAGATCCCCATCCCACCAGCTCGGTGTCTGCAACTTCCCGAGGGTGCCCTCCATCCCCTCATCCAGATCACTGATAAAGATAAAAATATGAAACAAGACTGGGCCCAGTACTGAGCCCTGGGGAACAGCAGTGGTGACCAATGCCAGCTGGATGCCGCCCCATTCCCCAGCCCTCTCTGGGCCAGGCCATCAGCCAGTTTTTATCCCATGAAAATTGCACTTATCTGAGCCATGGACTGCCAGCTTTTCCAGCAGAATGCCTTGGGAAACATTCCAAAACTTGGCATTTGGAAAATAGAAACGAAGGAGGTTTTCACACACCAGCCCTCAGATAATGGCCTGGCTGAGTCTTCTCCCTTCTGAGAGAGCTGTATGTGAAATAAATCCCTTATTTCTTGGCTGAGCCTTCGGATAATGGATGGCAGGGAGCAGAGTGGTGAGGGTTCGGAGCACTTAGGAGAGGAAAAACAAGGCACTGGGATGTCTTCCTGGGAAGCTGTTGGATCTGATACAACTCTGCTGATGGACTGGAGGTGCTTGTCTGCACGGTTCACTTCCCAGTCCCACGTGGAAAGTCCAGTGCTGTGGATTAAGCCTTCCCTCTGGCTTTGGTGGAGCACAGAGTAGGAAAAGGAGTGGGAAAACAGAGTCAGGATAGAGAGAGAAGGGTTTGAAGCACTGCGAGAACGCAGCTCTTCCATCCTAAAGGACAGCAAACGCATGGATGGCTCCAGAAAAGCTCTGAGTGCCGTGGTTGGTGTGGTGTGGTGTAACGAAACACCTGCTGCTGCGAGGGCGGCACGGGCTGAACGGGAGGCAATTCGGGGCCGAATCATTGTTTTTAACAGCTCAGCCAGCGCTCGTGAAGTGACTTAGGCAGCAAAGGGCACGGGTTCAGCAGCGCTTGTCACCTCAGCCCAGTTCCTGATTGAACCACTGGAACATAAATTCCCAGTAAAGTCAGAAATCCCTGCGCCGCGTGTGTGGCAGAGCACGGGCAGCGGCCCCGAGCGACGCTCAGCCTTCGGATCTTCGGCGAAGCGTTTTCCTCAAACACATCTCTCCGTGTCCCCGAGCCCTCCAGCCAGCCCAGGGCTGCTGAAATGTGCTTGGCAGGAGGCCCTGCAGCCTCCAAAAAGCCAGCTGAGCAAACAGCCCCCGGCTCTCACAGGAAGCCAGGGCAGGAGGGGACAGCGGGATGGATTCCCTGTCTGCGCTGCCACCTCTGTGTTTAGCAGGAATTGTGCCCAGGAATTGGCTCACCCTCTGGTTGGGGTGGCAGGGAAAGGCCTTTCTAGTTTCCTGGTATATAATAAATGACCAAAATGACTTTAAATAAACTCTTACTTCAAGCTCTGTGCGGCTGGGTTTGGGAATTTGACCTGCAGGAGTGTCGGAAAGAAAGAAAAACGAGGTTGTTTTTCCTTCGTGAGGGAGAAAATCCCAGTGGGCTTTTCCTTAATGGCTTTGCTGGAATAAGATTATTCCAGTGTATTAGCAGCGTGGCATCACTTTGCTCTTTTTCCAGCATCCTTTTGCTCCTGCTGGCTTTGCCACTGGAGCAAGCTCTGTATTTGACTTGCAGTGAGCCGAGAGGCCTCAGGAGCTGCTCGGCACAGACTCTGCTGGCTGCACACGAGGGAAGCAGCACAAGCCCAAATTCCTTTGGAGCAGTGGAGTTTGTGGAGGCCACACCTGCAGCCTGTATGGTTTTACAGCCGTGAACAGGAGTGCGAGGCAGGGAGTAACCATGGGCTGTTTTAGCTCTGAAGTGCTGTTGTCAGGAACAGTGTTAGGAGCTGGAAATTCAGATATGGACAGTGGAGGGAGAGAAGCATCTTGAAGGGGCTGGTGCAGAGAACTCAGAGGAGCTCCCTCACAGCAGCTAAACCTGCTGCTGCTTTCAAAGCTTGCCCAGAAAGGTATGGCTGCCCCTGGATCCCTGGAAGTGTTCCAGGCCAGGCTGGACAAGGCTTGGAGCAACCTGGGATAGTGGAAGGTGTCCCTGCCCATGGCAGGGGGTGGAATGGGATGAGCTCTAAGGTCCCTCCCAACCCAAACCATTCTGTGAGTCCACGATTCTTCTCTTCCATTTCAGACTGTCATAAACGCTTCTCCAGCTACTTCCCAGTTTGCAGTCTCCAAACATCCTTCATTCAGTCTGCAGGAATTTGTTTTCCCTCATTCTGATGCTTTCCCTATTCGTCCCTTCCATTAGGAGAAGCCAATCGTCTCGGAAGCATCCAGGAAGAGGGAGAGAGACTTGGTAGCCAAAGAAATCGAGAAGTTCCAGGTGTCCATTCAGACTGTGTGCCAGAATGCCTTCAGGCTGGGCAGGATCGTGGATTACATCCAGGAGGACATGGATGCCATGAGGAACGAGCTGCACACGTGGCGCCAGGAGAACAGGGAGCACGCGGAGGCTTTGCAGAGGGAGCAGAGGTGAGCGTGCCCAGGGGCAGCTGGGCCCCCACATTTTAGGGGCTCTTCAAACTTACAAACAACGTAAATATTGAACCCAAAGCAGGAGTGGATTCCTAAATCCCAGCCTGCTCTTTGTGCCATGGATTCAGCGTGTTCTGCTGTGAGTGACAGTTGTTGGAACAGATTCTCACCTCTGTGTCTGTACACTGCTTGAAAACAGAACATCCCTTCCAGCTGCGTGTGCTGTGATCTTAAACGTGAGGTGGAGATCAGTATTTTTGGAGCCATATTCAGCCCAGACAGATCTGCTGCTCCCTGAATCCATGTGCAGAAGCAGCACGGGGGGGATTCTGAGCTGAGGCCTCTCCTGGTGCATAGCAATGTGTTAAATGTGGGACCCAAATCACAGGAGTGAGGCACTTCCAGTCCTTCAGGGCAGGATTACAGAGCAGCAGCCGTGGAGAAGACAATGCTTCCCATGTGTCCTGGGATTGGGAAGGTCGGCCTTGTTTGCTTTGCTTCTGTGACAGACATGTGCAGGATCCCAGTGTGGGAATGTCCGTGCAATTCCAGTGGGAAAATGCCTGTGCAATTCCAGTGGGAAAATGCCGGTGCAATTCCTGTGGGAAAATGCCTGTGCGATTCCTAGCGATACCTTTGGTGATTTATGTGATGGAAAGGAGGGGAAAACCAAAGGATTTGGAGATGTGGACTTCAGCTGGTGAGCCCTCGAGTAACTGGGTAATTCAGAGTGACAGCAGGCTCCAGCAGGCCGGCGTTTCCTGGCTGTCCAGCGTTCCTGAAGATCGGCAGAATTATGGAAGGGGGCACATTTGTTTGCAAACCATTTTCTCACTCACTGAAGATGCAGCTTGGGGTTCATTAGGGTAGGATTTATGAAATACCCGGCAGTGTGGCATTGCCTGTCCTTGTCAGCAGCTCCGTTTTCATATCATGGAATCATGGCACAGTTTGGATTGGAAGGGACCTCAAAGCCCATCCTGTGCCACCCCCTGCCATGGGCAGGGACACCTTCCACTATCCCAGGGTGCTCCAAGCCCCGTCCAGCCTGGCCTTGGACACTTCCAGGGATCCATGGGCAGCCGCAGCTTCTCTGGCCCTTGTTTCAGAGTTTCAGCAGAAAAACCAGATGAGCCAAGAAGTGATTTTTACTGTTGAATTATGGGTGATCTCCCCTGAACAATATTCCCCTCTATCCATGTTATTAGCTTTGTCTTTGTGCTTCTTATTCCAGACTTTCTTTCAGGAAGGGTGGGAACGACTTAAAGGCCAGGTTGGACGGGGCTTGGAGCACCCTGGGATAGTGGAAGGTGTCCCTGCCCAGGGCAGGGGGTGGGACTGGATGAGCTTTAAGGTCCCTTCCAACCCAAACCATCCTAGGATTCTGTGATTCCATGAAATACTTTGCAGCCTTTCAGGTACTGAAATTCTTGGAGGATTAAATAACCTGAAGCAGCTTAAAAGTTTCCAACAACATCACGCTCCTTGTGTCTCTTCCAGCATCACAGACAGTGCTGTGGAACCACTAAAGGCTGACCTGGCTGAGCTGGAGCAGCTGATCAAAGACCAGCAAGACAAGATCTGTGCTGTAAAAGCAAATATTTTAAGGAACGAAGAGAAAATCCAGAGGATGGTTCTCAGCATAAACCTGTCTTCAAGGAGGTGAAGAAGAGGAAAAAGAAATGAAAAGAGCCTTGGGACTCACTGACTGACATTGCTACCAAAAAACCAAAACCCAAATAGCAGATATGCCTTGTTCAGATATAAAATGTTTAGGGACCAGAACCCTAAAAATTATATAAAAAACCCCATTATTGCATTGATTTTTAGATGTTGATATTATGCAGGATAAAATGATATTCACTTGAATGCTCAAGTTGCAGAGCTATTAAAAGAACTTGTTTGTTTAACTGTGAGCTGCTGTTTCTCACTTCCAGAGCCCCCTTTCCCTCCCTGGCCACTTCTCCCTTCATCTCCTTCTCCTGATCTCCCCTGAAATTCCCTCTCAACACACTGTCCTGATAAATGGGTATTAAAGAACTCTTTTTCCCCCTTAAATGTTCCAAACTCCTGCAGGTCAGGAGGTTCCTGAATCCTGGTCAGAGCTATCAGGAATCTGATTAGGACCAAGTGAAAATGCAATTCGAGCATCACCGCACGTAAGGGAGCAGAAGTATTTTATCTGCACAGGTGTTAATTCCATTTTTATTGCATGTGTTCATTTGGAAAGGATTAATTTAAGTACCTGTTTCCTCCCCAATGCATGTCCTCGTAGCTTTTTCTACGGGAATAATTCCACTGATATTTTTTTAGTGAAGTGCAGATGTCTGGAGCGTTTTCCTAATGACCTCTGGAGTGTTCTGCCCATGAGAGTCCAGCTTTAGTGGTTCCTAAATCTGCAAAGAGTATTAGTGCAGACACAACTGTGTGACTCTGTGCTGGGTGCAGAGGCTTTAGTCCCCTGCAAGGCTGTTGCCTAGGATTTTGTGATGTTGTTTGGATCGTGGATGAAGTGTTAGTGGCCTTGTTTTTCCTTCTTTGATTGGTGCATCTATGTTTTTTGGGGTCGTTTTTTTTTTTTCCTTCGTGGTTTCTTTATCTGGTGTCTGGACCTAAAAAACTACCAAATGGATCATCAGCATAACGTGAGTATTTAGAGTGTTAAATACAGGCATTTGAAGGGTGGGAGGCTTTGCTATGTGGGGTTTTGGTGGGGGGGGTTGAGAATCATCTGGGGGCCTGGGAAGGAAGAGGAGAAATTTTTCAATCTCTTGTAACAACTGCCTGCGACACTGAGCTCTTTGTGTTTGCATGGCCCTTTTTCAATACCTGAACTGCATCCCGGGTCTCAGCACACGAAGGAAAAGGGGTTCAGGATGTCCAGCAGCACCCCCAGAGCCCAGAACTGATGGTGAAAGCCTGTGTGGTCACTTTTCCCTTTAAATACTTGGATTGTACAATAAGGCGCTTGGTGGGATTGCTCCGACCCCTGCTGAGATGGTGTTTTGTCCCCATGAGCTTCCCACTGCTCCAAGCCACCCCTGAAGGGCACAGAGAGATTTGTCACCTGTCCCTCAGCCTTTGTCACCCTTTGGTCCCCCTCCCACGCCCCCCTGCGTGCACAAAATCCAGCGTGGTGCTGCTGGAGCCTGGGACTGGCAGGAAAGCGGGGTGGGAGCACCAGCAGGTGTTCCCCAGAGACATGGAGGGACTTCTGGGTTAAACAGGATTTAAATCAGGGCTTTTCCCTTCCCTCAGCTGCTCCCTTCAGCCTCCCCTCATCCTGTCCCTGCTGGTGGGCTCTGAGTGGTCTTTGCCTGGTGACATGACCCAAGTGTCCATCTGTCCTTGTGTTAAAGTGTCTGTCCCTTCTCAGGGTGGGGAGCTTGGGCTTGGAGGCCCTGATTTGGTTCCTGGGGAGAAGAACTCAGGGATGACTTTTTGCATCTTTATGTGCCCGTTTTCTTGTGCTTGCTGACCAAATATCACTTTAAACAAGAGCTGGTTGGTATTTAATAACATTTTAACGTCCCGCAGCCTTAACTCTCTGGGCTTGTTCTGCCTCCCAGGGATGGAACAACGCCTCGGAGCTGAGGCAGGTTGAGGATGCAGCACCAGAAAAGCCAACGGAGCAGCCGTGCCTGGAGAAGGGGAGAGGGGCTGTGTGTGTGCACAGCCTGGGAGTTGTGTTTCAGCCTGTGGGTGGTTCATCAGCAAAGGAAACTTCGCCGGAGCGGTGGTTTGGGACTGAAAGCCCTTCTCATTGTCAGCCCCGGCGGCGCTAATGGAGCCTGACAGTTCTGGGAAGCAGGATTTGTGTTTCACGACGTGCCTGACATTCCTCTGCCGAGCAGGTCGGGAGGGGGCTGCCTGCCCCTCTGCCTTCGGGCCGGGAGTGTTTCTCAGCTGGAAAGGTGCAGCTGGTGGCTGGGCAGTGAGGGACACTGGGAGGTGACAGGACCTCCCCAGGCCAGGGGGACTCAGGGGCAGAGGAGGCTGGAGGGAAGGGGACAGGGGGGTGAGCTCAGAGGTCTCCATTGGAGCTTGGACATCCATGAGTGCTCCGGGTGTTGGAGGCTGTTCCCGAGGGTGGGAATGGCAGAAGTTTAATTTCGTGTTCAGGAGTGCAAGGGAAGAGAAGCCCAGAGGGCTGAGGTGTGTGGCATGGGATTTGGATGGAATTTAGGTACCAGAGGGGCCAGCTGGGGTTGTGAGGGACCCTCTGCTCACCTGGATCCTCACCAGAGACACCAGTGCCCCGTGTCTGAGCTGCTTCCATATCCAGCTGATTTCTTGAGCACCAGGACCCGAGGGAACGGCTGGAGCTGTGCCAGGGCAGGGTCAGGCTGGATATCAGGAAAAGGTTCTTCCCCCAGAGGGTGGCTGGGCACTGCCCAGGCTCCCCAGGGAATGGGCACGGCCCTGAGGCTGCCAGAGCTCCAGGAGTGTTTGGACAGCGCTGCCAGGGATGCACAGGGTGGGATTGTTGGTGTGTCTGTGCAGGGCCAGGGGTTGGGTTAATGATCCCTGTGGGTCCTTTCAACCCTGGACACCCTTACCCCAAACTGCCACTCCCTGGTGCCCTGCAGTGTCCCCAGTGGGGACAGAGCTCACCCTGGCTGTGGCCCTGCTGGGACATGATCCCACTGGGAGATGTGTGGACGTGGAATGAACACGTGTGAAGTGTTTGTGTTTTGGCCTCAGAGGTGAACGCTGAGGGTTTTGTGTCTCCCCAGGCTGTGGCTCCAGGCTGTCTGCTGACCTGGGAGAAGGGTTCTACCTCTGCTCCCTTATCACTATCCTCACCAGCATTGCCATTTTTGCCTTGAAATCAGGAATTTCCCATGTGTGTATCCTGGACCATCTCATCTCCAACTCAGCCATGATGTCCTCGAGTCCAGTCTGGGTTTCTCACTCCCTTGAGCTGGTGCTTGCTCTTGCTGGTCTTGCTCCAACAGTTTTGCTTTAAATGCTAATTATTCCAGTGATTTTTTTTTTTTTTTTAATCTTTTTTTTCCCCAAAGCACCTTGGATCCATCCACTGGGGAAGCAACCACCACAGCCTGATGCTGTAGAAGAGGAGGCCAGGACCATGGCTGTGTAGAAGTATTTCAAGGATTTTTGGGAATGTGTCCTTCTCCAGCAGGAGAGTCCAAAGGGATGGGTTGGCACTGAGACCTTACGTATCTCAAATGGCTGGACTCTGCCTCAGATGAATTTGTGCTCTTCCCTCCTCCCAGATTTACCCTTGTGGAGGTGAGCCAGTCTAGCACAAGGGATGGATTTGGGATCTGCCAGCCATGAAGGCCCCTACAGCTCTTGGAGAGCCCCAGGCACCCCCCACAACTCCCTGGAGAACTCCCTGCAACACCAAGGCCCGTCTCTCCCCTGCCCTGTTTTGTGAAAAAACATGGCAAAAGAACGTTTCCGTTTTCCAGGGAGAAATTTAATTAAAAGGAATTAAGAGGTATGGTTTATAGTTTAATTTAACGTGATGAAAAAAGGATTAGCTCCCACCCCCTCCCACCCAAATGCACGAGATGATGGCAGCCCAGATCCACAGGAGGGAAACGCTTCCCAGGAGGAAAGGGAGAGGAATTCCCCCCAGATTTACGACTTGTTAGGCAGAGGTTGCTCGGGTCGGCCTTGTTTTATGCCCTGCTGGCTCCCACAGGCTTGGCTTTGTTGCGTGCCCAGGATTGGGCTGGGAATGGATGGGTTTGGCTGCTTTTGTGTGCTCAGGTGCTAGCTGGGTCACTGAGGCTCCTGGCTGCCTGTGTTCAGGTCTGTGGGCAAAGTGCAAGGTGGGCTTTGCCCTCCCAGCTGTTTTCCTCTTGTTGGGCATTTTTTGGCTGGTGAGGAGCGTCAGGCAGAAGGGAACGGGCAGGGTGTGGCTGCAGGGACACGGGTGTCACAGGGCTCCCCACCACCGCCTCCCAGCCAGGCTCTGCTTGGAGCTCGCTGCCCCAGCCCTTCCCTGCCACAGATGGGACACATGGGACATGCAGGTGGCACCTCTGGGGATGCATCCAGCCCTGGAGGGCTGTGCCTGCTGCATTAGTTTGTAGAATCCCAAAATGCTTTGGGTTGGAAAGGACCTTAATCATCCCTTTCCACCCCCTGCTATGGGCAGGGACACCTTCCACTGTCCCAGGTTGCTCCAAGCCCCGTCCAACCTGGCCTTGGGCATTCCAGGGATCCAGGGGCAGCCACAGCTTCTCTGGGCACCCTGTGCCAGGGCCTCCCCACCCTCACAGGGAGCAATTCCTTCCCAATATCCCTCCCTTTTAGTCTCACTCTGCCCTGCACAGGATCAGGAAGAGAAGGAAAAGGAGAAACTATGAAAATACCTGAAATAACAGATCCAGCCCAAATACAGACACAAACAGAAGGAATTTCCTTTACCTGGGAAGGACAGCAGATCCTGCAGGGCCAGGGCATCACAGGACCCGTCCCCTCTCTGAAGAAGGGTGGGTCCCTTTTCTTACATTGAACTCAAAATGTTTTCTCACATCCAGGACAAAACTACAGCATCCCACCTTTATGCCACTCTCCTAAACAAACCCCAAAGTTCAGCTGAGAGCTTTGACAGCAAATAGGGGACTGAGTGGGTCTAGAAGGAAAGGGATGGGAAGTGGGACAGGAGCTGCCCAGTGTCCCGTCATTCCTGGGCTGGCAGCCTAGCCACAGGGATTGCTTCCTGGCCAGCAGCTTTCCCTAGGATTAGCTTGGTGGCAGGAGGTGCTTCATTTCTCCTGTGCTTTTGGGTTTTCTCTGCTTTTTGGAACAGCATCTGCTGCTGCTGCTGGAGCCCAAGTGCCGGCTGAGCTCGGGAGGAGCTGGGGATCCACGTCTGGGAAGGAGAAGCTGTTTGGATAAGCAGCAGTGGCTCCGAGGTGGAGGTTCCAAGCTGCTCTGGCTTTAACCTCAGGAGGGAGAAAGGAAGTTTTCCTGTCCAATTCAAATAATCTCAGCAGCACTTCCAACGCACGTTACAGGGCTGGAAACTGGAGTGAACCTGAGGTGGGGCCTGGGTCAGCACTGGGGGCTGGAGCGCAGGAGGGGACAGTAACGACCACAAGTGACACTGATGGAGTGAGAATGTGCAGCCAGAACGGAGACCTGGGATTTCATGGAATCCCACAGGGATTTGGGCTGGAAGGGACCTTAAAGCTCATCCCATTCCACCTCCTGCCATGGGCAGGGACACCTTCCACTATCCCAGGTTGCTCCAAGCCCCGTCCAACCTGGCCCTGGGACACTGCCAGGGATGGGACAGCCACAGCTTCTCTGGGCACCCTGTGCCAGCAGCTTTTTCTCGTCACATCCTGCTCAAGGCAGACAAACAGCCCTTAACCATTTGCACGATGCTTTTAAATTTTATTTTATTTTAACTGGAGAGGTGGCAGTGGGAAGAGCCCGAGATGCTCCTCTCCACAATGCCCGAGTTACTCCCCTGACCGTCTGCGGCGGGTTAACCCTGGCTGCCCAGAATTCCAGGTGCCCACCAAAGCTGCTTGATCATTCCCCTCCTCAACCAGACAGGAAAGAAAAATGTAAGGAAAGGCTCATGGGTTGGGATAAGGGCTGGGAGACATCACTCACCAATTACTGTCACGGGCAAAACAGACTCCGCTTGGGGAAATTAGTTTAATTTATATGAGTCCAATCAGAGTAGGGCAAGAAATAAACCCAAATCTTAAAAACACCTTCTGCACACCCCTCCCTTCTTCCCAGCCTCACTTCACTCCTGGTTTTCTCTCCTTCCTTCCAGTGGCACAGAGGGACAGGGAATTGGCGCTGTGGTCAACTCATCACACATGGGCTGGGCTGCTGCTTCCTCCTCAGGGGAGGACTCCTCACTCTCTTCCCTGCTCCAGTGTGGGTCCTTTCCATGGGGTCAGTCCCTCAGGAACTGCTCCAGTGTGGGTCCTTTCCATGGGGTCAGTCCTTCAGGAACTGCTCCAGTGTGGGTCCCTTTATCCATGGGGTCAGTCCCTCAGGAACTGCTCCAGTGTGGGTCCCTCTCTCCATGGGCCCACACGTCCTGCCAGGACCCTGCTCCAGCACGAGCTTCCCACACAGCCAGAGCTTCCTTTGGGCACCTCCCTGCTCTGCTGTGGAGTTTTCTTCCCTGACAGTTGCACATGGAGGAGAGGCCTGCAAGGAGAGGCAGCGTTATTTAGGTTGGACAGAGATGCAGAGCCCTTCCTGGGATGTGCAGCTCAGTGGAGCAGGAAGGTTTATTTGTTCTGGTCTCACTAAGGGCTTTATTCCTGCTTCTTGTTGCTCCTGGCAGGGCGGCAGCTGAATAAAAGTCCCAACAGTTTGGGTCCAAACACAAATGTCCTGACAGGAGAGCAAAGGGGTATCAGTTCTGGAGGGTGCTCCAAGAAACCTGGATTTAAAGTGAGCACGGAATCCCAGAATGGTTTGGGTTGGGAAAGACCCTAAAGATAATCTTGTGCCATGGGCAGGGACACTTTCTGCTGGGACCAGGTTGCTCCAAACCCCATCCAGCCATGATCCTGAGCAGCCTGGATGGGGAGAAGCTGCTGAGCAGAAGAGCCAGTGGAGAGTTTCCAACAGTGACGGGTTTTCAGTGTGAAAACTGTGCCTGTCCCCACACCTGGGTGGAGTGGGATGAGGAGAGGAGAGCAAGAGATGGTCTCAGCATTCCTGCAGGGGACCAGCCCTGGAGCCAGGAGGAATTCCAGGCCACCCACCACAGCTTTGTGCTGCTCAGGTAACCTGGCAGGAAGGGAAGGGGCTCTCCTCCAGTTTCAGCGCTCCCGAGCTCCCGGCATTCCAGTGAAGTGTCAAGAAAGGGCTGGTTTTATGTTTAACCCCGCTGGGCTGTGAACTGGGAGCTGCCATTAATGGGATCCTTGTCTTTGGAGCAGGGTGGGAGCCCCGGGTCTCTCACACCCAAATACTGTTCTATTGTGCTGGCTCCAAACCCGCTGGTGGAGCCACCGGGAGCCGAGAGCGCGGGGTTTTGTTCAAATGTCACTTTCTCAGGTGTCAGGGGCCGTGTTTGCTCTCCGTGTGTGACTGCCCAGAGCTCCGGGAGCACGGGACCACCCCAAGGCATCCAGCTGCTTCCAGAGGTGGGGAATGTGTGTGAGCTGCCCTCGGCATCAGGCTGGGCTTTGTGGGCAGCCACTGTGGGATGGCTCCCCGTGGGAGAGAAGTGTGCTTGGAGCCCCTCCCGAAGGGAAGAGGCCCTTCCCAAATTCACGGAGTGCTGGCCATGCTGGAAAGGAGCTGGCGGGCAGGAGGTTCTGTTGCACTTTTGGGTAAGTGTTGGGTTATCAAGGGCAGATTTCGGTGCCTCAAATTTGCCAAGGAGGGAGTGGGGTTTGTGTGAAGTCTCTGATGCCCACTGGGTTTCACTTCCAGCTCCTTTCCAGCGCCTGGCCAGAAAATTTGTCCTTATTTGGTGCAAGTGCAAAATGTCCTTGATTAAATCAAACAGTAAAGTGTGGACCTGGCACACCTTTACCTGTCCTAGGTGGCCTCCACACCTTCACACACTCCCAGTGCTCCCAGCAGGGATTAATCAATGTGGACACGTGTTTATAGGTGGTCAGCTCCCGCTCCTTTTGATTGGATTTTGGGAAGAATATCCAGCCTGGGCTGTACCATGTCTCAGCACTGCAAGAATCACAGAACCCCAGACTGGTTTGGGTTGGAAGGGACCTCAAAGCCCATCCAGTCCCACCCCCTGCCAGGGCAGGGACACCTTCCACTGTCCCAGGTTGCTCCAAGCCTTGGACACTTCCAGGTTATGGATAAGCTGGAGCTCAGAGTGAAGCCTTGTGCCACCAGGAATTAATCCATGGATGCAGTTAGTGGGACAACTCTCCAGGGCAGGAGGAGGAAAATGCTATTGGAGGCAGCCAGAGCCCTGCTTTGGGGTCAGGACTGTTCTGTTTGCCCCGTCTGGGGCTCTGGGGTGGCTTGGGACAGCGTGCTCCGGTGACAGGAGTGAGGACGGGCTCAAACAGGACAAGCCATGTGTTTGTCAACACCAGGGAGAACACAAACGGCTCGGGGAAGCTGAGACATTATTTCTGGAGCAACGAGATGCTTTTTAAAACGATTTCCTGATTGCTTTGACTGCTCGATCTCACAGCCTGCTGTTGTTTCCTTGTGTTTCGTTTCCCAGAGTGCCCTGAAGAGCAGGCAGTGAAAAATCCAAGGAAAAACTGGGATGTATTTTCCAACCCATGCCGGCTTCTCCCCCAGACCCCGACAGCCCTTTGAACCTGCCCAGTGGCCGAGGTCACTGGAAAGATCCTCCTGACCTCAGGGCACTCTGAGCCCACCCATAATTAGTGATGGACTTGCCAGCATGAGAAAAAAAATCCACTTTTATGGAAAAGCTCCCCCTGGCTCCAGGAGAGGCCGGGGCAGAGCCTGGCCACAGGCTCTGGTGCCAGAGGAGCCACAGGCTCTGTACCACCCACGGCCTGACAGCAAGGCAGGGAGAAGCACCTCATTTTCAAGTCTTTGGGGTGGATCAGGGTTCTCAGCCCATGGCTGGGCTCCAATCCTTTTCCTACAGTGTTTGTGGCAGCTCCCAAGCAGAATTTTTCTCCTTTGAGCTCCACAACAAGAAGTGTGGTTAGGATTTTTTTTTTTTTTTGAATAGGGAAAGTTTCTTGCCTGGGGCCAAACACAGAAATGTGGAATGGATTTGGATCAACCTTACTTTTTCTTTTGGAATTTTATTTAAAGAAAAAAAAAACAACAAAAAAACAACAAACTAGCACCTCGGGCAAGAGCTGAAGCATGGAAAATTTTATCCCAAAAGGTGGACGCTTTGTGAAATTACGAGCGTGTGAAAACAGGTGGTTAAACTGAAATGGTTTCACAGATTGAAGTACAGAGGGTGCTACCAAGAACCTGTTGTAAATCCTGGAGTGAACTCTTCCTGAAAGGCAGAGGCAGGAGAACAGGCCATCAGCGAGTAACTTGAGCCACCTCCAAACCCACAGGCGGCTGCAGAACTGCGGGAGAAGCCAAAAAAAACGAGGAGAGGTTTTCGGAGAGGTCAGCGAGGGAGCCAAGCCCGGGCTTCAAACCGAGGCTCCCAAATGACACCCCCGTGATGGGACCTGGCTGGGACAGATTTCACTCGAGGCACCTGATCCAAGACCTGCTCGAGTCAATGGGAAGCTCCTCAGAGGGTTGGATCGGGGCCTGAAAAGTGCAGCCAGGAGGAAAAATGTGTAAGGACGGGGCTGCAGCACATTGCGGGGCGGAGGAAGGGAGTGATTGGTGAGAGGACAAGGGGGAATGGCTTTAAACTGGAAGAGATGAGGTTTGGATTGGATACTGGGAAGAAATCCTTCCCTGTGAGGGTGGGGAGGCCCTGGCACAGGGTGCCCAGAGAAGCTGTGGCTGCCCCTGCATCCCTGGAAGTGTCCAAGGCCAGGTTGGACATTGGGGCTTGGAGCACCCTGGGATAGTGGAAGGTGTCCCTGCCTGTGGCAGGGGGTGGGATTGGATGGGCTTTACGATCCCTTCCAACCCAAACCATTCCAGGATCCCATGATCTGTGAGTGAAAGCCCAGTTCTGGTGGATGAACGTGCCCACACGTGCGTGTTTGTGCTCTAAAGGATGCATGACGCCATTTTCTGTACTGGCAGGCCTTTGTCTTCACACACAGATCATTTTCCTGTTTCCCTTCACACACAGATCATTTTCCTGCTTCTCTTCACACAAAAATAATCTCATTTTTACCCTTTCTGTCTCATCCCTCTGCACAGAAATGCAGGACCCTCCACAAGGTGCCTCAGCTCATCCCAGTGGTTGCCACAGAGCCCTGCCACGAAAACCTGCAGTGGGAAGCATCCAGCAGCCCTGTTGGAGCTCAGCAAGGAATGAGATGCTGCTCCCAGTCCCCCCGGATCACCAGGAATGAGCTGATTTCTGTCAGCTTACTCCAGTGTAAGTGTGATTATGAAGTGTTACGACACACGGTCTGCGCAGTTTTACGGCTGGGTCTTAAAGGGATCAGAACAAGGGGGAAAAAAATGAAAGCGGGGCTTAAACTGGAAGCCAGGAGTGTGGTCAAATGAAAGAGTGCAATGGCAATGCTAATTAAAACCCCTGGAGAGAAGGAAGGAGGAAATGACCTCAATCCCAGGGTTCTCACGGGGTGGTTCTTACCCAGAGACAAGCCTGGGAGATGGGACATAAAGCCTGAATACCCACTCTGTCCCCCGCCACGGAGCAGCTGGGTGTCCTTGCCTTGCCAGGAGAGCCAGCAGGGAAGTATCAGCCATGGAGAAAGTTGTCTGAACCCTTTGGCGCATGGAAGCCTTCAAAGAAGGCCTCAGCCAAGGTGGAGAGCTGCAGCCTGCTGTGTGTCCCACGGATTTCCGTGATTTCTTCTCACATTAGGCACTAAATCTTTGCACTGTCTGCAGTGGGAGTTGGTTAAAAGCACAAACCTGAGGTGTCCCCTGGAGTCAGCGTGGATCTGCTGCAGAGGGATGGGATGGTCCAGCCCTGGACTTCACATCCATCTGGAGACCTCCAGGCCTTGGCCCCAAGATTGGCTTTTTCCTTCAGACCAGTCCAACTGGAAAGTGTTTCGGAAGTGCCAGCAGTGCTGTCACGTGTTTCCTCTGTTCAACACAGCACCTTCCACTCTCCTGGAGTTTTAGGAGTTATTCAGGTGAGCTGATCCTTCCTGGTCATAGCCATAAATTCTTCAAGGGGAATGGCTTTAAACTGAAAGGGAGCGGGTTTATTTCAGATATTGGGAAGGAATTGTTCCCTGTGAGGGTGGGGAGGCCCTGGCACAGGGTGCCCAGAGAAGCTGTGGCTGCCCCTGCATCCCTAGAAGTGTCCAAGGCCAGGTTGGACATTGGGGCTTGGAGCACCCTGGGATAGTGGGAGGTGTCCCTGCCCGTGGCCACAGTGGAACTGGATGAACTTTAAGGTCCCTTCCAACCCAAATCCCTGTGTGATTCCATGGTTCTCCTGCACTATTGGCCTCCGGCACTTCCTGCACATTTCCCACGTGTGTTCGGCAGTGGAAACGTGGCAGCACCTTTTGTGGTACCGAAATCCTGGCTTTCCCCAAATTATAACTGGTCCTTGCAGACTCATTTGTGGTACCACTAATGCACTGTCTGGAGTGAGAAGTGGAAATATTCCGTCACCACAATGAGGAAGGAACCAGGATAGGGTTTTGTAGCTGGCAGAGCTGATCCTCCATGCTCTGCAGATGGAATTGCTGAATTCCCTGGATTTTCTCGAAGTTTTTTGCCTTATGCCTAAAGTGGGCTTTCATTCCTGGACTTTAAGGCCGTGTGGATGTGGCACTTGGGGACGTGGTTAGTGGTGGGCTTGGCAGTGCTGGGGAATGGCTGCACTCGGTGGGCTTAGAGGGCTTTTCCAGCCTAAGCAATTCCATGATTCCATGCACAAACCCAGGCTGATTTCCCAGTCCTACAGTCTGGGAAGGCCAGCCCGGTCACACGTGTTCCCTCACCAGCCAGGGCACGCGTTGGACACTCTGGAGTGTCCAATTCCTTGTTGTTATCTAGAGGAAAAGCTGCTTTTGCCTCCGTTTGGCTGCCTTGGAAGCCAGGCCCTTCTCCTCAGGCGAGGGAAGCTGCTCCTGGTGCAGCTCCCAGGGGATCAGCATGAAGAAGGAAGCTGGAACAACAGCAGCAAGCTCAGAAATGAGGAGTTTAAGGGTGACAAAGGGGATGTGGGCTGGAGTTTCCAGCTTTGTCGCTTCCTAAGGGAAAGAAATAAACACTGAAACCCGAGCAAAGCCTCTCCTGGAGGATACATTTCCTGGGAATTCTCACTTTGATGGCTGGGAAACCCATAAAGTTTTTCTCCTCGGAGCTGGGACACTCCAACCAAGCCGTTGGTTAAATAAATGACAGTAAAAATAACTCACAAACACAACACCCACACCTGGAGCAGCCCTGAAGGTGAGGTGCCCCTTTTGGGGGAGGTGTCTGTGACCCCCCTCCCGTGACAGAAATCCGATCAAGGGGGAGGAGGCCGGGTCCCATCAAGATATGGCTCACAAATCCATCAGGAATTTCATTTCAGAAGGAGATAGCAGGATTTTACCGTGGCTGTCAGCAGCATTCTCCAGGTCACACTGCTGCATAAAAGAGAGTGTTAGAACCTGGGACTTAAACTAAACAGATTTCCTATAGGAAACACACACAAAATTACTTTGCTTCTAAAGTTACTTTTATAGACGTTTTCCCCGAGAAATATTTCTCCCTGGAAAAATAAATTCACAGGATGTAATTAAAACACTTCTGTGCGTGCACTGGGCTGGCCCCCTCTAAGTGCTTCACCAAATGCACCAGCGAGGAAAGGAATGAAAGGCAGCTTTGTTGGGATCCCTTAATGACAATCTGCATTAATTAGAAAATGAGACATTGTTCTCTTGGTTTATGGCTATGAAAATGGCTGCTAATAAGGCTGAGGCTGGAGTGCTCAGCTTTTGCCTTGTCTGTCCTGTTGTAAGGCCCTAAAAAATCTAAATAATCTTTGATTTGTCAAATCCTGAGCTGATGAAGGCAGTGGGAGTCAGATTCCATACCCTTGGATTCTGGCAATAACCAGGTGCTGGTGACTGGGTTTGTGTTTTCTTTTTTTTTTTTTTTCTTTTTTTGCCATTTTCTTTAGATTTAGCTTTTAATTAAACAAACAAGAGTGAACTGCATTGTATTAGAGCTTAACCTTCACTCCTTGAGGAACAAATAGGTTTGTATGGATCCCTAATTAGGGATAATAATTATCTCTGCTTCTCTAACCACCCACCCCCCTTTGCAAACCTTTTTGAGTGCAGAACTAAGTGCAGAACTAAAGCATTGTGTGGTTCTGAACTCTAAAATCACACCTTTCTAGCAGTATTTAAAGTTTTGATTGCTATATTGCTGTCCTGATCACAAGTTAAACATTTTTATGTCCTTCAGGCACGACTGGCTGTGTTTTCTGTGCCTCTCAAGCACAGCAGGGTGACATCTCTAACGTATCTCCACTGCATGACCTCTTTTTGAGTGGAGAAAAAGAACTTGGGGTCATTTGATAAAAGAAATGTTGCATCACCGGTGGGAGAGACGCTGTAAAAAGGATCACCAGAGTTATTTTTTCAGAGAATCATGGAATTTGGGTTGGAAGGACCTTAAAGCTCATCTCATTCCACGGGCAGGGACACCTTCCACTATCCCAGGTTGCTCCAAGCCCTGTCCAAGCTGGCTTTGAACACTTCCAGGGATGGGGCAGCCACAGCCTCTCTGAGCAACAAGACTGGAAGCTGATTTTTGGCAACTGAAACATTTTAAGCAGCGTCCCTGGAGCTACTTCCAATTAAAAAGAGAGGCAACATAAGCAGAGAAAAATGACCTGGAATACCTTGAAAGAGAAATCCCTTCCCTGGGAGCGAACGTGTGGAGCCGAGGGTTAATTTTAATTTCTTAATCAACGAGTGGCAGCCAGGCCGGGATGGGAGCGGGGCGAACAAGTGGGGAAATGTTTTGTGTTCACACCCCACCTCGGAGGTGGGCCAGCATCCAGGGCCTGCTGTAAACCAGGCAGGAATTCCCGCTCGGAATTCCTGAGCCCCTCCTTCCCCAAGACACCTTCCTTTCCTTCCTCGGGGAATGGTTTGGAGCCCGCAGCGCGCTCGCGTTGCCACCACAGAAATTGCGGCTAAAAATGACTTTGGGGGTTCTTTTTTTAGCGCCGGGAGCTGAGTGGGGCGGAGGTGGTTCTTGCTTTGTTGGGTTTCATTAAATCCCCCCCCTTGCTCAGCAGAGCAGCCCAGGGGCTTCTTTCCCCCCTTTTTGTTTCTCCGAGGGCTCCATTCAATAAATACACATCCGCTGCAGCCCGGCTTAATGAAATTGTGCGAGGCACTTCCAGGAGAAGGATGTTTATTTTTCTCTGCTGGTTCACCGAGGCTGCTCCAGGTCCTGCGTGCCCGGAGAGCTGCTCCATAAAGAGACCCTTGTGCCTGGGTCAGCCCGAAGTGCCTGCACTCACTCAACGCTGGGATTCTCTAGCTGCGGAGCAGCCGGGTGGGCAGCTGTGTTTTCAGGGAATTTCGGGGGGAAAAAAGCGTGCTGAGAGCACGGTGGTAAGGTGGGAAAGCCAAGCACTTGCAAGGCCAGAGCTGCCTGGAGAGCCGGCCTAATTCATCTGTTTATGTCTCCTGTTCTTGCACAGCCCCTTGCTTGCTTTATTTTCTCCTTTTTGTCAGAATTTGTCACCTTTGTGCTTTCTCCACGGATGTCCGACGCCGTGGAGCTCCTGATGCCTGTTCCTGGCTGGATGCACCGCCCAAAGCCCCTCCTCTGAAGGAATGTGGAGGTGTAGATGCTGCCGTGGGGTTTTGATGAGCCTTTTGCCACTGACGCAGGTTTCTGACGTGGTTACTCGGTGCTGATCACACCAAATTTTGCAGCAGACCTCGTTTGAAACCTCACTCCCAAGGCAGTGGGAGCTGCACCCCCAGGCATGGATCTGGACTGCCTGGAATGCCTTCAGGGCTTGGACTGGATGATCTTTAAAAGTCCCTTCCAGCCCAAACTGTTCTATAATTTCTATGGAATATTCACTGTTTGATGGGTTGGACTGGATGATCTTTAAAGGCCCCTTCCAGCCCAAACCATTCTATGATTTCTATGAAATATTCCCTGTTTGACCTCTCCGTGTGTCAGAAACGCTGGTTTGGGACACTGTGGAGCCTGGCAAGGTGCACTGTGGATGGACTGATGTGGAAAACTGGGATGCATTCCAATGGGCAGGAGTTCAGGGGGATTCCTGTTCCCTTGGAGCCTGGCACTGAACACCCACAGAATGTTCCAGTTCTTTGTCCGAGACACCTTCAGCCAAAGCCACCAGGCAGAGGACGTGCCATGAGAGCAGAAAGTGTTGGGAAATCAGGGGCCTGGTCTTAATTCCCGATCTCAAATTGATTTTGCAAAGCATCAGATTAAAACCAACCCCCGTGTTTAGTCCTTTCATTTCAGCCTTCCCATTCACAGTCCCAAAATCCTGAATATTTTTTGAAGAGGGGGGGAAAAAATGCCCAGCTAAAAATATAAATAAATCCCTTTTGTCTGCAAATCCCCTGGTGGGAGCTGGGCTGAAACGTTCCTGAGTGACTCATTCCTGGGCAGCCCTTTGGCCGTGGATGGAAACTTGTCCTCAGCAGATTTTCTGCTGTTTTCCAACCTGCCTGCAAGGAGGTGTTTCCTTTGTGGACTGAGGTAAAGGAGGCGCCTCCTTCTCCTGTGACATTCCCACATCTGCCATCAAAGGAGGGCAGTTTCTCCTGGAAAACGCTGATAAAAACTCCATCGGTTGTTTTCCTTCCCTGCCTCAAACTTGTTGATGGTGATGGCCCTGGGGAGAAAATACCTGCAACTGTGTTTGATCCATGAGCTGGGAACCTGTGGTTGGATCCTGTCTCCTGATGGAGGCACTGGAATGATGGATTTGGGTTCTTCATGCTCCTCAGGTGTTCCTGCAGGATAGTACAAAAGGATTTCCAGAGCCTTTGACGCCCTTAACGGGAATAAACGATAGGAAAAGTATGAGAGAAAAGCACGGAATCCCATCATTTAACTGGGAGAAATGAAAGGGACTTGTAGGACTATCACTGCCCTGTTTCCTTATCAACAGGCACCCTCTGGGCAAGGCTGAAAATCCCAACCAAAATTCCAAGGATCAGAGGTGGCGTGACCCACACCCCTCTGGGCACAACTCCCTTTTTGGGGCCGTTTTTCCTTAATGGTGCCAATCCTGGTGGTTCTTTACTCAATTTTAGCCCTTTCCCCTCACTGTCAGGACAGATTGTCCCAGTTTCCTTGGGAGCAGCAGGGGGACTGTTCAGCTCTGTCTCATGATGACGATGATGATGATGGTGACGGGTGGGATTTTCTAGTCCCTGCCTTTCTGTGGTGTTGCAGTTCAATCTCCACTCCGCACCCTCCGCTTTCTCCTGGTCAGGATTGAAGGAGCAAAGTCCTGGACAGCTGATGGAAGGTTAAAATTCAGCTGGCTGATGCATCGGCGCTGCCTGTTTTCCCTCAGGACAGAGGTACTTAGGCCCATTTGCAGCAGAATTAACTTCCTGGACTCCAAGCAACCTTTCCGTTGTCATCTTTGTCCTAATGACATCCTGGCTGCTGGAATTCAGTTCTCCTCCCATCTCTCATTCCTGTTTTCTGTTGTTAATGCACGGCGTCATGTCCACTTCAGGAACTACACCAATTCCCCAGAAAAACATCGGGCTGTGCTAAAAAGAGGGGAATGAGGAATTTTTTCCCCCCCACCTCTTTCCCCACAGATGCATTTATCACTAGGGCAACTTCACTTGAGAGTTCACTACAAATCCAAGCCGATGGCTTAGATCCAGGCAGGGAGAAGTTTTATGGACTGAGCTAAGCGTGAATTACACTTCTGGTCACGGCATTTTTTTTTCTCCCCTTCCTTTCTTTCTTTCTTTTCCTTCAGTGTGACCCTGGCACCGAAGCGGTTACAATTGCAAAGTATTTCTGAATGCAGCTTTTTTCCTGCTGCTTGGAAGGTCTGGGAGGAACCTGTGTGGATTTAAAAGGTGTGGTGCCCCTGGAAAAGGGCGTTGGAGGTGGTGGTGGTGGCGGGACTAACCACTGGTTTTAGCACCAGGTATAAATCACTGTCCTTTTCAGGCAAGGCTCCCAAGATGCCCATGTTTACCCAGGAACGACAGGCAGGGAGGGAGGTGCATTTTCTTCTCAGTCTGGCACTAAATGCAACCACTGGCTCCATTCCAGGGAGTAAAAGGTGTGGATTAACAGGAGTTCACCCCTGCCCGCTCTTTCCCCCTCGGCCACGTTCAGGTGAGGCAGAGTTTCTCCAGTGGCGTGGGAGGTGGGAAGGAAGGAAGGAAGGATGTGCAACCAGGAGCAGGGTCCTGTGGGGAAGGGACTCTGGTGGGGCCCCAGTGGATGGGCTGATTCCTTTCGTGGCCCTGCTTCCAGGAGCAGGATGGCTGAACTCCTTGTTTTGTTTGGAGCACGAGGAGCACGGTTGGGAGAGGATGGCGAGCGGGAGGATGTGTCTGCTCAGGAGGGGCAGTGGGAAATCTTAGTGAATGTGGAGGGGGTGGTTGAGGGATCCTCTGGAGCAGCAGGAGGAGTTTTACTTGCTGTGTTTATTTATTTATTGGATTTTAGGGTTTGGTTTTTTTTTTTAATTGCTTCAGGGTTAGGAGCTGGAGAACAGGTCTTGGCTGGCAGGTGAGCCAGCATGTGTTGGATAAGTGGCTATTTTTACACCCTGGAAGCCTCCTCCTGGAGGCTCCAGTTTCTGGGTGGATTGCCAACAGCCTGTGCCCTCAGCTTGGTACATCTGGTAGGGGCAGTTGAGATACACTGGACAAAAGGATTTCTCCAGACTTGGAAAAAGCGTTTCCTAGTTCTTCACCAAAAGGTGAACTGTTTGCAGATTTCCACTTTCCCACTGCAGCCACTCAGAGTGATAGAAATTGGCAGAGTTTAGTGCATTTCCCCACGGGATTCCTCTTAAACACCCACAGATTCCCAGAGCTGGAGGCTGAGCCTGCACAGTCACTCCCTCTCACCACCACTGTACAAGAATTCATCAGCACAGCTTGGGATGGGCTGCTTTTCATGTGCATTTAAAGGAAAAGTAAGAAAAAAAAGGAGAGGATAAAAGCCTGGTTCAGGAGCTAAACTGCTGGAAAACACAGTGGGATGTGGCATATAAGAGCTTTCTGCCTTCATTGCAACAAGAACTGAAGGAACCTTGAACCATGAGCAACTCTTTTGTCTGTCCTGTTTATCCATCCCTTTACTCCTCTCTAAGGCTCTGCTTTGCCCACAGGGATCTATTGCAAGTAAACAGTGCTGGACCAACATCGTTTTTCCTCTGGATGAGCCCCCATCGCTCCACTGGAGGAGCTCATTAAATGTATTCGCATTAAATGTGTAAGGGATGCAGCAGGGAACTGGGATGTGTACGAAATGGAGCGGGGCACACAAGAACCTCTGGATGCAGCTGTAAATTGGGGTTAGAAACCAAGCAAGGAATTCCTGGCCCTGGGTTTGCCTCATCCAGTGGCATAAGGGCTGCAGGCAGCAGAAGGTGGATGTGANATGGGTGGATGACCACTATTCCCTGCTGCCGCTGGAGACTCCAAAACGTGCACTCAGAAGCTGAGGGGGTGTTATAAACGATNTCAGGGTTAGGAGCTGGAGAACAGGTCTTGGCTGGCAGGTGAGCCAGCATGTGTTGGATAAGTGGCTATTTTTACACCCTGGAAGCCTCCTCCTGGAGGCTCCAGTTTCTGGGTGGATTGCCAACAGCCTGTGCCCTCAGCTTGGTACATCTGGTAGGGGCAGTTGAGATACACTGGACAAAAGGATTTCTCCAGACTTGGAAAAAGCGTTTCCTAGTTCTTCACCAAAAGGTGAACTGTTTGCAGATTTCCACTTTCCCACTGCAGCCACTCAGAGTGATAGAAATTGGCAGAGTTTAGTGCATTTCCCCACGGGATTCCTCTTAAACACCCACAGATTCCCAGAGCTGGAGGCTGAGCCTGCACAGTCACTCCCTCTCACCACCACTGTACAAGAATTCATCAGCACAGCTTGGGATGGGCTGCTTTTCATGTGCATTTAAAGGAAAAGTAAGAAAAAAAAGGAGAGGATAAAAGCCTGGTTCAGGAGCTAAACTGCTGGAAAACACAGTGGGATGTGGCATATAAGAGCTTTCTGCCTTCATTGCAACAAGAACTGAAGGAACCTTGAACCATGAGCAACTCTTTTGTCTGTCCTGTTTATCCATCCCTTTACTCCTCTCTAAGGCTCTGCTTTGCCCACAGGGATCTATTGCAAGTAAACAGTGCTGGACCAACATCGTTTTTCCTCTGGATGAGCCCCCATCGCTCCACTGGAGGAGCTCATTAAATGTATTCGCATTAAATGTGTAAGGGATGCAGCAGGGAACTGGGATGTGTACGAAATGGAGCGGGGCACACAAGAACCTCTGGATGCAGCTGTAAATTGGGGTTAGAAACCAAGCAAGGAATTCCTGGCCCTGGGTTTGCCTCATCCAGTGGCATAAGGGCTGCAGGCAGCAGAAGGTGGATGTGAAATTCCCATCACTCCCATTCCCCTTTTGATCTTCCAGCAGGCAGAGGGAATGGGTTCGGTTTGCAGACTGTGCCTCTCTCCTCCGTGTTCCTCGAGCCCAAATCACAGCAGCCACAGGAAACCGAGTTTGCAGCCAGAGCCTGGCGTCTGTGGAGGGCTATCCTGCCACAGAGCAGCAGGAGTGNAAAGAAAGGCCATGAAGATGGTGAAGGGAATAGAGAGAATGAAGATGGTGAAAGGATGAGGAGCAGCTGAGGGCACTCGGCTTGTTCAGCTGGAGGAGGAGGAGACAGAGGAGACCTCAGCATGGCCTGCATCTTCCTCCCGAGGGACAGCTCCAGTCTCTGCTCTCTGTGGCCAGGGACAGCACCCGAGGGAACGGCTGGAGCTGTGTCAGGGGAGGGTCAGGCTGGATATCAGGAAATAGGTTCTTCCCCCACAGGGTGATGGGGCACTGAACAGGCTCCCCAGGGAATGGTGACGGCCCCAGGCTGACAGAGCCCAAGGAGCATTTGAACAATGCTCTCAGGGGTGCACAGGGTGGGACTGCTGGGGTATCTGTGCAGGGTTGGACTGGATGATGCCTGTGGATCCCTTCCAAGAGAAGATCCCAGAAGATGCGCTGCGGAAAAACCGAGATCCGATCGCTAAAATGACCAGAAACGGGGAGAACAGGACCCCGTAAAAGCTGCGGGAAACTGCCCGGTCCCTCCCGCAGCTGTGCCAGCCCCGCTGGTGCCCGCAGCGGGAGCGAGGAGCCGCAATTCCCCGAGGAAAACAAGCGGCCGGGCTGGCGGCGCGCCTCTGCCCGGGCCGGGCGGCTGAAGGAGGAGAAGCCGGGCAGCGCGGCCGGGCCGCGGAGCTGCCGGGCACAATCCACCTTAACAACGAGCAGGAAGCGAACCGGGGCCAATCAGGCCGGGAAGGGAGGCCAGGAAGGAGGGACCGAGGGAGGGACAGGGAGAGCGGGGCCGGCGGGGCGCGATGGCGGAGGGCGGGGACCCGCCCGCCCCGGGCAGGTACCGTGGGCAGGGGGATCCCCGGGGGTGGCCGTGCCGGGAGGGGACAGTGGGGCAGCCCCGCTTTGCCGCGCCGAGGGCTCATCCCGCCGTGTGCCTGTCTCCAGCGCAGGTCGCAACCTGAAGGAATGGCTGCGGGAGCAGTTCTGCGACCACCCCCTGGAGCACTGCGAGGACACGCGGCTGCACGACGCGGCCTTCGTGGGCGACCTGCCCACCCTGCGCAGCCTGCTGCAGGACGAGAGCTTCCAGAGGTGGGCATGCAGCCCTGGGGACGCGGCCCCGCCACCTGCCAGCTCCCCCCGCAGCGCACCGGGTGCCCCGCGTCCCACCCGCATCCCACCCGCGTCCCACCCGCATCCCACGGACCGGGCTGGGAGGGACCTTAAAGAGCGTCCAGTCCCACCGCTGCCACGGGCAGGGACACCTGCCGCTTATCCCAGGGTGCTCCAAACCCCGTCCAGCCTGGCCTGGGACACTTCCAGGGAGGGGGGTTTTTATGGGAGAGGTGTCAGGGAGGATGCTTCACTCGCCGTCCTCACAGCTGCGCCTTTTGGGGACCCCCGTCTCAGCTCTTTTTCTTGTGAGAGGTGTCAGGGTGTTCTGTCCCCACAGCCTGCACCTTTTGGGAACTCCCATCCCACCCTGGTTTTTTGGGAGAGGTGTCTCCTAAGGTGTTCTCGCTGTCCCCACAGCCTGCACTTTTTGGTGACCCTCATATCACCTCATTTTTTCATAGCATGGTTTGGGTTGGAGGGACCTTAAAGCTCATCTTATCCCACCCTCTGCCGTGGGCAGGGACACTTTCCGCTATCCCAGGCTGCTCCAAGCCCTGTCCAACCTGACCTGGGACACTTCCAGGGATGGGGGTTTTTATGGGAGAGGCGTCAGAGTGGGAGGATGCTTCCCTTTCCCCCAGATCATTCCCCTGGTTTCCCAGGAGGCAAATCTCACAGCAGCTCGTGAGGCTGTGGCAGCTGTGCATGAACTCTTTTCAGATCAGGACAGGAATGGGATAGCAGGAAAATGGGAGCCTACGGATAATGGGAAAAACATACAAAAGGGATTACAATCAACTGTAAACCTGAAACACCCCATGTTACAAAATCTGCCCAGTGCTAACCCTGTGACTGTGGGGATAGTTAATTAATTTTCCTGCACCGTGGAGAAATCTGCTTAGAGTGCTAAATGTCTCCCAGCCTCAAAAAAAAGGTGTTATTTCAGCAAAAAATGAGAATGAAGCCAGCCCTTCTTTCTGCTACCTGGGCAGCTGGGGCTCTTAGGACTGAGGTTTTTTTGTAGGAAAAAGCAGAGTTTGACAGGAAGAGGAGGACAGGACCCACAGCTCCATTCCACAGGTGATGGAGTGAGCAGAGAAGTGATGTCTTTGAATTTGGAGGTAGAATTGGACCTCAAAGCTCATCCTGTGCCACCCCTGCCATGGGCAGGGACACCTTACACTATCCCAGGGTGCTCCAAGCCCCATCAAACCTGGCCTTGGATATTTGCAGGGATGGGGCAGCCACAGCTTCTCTGGGCAGCCAGTTTGGGACATTCCCCTGTGAAAAGGGACAAAAGAGAGAGGTTGTTTATTTTTTTTATAGGTGATTTTTGAGGCAGGGTTTGTGCATGTGGCACAACTAAAGCCCATCATCCGAGCGCTGCTCTGCTTCACCTGTCAGGTTATTGACAGCAGCTTTTTGGGGCTGCTAAAAGTGCCAGAAATCAGAGAAGCATATCCTGAGTTGAGGGAACCCACAAGGATCATGGGGTCCAACCCCTGGCCCTGCACAGACACCCCAACAACCCCACCCTGTGCCTCCCTGGGAGCGGTGTCCAAACGCTCCTTGGGCTGTGGCAGCCTTGGGGCTGTGCCAATTCCCTGGGGAGCCTGGGCAGTGCCCAAGCCTCCAGAGAGCACCTTCCTCGAGGGAATGGGTGCTTCTCTAAGCCCGTGTTCCCCCCCCAACGCAGCCGGATCAACGAGAAGTCGGTGTGGTGCTGCGGGTGGCTGCCCTGCACCCCCCTGCGCATCGCGGCCACCGCCGGCCACGGCCCCTGCGTCGACTTCCTGCTGCGCAAAGGGGCCGAGATCGACCTGGTGGACGTCAAGGGGCAGACGGCCCTCTACGTGGCCGTGGTCAACGGGCACCTGGAGTGTGCCAAGATCCTGCTGGAGGCCGGCGCTGACCCCAACGGCAGCCGGCACCACCGCAGCACCCCGGTGTACCACGCGGCGCGGGTGGGGCGCGCCGACATCCTGCGAGAGCTCATCAGGTCAGAGCTGGGGGCTGGCTCTCCCTTTTCCTGCTCCCTTGGCATCCCTTCCCTCCTCGCCTGGCCACAGCCTCCACGTGTGTTGCACTGGAGAGGGGAGGGTGGAGAGGTGCCCAGAGGGACATCCTTGGATTTCCCGTCACTTGGCCTCGGCAGTGGGTCTGTCCCCCCCTCTTCCAATCCAAGCCCAAGAGAGGAGTCTCCAGTTCTGAGCCCGCCATCCGGTCGGATCCAAACCTTGCAATCCCCCCTGCTTCCACCGTGGCCCGGTCTGGAGGTGGATTCCCCCAGTGAACCTCCCTGGGTGCTGGGTTTTCCCTCAGGAGACTCCCTCGGCAGCGCCAGCAGGGAGTGGGCTCAAGGTGTAGCATGAGGCTGTGGGAACTTGAGTTGCTCCTTCTGATTATTCCTCCTTTTAAACTGGAAGATTTTTGTCTGAGGGATCATGCTGGACAGCTACGTGGGCCATGGGTGCCAAATAATAAGGGATCATAGTGGGAAAATGTAGGTTTTAGGGAGAAGTAGTGAAAGAGAAGAAAACTGAAGGAATCCCTTTGATGACCTCAAATTCTAGAAAATAAGGAAAGGATTTGAGTAGGAAAAGATTCAAAATCCTTGGGGATTTTCTTCCTTTGTTGAATTTTCATACAAGTGCAGCTTTGTGGAAGAGGGGGAGATAATCCCCCTCTCCTTGCTCCTTTCCCAGCAAGCTGAGGGGAGGATGTTCCCACCAGCACGGGCTTGTTGATGCAGGGTTCAACTCCCTGCATTCCCAAAAATCTCCTCTGCTCTCTCCACCCAGGCAGGGTGAAATGTAGCAAATGGCATTTCAGCAGCACAGGGAGAGCTGATGCCTTGATTTATGTGTCTGCTCCTTGGGGTACCTCGCCAGCAATATTAAAAGCAAGATTTTGGACAACTTTCAGGATTAAAAATTAACTGGAGTTTGTCCAATCTCTTTTTATTAGGCAATGTCTCTCCCAGTGCTGCTAAGCTAATACCAAATTGTCAGATTGCCCAAAATTTCAAATATCTCGGAGTAGGGATTTCACAGATCTGTGCAGAGTTACTTAGTGAAAAATGCAGCCTTTATGTTACAGGGATTTTTAAAATGTTGGATCCACAGGATTTGGCAAGGGAAATGCAACGAGGAAGACACACATCCTGAGATAGGAGGGGATATTTTGAGAGAACCTGAAACCCAGTCAGGTTTGCTGCAGGTGTCTAAACATCACCTGGTTTGAAAATCCTGTGGTAGCACCACTGGGATTCCTGAGCATTCCTACAAGTGCTGAGCCAAGCAAGAGGTGAAATCCCATCCATGGACAGTAAATCCATTTTATAAGAAGGCTGACAGAAATATTCAGGGTTCTAATGCCAGGGTACAAATGACATTCCTCATAATTTGGGATCATGCTGTGGTGGGATCCCCTGCTACTTGCAGTGGATCTGAGGGTAGCAAGGATGAGAGGATCCTTTTGCCAGCCTAAAACTGGGGAAAAGAGAGCTGTCAGATCGCCCCCGTGCCTCAGGTGCGTGCCTGACCCTGGTAAAAGTAGAAAAAGATTCTACTTTGCTTTGAATTGAGGGATTCCACTGAGAATTTTGATGGTAATAATGGGGATAAAAAGGACTGAAATGAAGGGAGATCTGCTGTCTGCTCAGGAGGCAGTGGCCTTGCAACAGCCCTGTGGAAGTCCCACAGCAGCACGGATAACTCTGTCCAAATGCTTGTGTAATCTGATTTTAAGGGAAAAAATACACTTTGTGCCATTTGCAGCTCTTAGAGGAGTCTCTCAGCCCTTGTTCTGAGTGTGCTTAATTCAAATGAGACTCTGCCCATCCTCAGAACTGAAGGATTTGGTTAAAAATGTGCCTGATAGGGAGCTGGTTTCAGCTAGAACTGTGCTTTGAGGAAGGATTTGTCCCCAGGTATTTTCCTTAGTTTTATGAACTCCTGAAAGGAATATAATGCTGTCTAGGAAAAACCTGGTTCTCTGGGTGCTCAGTTTGCAATTTGGGAGCGGGGGGACTGGTGGGTGAAGGAACCTTTTCTCCCTCTGTGGGTGGAACGGGCAGAGCTCTGCAATTAAAACCGGCTACTCCTTAGGGATTGGGTTGTCTTCCTCCTCCGTCCCATCCTAGCTGCATGGGAGGTAGATGGAATTACTGTCCTGAGGGAATCCCCAGCAGATTCCAGCCCCTCCAGCTCCTTGGGGAGCAGGGGTTTGTCCACGCTGTGGAGTGCAGATTCCTGTTTCCATTTCCCTGCTGTTTGGGATCGAGTGCCTGCGTTGCTGTTTTGGCCCGTTTTATCCTGGTGGGGAAGTTATTGCAGCATCCCTCCTCAGTGGAGTCATCTGGAAACATCCCTGCTCCCCAGGCAGCTCGTTAGCATCCAGCATTACGTGGTGCTGGCTCGGGGCTGAGCCATCACCAGTGCCAAGACACGAGAGGAGAGAAAATACAACTAAAGGTTCCTGGGTCGAGATAAGGAATGGGAGAGATAAGGAATGAAGGGGAGAGATCACTCACTAAATACCATCACGGGCAAAACAGACTCAGCTTGGGGGCATCAGTTTAATTTGTTCCTAATAAAATCAGAGCAGGATAATGAGGAGAGGAATAAATCTTAAAAAACACCTTTCCCACCCCTCCCTCCTTCCCAAGCTCTACCTGTTCCCCCTCATCCAGCATGGGGGAAACTTCTCAAAGGAGCCACCCCTTTAGCCTCCCACTACCAAAACCTGGCCGTGCAAGTCCATCAGGAGGGCAAGGATGTTGCTGTTCCTTCTCTCTCCAAATCCTGGGCTGCTGTGGGCAGGGAAACATCTTTGCTTCTGGGAGATCACACCGTGCCAGCTGCATTGTCCCCGCTCAGAAGCACTGGCAGACCCACCTGAGGGCAGGCATGGGCGGCTTCCAGAGGTTCTCTCTCTCCGCATGTCCTTCAGACCCGCCTGAGGGCAGGCATGGGCGGCTTCCAGAGGTTCTCCCTCTCCACATACCCTTCAGACCCACCTGAGGGCAGGCATGGGCAGCTTCCAGAGGTTCTCACTCTCCACATGTCCTTCAGCCTCATCCCTTGCCAACCGTCCCTCCCTGTTCCCGGAGCAGGTACGGCGCGGACGTGGACGTGAACCACCAGCTGGCGTCCCGCGGGCCCGGGCAGGCGCTGCGGCCGCTCACCACGCTGGTGGTGTGTCCCCTGTACATCAGCGCTGCCTACCACAACCTGCCCTGCTTCCGCCTGCTGCTCCAGGCCGGGGCCAACCCGGATTTTAACTGCTGCGGGCCCATCAACGTGCAGGGCTTCTCGCGGGGCTCGCCCGTGTGCGTGCTGGACGCCGTCCTGCGGCACGGCTGCGAGCCGGCCTTCGTCCGCCTCCTCGTCGACTTTGGAGCGGATCTCAACCTCGTCAAGGTGGAGGCCTTGGGAGTCGAGGCCACGGGGAGGGTCAAGGTGAACCCCGAGGCGCTGGAGGTGTTCAAAGAAGCGAGGGGTGAGTGGGTTTGAGTCCCCGGAGCGGCGCCGCGGACGCGGGAGAGCTCTTTGGAGGGGTCGTTTGGAAGTGGAGGTGCTGCTGGGGTGGTGGGGTGGGTGTTGCTGTCCTCACGTCAAGGACCTTCAGCAGTTTGATAGCTGGGCTCTCACAAGCTGAGAAACGAAGCAGTAATGACTTCTCCGCTCCCTGTTTTTCCCCTGTTGCATTTTGTACCTTCACACGGTGTTTTCTGCTCTTGAGTCCTTCGGCAGCCCAACCTCTGTTGCTCTGCCTTTTTCATCTCTCCCAGCTCTTTTCCCTTGCCTACCCATGCAGGCAAGGCTTAAGGGTCCTATCCGAGCTGGGCTTTGGAGCTGTGGATCACCAGTGGGATCCAGTTCTCCAGAGCCACACCGGTGTGTCCCAGCTGTTCCTGTGTGACCCTGGGCTCTGGATCCAAGAGGGAGTTTAATCTGGACGGGCTGCTTGGGAAGGAAAGCCACAAATGGTGGTAAAAAGGGGCAGGAGGAAGCTCAGATGTGGGTGAAAAAACGGAAAAAGTGCAGCAGCTCGGAAGCCCACCTGCTGAAGGCCACAGCTTCGGACCAGGGCTGGAAGTGGGGGTTTCCCTCTTGAACTCCAGAGAAATTCCAAAGGGATTCAGGCTGTGGGATACAACTCACATGCCCAGGTTACTCAGCTTTGCATGGGCCTGGTTTTCAAACCTGCCTGGGCTTCTGCTGAGAGAGGCTCACATAAGCTGGAGTTCCATTAGGCCTGGGTTTGGGAGGCAAATGGGACTCCTGAGGTGGGGCATGTGGGTCAGTGGAGTGGTGCCATTGAGGTCCAGTTCCCGAATCAACACGGGCACCACCATCTCCTTGTCCCTGTGCTGGAAGAGCTCTCCATGGGCTCGAAGGAAGCCCTCAAAAGAAAGTTGGGATAAGGCCTGAGCTGGCCGTCAGTGCTGTTATTTCCCAGGGGATGGGTGAGAGAAAAAATAAGATCTATGTAATTTTAAAATGATCCAAATAGAACCATGGAATATCCTGAGCTGGGAGGGACCTCCGAGGATCGAAGTCCAACCCCTGGCCCTGCACAGACACCCCAGCAATCCCACCCTGTGCATCCCCATTGTGCAAACGCTCCTGGAGCTCTGGCAGCCTCGGGGCCGTGCCCATTCCCTGGGGAGCCCGGGCAGTGCCCAGCCACCCTCTGGGGGAAGAACCTTTCCCTGATACCCAACCTAAATCTGCCCTGCCACAGCCTCAGCCATTCCTCAGGTCCTGCTGTGGGCTTGGCAGTGGCGGCCTCCACGGCCGCCAGCCCATCCAGCCTCCAGCTGGCCCTTCCCACCTGCCCATGTGGCAGCTGCTCCAAATCCAGAAGGTCTGTCCTGCTCACGAGGCAGGATTTGTGCACGCTCAGCTCTCCTGCACCGCCCCGGTGTTGCTGTTCTCCCTCTGTCTCCTTCCCCGGTAATTCTTCCCTGTGTTTTTCCTTGCAGGCCGCACCCGGAGCCTCTTGTCCCTGTGCCGCATAACTGTACGGAGAATCCTTGGCAAATCCCGCCTGGATCTGATCCATAGCCTTCCAATCCCAGACCCCATTAAACAATTTTTACTCCACGAACACAGCTGAAGGGCCACTGGCTGCTTTTGGGGACAGTTTGACTTGGTGAACGAGTGCCCTGACAGAGCCAGGTGCCAGTCCTGCCGCTTTCCCCCTCATGGAGTGCACATAATTCCCTGCTCCTGTGGATTTTTTTTTTCCCCCCTCCAGATTTAGGGTGCAGTGATTCCGTGTGTCTTATCTCCCTGGGGAGAGGCTGCTAAACGTGTGTGGGTGTTGCTGGAGTAAATACAATATATCCTGTAGCTGTTGGCAAATTGTGTAACCTCTGTTACTGATCTGTGTCACACACACACGCCTGGGGTCTCTGTGGCATTTCTGTGTGGGGAAAGTGTCCCTGCTTTCCCGTCTTTCCTTTCCCATCACAGCACATAAAACTAAATGTTCCTACCTACATTTTACTCCATATCCCATGGTAAGGTCAGAGAAAACCCACCCAGATCCACGTAACAGGTTTGTTTTGTTTCTGTTGTGGAAAAGGGAGAAAAAAGGGGTTTTTTTGAGGAGTTGGGAGATTTTGTGCTTCTCATCACAGTGTTGCATCCAGCAGCCTGGGCTCCTTTGATTTCCAGTGCCTCTTCATGCCACGAACTCCCAGAAGAGTCATTCTGCAGGGGTTTTGTTGGGATCTCAGGGTCAGCCAGTGACATGGTCAGAAATCATTGTCAAAACAGCAGCTTTAGAAGGATAGAGATGATGGTGCCTCAGGATCTTGGGAAAAATCTCAGGTGATAATTGATATTTGCTTTTATTTTACTGGTTCAAGTAAAGTCACTGTGTTATAAGTTTATTTTTTTTGGATGATTTTTCTTTGCTGGCTCTTCTTCCCATGCTCATCCAGCTGGCAGGTGTGACCTTAAAGATGAGAGAATCCCAGCCTGGTTTGGGTTGGGAGGGACCTTAAAGCTCACCTAGGTCCAAGCTGTGGGCAGGGACACCTTCCCCTAGAGCAGATTGCTCCAAGCTCCGTCCCTGGACCCTGTGGATTTACCCTGTTACAAAATGTTCTTTTCCCAGAGGCATAAATAAATGCGAAAGCAAACCAAAGCAGAGGATATTTCCAGACCCTGTCCAGGTGAGATGCAGTGGACGTGGAGCTGCGGGCAGGTGAGGAGGGGCAGCTCTGCACCGTTCCCTTCCCAGGCCTTGCAGCTGGTTTTGGTTTTCTCGGCGCTGGCAGCGCGTTCCCTGCGAGTTGTGCACCGGCTTTATAGAGGTGTGAACATGCCTGGGAGATGCAAACAGGTTGTAAAGCCTCTTGGCACCTTGCTGGGGGATCCATAATGGTTTGCAGGAGCTCGCCGTGCTCCCGAGCTCCGGTGTGGGGAGGCGGAAAATGAGATGGGTTGTCTCGAGAAAATGCCACGGAAATGGCTTTTGGGGTTGGCTTTTCCTTGGTTTGTAAATGGGGCACCAAGTTGGGGTGAAGCTGGTAGGATGGATGTGGAGAGAGCTGGAAGGACCCACAAGGATCCAAGTCCAGCTCCTGGCCTTGCACAGACACCCCAACAATCCCACCCTGTGCATCCCTGGGAGCGTTGTTCAAGCACTCCTTGGGGCTGTGACCGTTCCCTGTTCCAGTGCCCAGCCACCCTCCGGGTGGTGGTTCTACCTGAGGAGTGAGCTGCAGTGAAATGCCACGGTGGGAATGATGGAGGGTGGCTCAAAGAAACTGAGAGAATCGACTCCACTCAGTGCTTGGTGTAACTCCGGTCTATAATTAAATTAAATTAATTCATCAGTGACTTGGAGATGTGCAGAATCAAAGCTTTGGAGTGCCTGGATATCCGCCCAACTTCCATCTTCACTGAGGGGCTTTGCCTCTGGAAAAGGCCAAACCTTTGGCTTGAGGGCCTGGAATGAGTCCAGCCTGGGGACAACTTACATAAAATGAAGCTGTAAGTGCACAGGATTCTGTTGGAATGAAGTCCCTGTGGAGATTGGTTGCTGTGGCTACTTCAACCTGCCTTTGCTGAACTGGTTTAATACACAGAAAATTTGGGATTTTCACTGTAGAGAGATAATAATGAATCTTAAAATAGGTGAACGATATTAATAATGTGTCCTGTCCTGCAGGGACAAACCCTACATCCTCTGCCTGTCCCTGTCCTTTTAAACCCAGGAAACAACAGTCTTCCAGTATGAAATCTCAGTATTTTGTGCATTTCTATCCTCTCACACTATATAAACAGCATTTCTTTTTGCCTTAGCTTGGACTTCACCATTCCCTCCTATGTAGCAAAGCATTCCCTTCCATAAAAGTGTTTTTTTCCGTGTTGTCAATGGGGCAAGCTCAGATAATCTAAGTAAAAACAGAGTTTTGTGAAGTTGTGGGTGGGAAATTAAACATTCCTGCAGTGTACATCCCATCCCTGGAAAAATGCCCGTTACATTTGTGCAGAATATATAAATTGTGCGTGGCGGGGCCTTGCTGGAAGCTTGGATGGGATGGGATAAGAAGATTTGGACAATGCTTGAAGAACCAAACCTGATCTGGAATCAGCCAAGCTGCTCCAAAGCTGTCTTTTCATGTTGGCTTTCCTGTCTTTGCTGCTAGGGGAGGATTTCCAGGGCATGGAGTGCCGGTAGCTGGGATCCAAGTATCATTTCCTGCTCGTTTTGCAAAAGGTGGGGGAAAGGCATCTGTTGGGTTGGAGTGGCTTTTTGGTTGGTTTTGGAGTTGTTTGTTTCTTGTTTTTCAATCCTCAAAGTCAAGTAAAGCCCTTTTTACCCCAAACCAGCCCTTGAGTTACAGCACCTTTTTTAGCCCTTCCTCCTCCAGCGAAGAAAACCGTGGCAGGACACAACAGAGGGGACAAAATCGCGCTTCCAGAAGTGCCCATCAGTGCCTGTTGGCTTTGCCCAGGGTGAAATTGTTGTGGACAGCAGCAGGATCGGACCCGAGGGCGGGTGGGACGTACCTGCGGTGAGCCTGGATCCACGCGCAGCCCGATAAAGACGCTCCGGTGCAAGAGCACAGAGAAGGAGGAGGATGGCTCTGGATCTGGGAAATCCTGGATCCTGCCGGCCTCTCCCTGTTCTGTAGCCACTGGAGGGGGCCGGAGAACCGCGGTCCCTGCGCGGGGGTTGCAGGGACAGCGCCGGTGCCACCTCCTGCCTCACCTTTCCTGGGCGATCTTCGGGGCATCCTGAAATCTTCCCAGCCTCCCACCGGGCTGAAGAGGGCTCTTTAAACCTCTCCTTTCTGCTCCTGCTCCCTTGGTAGCTCTGGAAATGCAGCTCCTCAGTTTGTCTTGGCATGCAAGTAGATGTAATTCCTCAAAATATTTTGATTCTTATAACTTGGCTTTTTTATTTTGTGGCATTTTCACTGGAAAGCTCCCTACAAGCTTGAGCTGCAAGAGTTTCTGCCGGTTGCTCTGTTCTTCCTGAGGATTAGCAGGTGTACCTGAGGATTTAGTCCCTGCAGCTGCCTCCAGGCGAGGGCACAGTCCCTTTTTTTAGGATTCCTGCTTTTTTCACTTGGGAGATGTTTGTCTGATCTGGTGCCAGCGTTTCCTCTGAAGGCAAAACCAGAGTTTTTCCTAAATTGGAAGAAAATGATCAAATGCTCTGGAATTATGGTGATGAAAAACAAAGCCAAACGAGCCCTAATCTTAAATTTTAACACCTCCAGCCTCAATATTCCTGTAATTTGGAGTGTCTCCCTCCTGCCTCTCCATGCATGTCCCCCCAGGCCAGCCCGAATTGGTACCCATGACTCAGTGCCAACATCTCTGTGCTGCAGCTTGGAACTGGAGATTTATCCTCACACGGGAGAGATCTGTGTGTCCGAGCTGCCAGTTTGGGGACAATAAATGTGGAATTGTTTAAAGGAATTGCATGTTATTTACCTGTCCCCTCCAGGACAGACAAGCTTGGATTTCTGGTCACCCCTCGCTGAATTTCCTGTGTGACACGCTCACCTGGGAGCCTGTCCTTGCTTTATATAACAGCATTGCAACATGTTCCTTATTACTCACGCTCGTTAATCTCGTTCTGAGATCTGCAGCAGCGAGGAAAAGATTTCTTCTTGCACTGTGTGATGCCCAAATATTCGCTCTGGGCTATGAGAACTGACCACATCTCTGGCAGTCTCAAAGCATTTCCTCCAGGATCTGTTGTTCCCACTCCCCAGGCGCTGCTGGGGAAGCCCCAAGTTACTTAACTTTCTGGTTTTGTTGTTGTTCCCCATCAGCTCCTCCAGCCTTGTCTTCCCTCTCAAAGGAGCTCTTTGTGACCCCTGCAAGCTGCAACCGTGAAGCAAAAAGAAAGAAAAAGGTTGTGGAAGAAAAAGAAGGAAAAGGTTGTGGCTGCCCCTGGATCCCTGGAAGTGTTCCAGGCCAGGTTGGAAGGGGCTTGGAGCAAACTGGGATAGTGGAAGGTGTCCCTGCCCATGGCCACAGTGGAACCGGATGAGCTTTAAGGTCCCTTCCAACCCAAACCATTCTGGGATTCCATGGAGAGGGCAGTGCCTGCCCAAGCCCTGTGCCCCCCACAGCCCTGCCCAGTGACAGGAGGCTGCAGCCCCCACAGAGCTCACTCTGCATCCAGCACTTTTCCCATTCTCCCACCTGCATTCAGCACTTTTCCCATTCTCCCACCTGCATCCAGCACTTTCCCCCCACCGACACACGTGTGCTGTTCTGTTTCCCACCCCTTTTCACTCGTTTTGTTGTTTCCCATTGTTCGTGCTTGGGAGAGGGCTGCAGCGTGCTGTTGTTTACAGGAAAGCGCTCTTTGTTTCCCCGGCGTGGAGCATCTGGTGTTTGTGAGAGGCACGGCGGAGCTTTCCAACAGAAACTCAGCCAGCCCGGGTGTGCCTGGCCAGGAGTCCACGTGTGCCACCACGGCCTTGCTCCTCAAAAGGGTCTAAGAACTCCAAACCGAGAAAAGCCAGGCTGGAGCAGCCTCGTGGATGGTGTCCCTGCTCGTGGCAGGGAGATGGGTTTTGAGATCCTTTCCAACCCAAAGCGCTCTGTGATTCCATGATCCAGCACGGAGAGATAAATAAAGGCAGGATGGGTAGGATGGAGCAGGATGTTGATTTATGGCTCCAGCCATCCCCCCCCCTCCGAAGGCATCAGGATGATGGACGATGTGGACACACTCCCCTCCGCGTGGCACGGGCTGTCCGTGAGCTCTCCAAACACACCAGGGTGAGGTGAGGCTCGCAGACGCGGCATTCCCGCTGACGGCGCCTTTCCACAATCAGCTGAAAGCTGCTCGGGGAATTTGGGAAGCTGGGCTCCAGCCACGGTCCGCTTGGCCAACCCTGCACTTGCCTTTCATTTTAATAATTTGGCGACATCCATTTATTGTAACGTTTCGCAAAGCGGGGCCTGCGTTTCCTCAGAGAAAATGAGAGTTGAAGGATGGTAAAATGCCTCCATAAATTGGAAGTTAAACTAAGAAACAGTTTTAAGAGCACTGAGTGCTGTTAGCCCCATGTTGTGGTGTCACTCACGGCACTGTGAGCCTGTGGTACCCGCTGGAGGCACGGGAGATTTAGGAGGCACGGGGACTGGGCCGGATTGTTTGGTGGGTGTTTCTGAGCCTGCTTTTGTTTGCAGTTGGAATGTGTTAATAGGTTCACCCCTTGTTTCACTTCCCACAAAATGCAGTTTTTACCAAAAATTTCTTTTTTGGGGGGG
>VZTF01003063.1:87212-99485 GCA_013397755.1 Cnemophilus loriae
GGAATTTCAGCTATTGAGCATTTTGTATCAGTGTGGGAGCAGCTTCTGGAAGTTTTATCCTTTTGATCTTATCTTTATACAAGGAGTGTTTACAGGGGCCTGGAGTGCCAGGACAAAGGGGAATGGCTTCCCACTGCCAGAGGGAAGGGTTAGATGGGATATTGGGAAGGAATTGTTCCCTCTGAGGGTGGGGAGGCCCTGGCACAGGGTGCCCAGAGAAGCTGTGGCTGCCCCTGGATCCCTGGCAGTGTCCAAGGCCAGGCTGGACACTGGGGCTTGGAACAACCTGGGATAGTTGAAGGTGTCCCTGCCCATGGCACTTGGACGTTCGCCTCTAGGTCCATCTTACTGAGCAGGAAAGGAATTTGACTTTGTAATAAATACATTATAAGACTGTTGTCTGAAGGGGTTCAAGGCTTTACCTTCATCAAAGCAACCAACAAATCCTATAAATACCATTAGGAAAGCAGAAAATCCCGGTTGTCATAAGTTCCATTTAATGTCAGGTCCTTTAATTGCTGACCTCCATTAGTGCAAACTTCCTTCAAGCTGAAGCATTATGGAATCCCGGAGGGATTTGGGCTGGAAAGGGAATTCAAGCCCATCTCACCCCACCCCTTGCCGTGGGCCATCACTCAAACAGAGCTGGGGGCCAGCTGTGAGATCTGACAACTGAGAACTATTTTTAACCCAGCAGCCCGAGACAGTGTCTGGTCCCTCTTGCTGGGAGCTGTTCTTGCTGGGTGTTCAGCGAATTTTGGGCTGGATCCATGAACTTTCAGCTCAGCGATAACCCGGAATATTTCATGCATCGTGGGCCGTGAAGGATGCAAAGATCTCAGCAGAAGCTGTTGTGCCAACGCAAACAAGGCCAGGAAGTTTTACTGTTCCCATTGCTGGGAACCTTGTTCCTCTTCCCTCTGTGGATGTGTCTGTGCATCGAGAGAGGCCAAAAGGTGCAGGTAAACATAAATCCCATATTTCTGTGCTATCCAAAGACAAAAAATAGGAGTCAGACTTCTGTAACACTGAGCTCTGTGAAGTGCTGCAGGTTTGTGCTTGCTTCCCACACGAGAGCATTCAAAACGCCACGGAGTCATGGTGAAGATGCATCATTCCGCTCTGAACCAGCACAGAATTCACTGGGAATCCCTGGCTGGACTTTCACTTTGGTTCCTAACAACGGTAGGAGAGGAAAGGAAGGAAAAACTCTTCCCTCAGAGGGTGCTGGGCACTGCCCAGGCTCCCCAGGGAATGGGCACGGCCACGAGGCTGCCAGAGCTCCAGGAGCGCTTGGACAACGCTGCCAGGGATGCACAGGGTGGGATTGTTGGGGTGTCTGTGCAGGGCCAGAAGCTGGGCTTAGTGATCCTTGTGGGTCCCTTCCAGGTCTGGAGATTCCATGGTTCTTTTCTCTGGCATGAAAAACGCTTCACCCAGCTTTGAAGTGCCCGGTCTGGTGAGCAGGGGTCAGATGTTTGAACATAACTGAGGATATTACATGGGCTGATTAAATCAAGGCATCTGGCATGGATGTCCTCCTGCAGATAGGTTTCCATGGAAAACAGTTCCCATGCCATGAATGTCACTCTAAGATTAAATTACAAATCAGATGGATCTCGTGTGCTTCCAGAGACCACCTCCCTTTAAAACGGGACGTGGGCTCCCAGATGGAGCTGGTTCCACAGCCCGGGGTGCTGCTCAGGGGTCAGGCCCGCAGCTCCCTCGTCCTGACAGGATTCCTGATGTCCCACTGTGCAGGTGACTCCACCAGTGCATCAGCATTTTGCCTTCCCAGTGTCTGAAGCTGCCTCTCGGCCTCCTCTGCATCCAGCAGCCACACAGGGCTTGGAGCAATGAGCTCGACATGGCTCGGATCCCATGGGAACACCCAAGCCTGGGAGCAGCCAGACCCATTTTCTCCTTGAATTCGGGGTTTTTCCGTCACGGCTCTGTGCCCAGACTCCCCGAGCCGGTCGCTGGTCGCTGTGGACAAGTGCCGTGTCTGGTGGCTGTGATTCACCTCCGGCGTGCGGGAAGCCCAACCCGGCGATTCATTTCCCTGCAACTGCCGAGCGCTGACGTTGGCTTAGCCCCGCTGGGGACGGGGAGAGAGGATTTTTCACCAAAAAGGCCCCAAATGCTGAAGTCCCCACGTGTTTCAGCTCTTACTCACCCTCTCCTAACAGCAGAAGTAGCTGCTCAAAGGATGGGTCAGAGCCTCCCTTCGTGCAAGGTGACGTCGCCCACTGGAGAAGCAAAACCAGTTTGCACCAGAGGATTTTGGTTAGTTCAGGACTTCCAAAGCCCAGTGAGAGACTGGAGGACTCGGGCAAATTTTATTTGGCTGTCTGAGGCAGTGCTGCACCTTTCACTCTTGATTTTTGCCCCTCTATTCACCTCCAAAGTTGACAAGGAGCCGTGGATTGTGGGCACGCACAAGTTCTGGGTGGTGGGGACACAGCAGGTGCCCAAGCAGCGCTGAGAGCCCCACTCTGCAACACAGAACCAGGGGACAGAGGGGCCCTGGGCCTTTCAGGTCTCCAGGCAGATGAGGGACAGGCAGAACTTGACTTTTGGGTATGCTGTGGCTCGTGGGACTTGCGTCAGGCTGCGATTCAGCAGGAGCCGGTCTCTCGCCGGTGCTGCCAAGATCCAGGAGTTAATTCTTATTCCATGAGAAGGCTAGAGCTTGCATCCAGCCAGTTCCCTGGGGTGCAGAGAAAGAAACGCTCTGAGAAATAAACACAGACACAAACAAACACCAGACTTGGCGCGCGGCTTCGCAGGCAATGGGAATATCTTTAAGATTCCTGCCGAGGTAATTGGCCTGCAAGGAAGCTTCCCTGCTCTGCCCTTTGGCTCCCGGCGAGGCTCTGCTTGCCAAGATGCTTTGAGGTCCCTTGAGCTGCGCCTGGGCTGGGCTCTGTTCTCCTGCCCAGTCCGGCCCAGCCCGGCGCTCTCCCGCACGCTCGCCGTGTTCCTGGTCTAACCTATTCCCAGGGATGTGCACTGAGCCTCCTTCCCAGGAGCCCCACCCTCTTCTCGTGCACTTTTGTTCCAATTCTTGGTGCTCCTCACAAAAAAGCGTCCTCAAATCTCCCTTGCTCCTGCTGAGGTTGTCCTTTCTGTGGGGTCTTTCCCATGTTGCTGGGGTACGATCTGATCCCACCTGGCTCTTTTGTCCCGAGCCTTCGTTTGCATGGCTCCACAGCTCCCTGGAAATCCAAGCCCAAATCCCCACTCTTGCCTGCACTGAATAACGCACCAGGGCCTGGGTGCTTTCCCCCCTCTCTGCAAGGTAAACAAGCCAGTGTTTTCCAGGCTTTCAGAATTCGTGGGAACATGGAAAACCCCGCACCTGACAAACCCCACCTTTCTGAGCTGCTGCGTTTCCCCCCTCCCCGCCACCTTCCTTTGGGTTCCTGCAGCTTTGCAACTGTTTTCGGAGCTCTAAAATGCTGCCAAATTTTCTCCTGGATCAGGAGGGAGGGGAGCTTTTCTCCGTAGCCCCCAAATTGCAGCATGGCAGCAGGTGGAGCTCAGCCTGGCTCTGTCATTCCATGTGTTGCCACAGGAAGCATCCCTGGCGTGTGGTGGGCCGGGTGCTGTTGATGAGGCTCGTTTCAAAATCCAGTTTCCAGCGTAAATGGAAGCTTGACCAAGAAAAACGGTTTTTTAAGTGGGAATAAAAAGCATCGAGCTGTGCAGAGTCTAATAAATACTCACTTTGGGAAACCAGTGGCTGGTTTGCAGCTTAAGCTGGAGATGCTTTTAAAAAATCCATCATTCATCCCACTGTGAAAGGCAGTTTAATTCTCAGGGATCCTCCTTCAGGCAGGGACAGTTTTCCTCAGGATCCCCTCTGCATCCCCAAAGCTTGACCTTGCTTCGTGCCAAGCAGGGAAAGTGACACCCTATGGTTTTTGAATCACAAATGGAAAATCCATTCTGTTTTGGAATAAACAGCTCTGGCCATTAGGGAGTCTATTTGGTTACCATTTGGTTACAACTGCATAAGGAACAGCTCCAGTGGAAAAAAAAAAAAAGAGGCAGCAGTAACAGTCAATCGTCACTTTTTTTTCCCCCTGCCTGGAAAACTTGGAATTTTATGGCCTATGAGCCACAAATTAGAATTGCAGGCAACAGATAAAGCTTGGCTATAAATCCAGCTAATGCCAGTGCCTGTTGGCAGCTGCAAGGTGGGGTTTGTTAAAGTGCCCCTGTCAAAATGGGCCTGACTGGGACCTTTCCCACCAGCCAGGGTCACCCGGTGGGGCCGGATCCCTTCGGAAAAACGGAGCATCCCTGGTGCAGCAGGCAAGCCCTGTCCCCTGGGTAGGGACAAAAGAGGAGGCTGCTGCTCCTGTGGTCAGCACCTGCCATCCCAGGAGGCTCCCGTTCCACCCCAAACCCGTCCTGTTCCATCCTTCCTCAGGAAAGCGGATTTCTTGGCCACGTCTCCAGAGGATGAATCCCTGTACCTGTTTGTCCTTCCTCACAGGAAACTGTCCCTTCTTTCCTGCCTGTGGCTGTGCTTCCAGCTCTCCACCATGCCACGCTGCAGGAGCAGGGCACAGCCCTCGCCGAGCGTTTCATCCGCAGGGGCCGGGATGAGGTCTGTGGATGGAAAAAACGCTTCAGGCATCCCGCACTGGAGTGAATTGCTCAAAGATGTTGCCACTTCAGGACTGGTGAGCTGGGCTGCCAAGTCTCTCCCAGCGCCGCTCCAGAAGGATCTGGGACCTCTGGCACATCTGTCCGGATGGGGACATGGTGTCCAGGGCAGCTCCATGCACGGCGCTCCCGTCTTTAGGACGGAACCCAGAAAGTCTCAGCTTGGATGTCTCAGTGCCCACCCATGGTGTTTGTTCATGGCTAGGGCCGCTTCCAGCAGGAAACAGGAACAGCCTCGGGCAGTGGCTGCTCTTCCAGGAGCCAGGAGAGGGCAGGAATGGCTGTGCCACCCTTCGGGATGTCTGGGACATCGCATCCGGGACCTTGTGAGGTCTCGGTCTGAGTCAGTGCAAGGCCACGATTTGAGGAGCAGAGAGAATTTGGGCTTTTCCATTCCTGCTTAGGCACTTTCAGAGGTCCTGAAATGTCTGAGGTGTCAGGGGAATGTGTGTTCCTAAATCATCGATGGACATTGGGAAGACCTGTCACCTCCCAAGCCATCAGGACCATTATCTGAGCTGGTTATTTTGTTGTTGACCATGGAGGGGGGCTTTGGACAAGGGATGGAGTGGCAGGACAAGGGGGAACGGCTTCCCACTGCCAGAGGGCAGGGTTAGATGGGATATTGGGTAGGAATCCTTCCCTGCGAGGGTGGGGAGGCCCTGGCACAGGGTGCCCAGAGAAGCTGTGGCTGCCCCTGGATCCCTGGAAGTGCCCAAGGCCACGCTGGACGTTGGGGCTTGGAGCAGCCTGGGATAGTGGAAGGTGTCCCTGCCCATGGCAGGGGTGGCACTGGATGAGTTTTAGGGTCCCTTCGAGCCCAAACCCCTCTGGGATTCTGTGTTTGATGTGTGCAGTCCTGCTGGTTTGTCCTGCCGGGCAGCAGCTAGGGAGCCTGCAGAATAATTTTCCTTGGATAGTCACAGACAGCAGACAAGGATGCCAGGGAGCATGAGGGGAACCTTGGGTCCTCACATCCTGCCTTGGGCTTGTCAAACCACCACTTTTGTTGCTCACCAGTGCTCCTGGACTCCTGAGATCACTCTCAGATTGAAGGCAGAACTTCCAAGGGGCACAGAGCCATTTCAGAGCATCCCAGAGTAATTCTTAAATCTATTTACTTACAAAAAATAAGAAAGAAATGTGCTTTTTTCGCTTGTTTTCCATGCCAGCATCATTGATGGAGTATGGTGTACAGGGAAATGTATTTCCTAGACCTCCAGGATATCTTTTAAATTTTTTTTTATTAGAGTAATTCCTGGACAGCACCCAGGATTTGAAAGACAGATTTAGGAATAAAATCCACACAGGGCCCACAGTGATAAGGCTGGTTTTGCTGGTTGACTTGGGAACTAATGCACTGCGTGCCAATTACACACATTTCTTCCCTTTTTTTTTTAATTCCCATTAACCATCACCATTAGCATTTGGACTCAAACAAACAAACAAATAAGCCCATTTAAATCCTGGACTTTTTTCCTGTCCTTCCAACCATGAATAATTACAAAATAATCACCAAAATCTGGTTTCATTCGGCGAACGTTTCCAGGTTTTGTTTTCTTTTTCAATGATCCCGGGTTCCAGCTGTCCCACCAGCCCCTTGCTTTTAATTTTTGGGAGGCAATTTCAGCTGGTCACATTCCCTGATGCCTGGCACAGCACGATCAGGGAGCATGTGAGCTTCTTTTAATGTATTTCATCTTGACAGGGAACCTTTTCCCTGCCTTTCCTCATGGCCTGAGCACGCAACTTTTCCGAGAACACGGCCCCAGACTCCAGCCCCGCGACAAAAGTGGCAACATCTGCTGGCAAAGCAAGTTTGCTCCCACTTAAAATGCTGGCAGAGCCTAACAGGGCCTTAAAAAAATTCCTTTAATTGGGCTAATTGCGTGTGGTTGAAGCCATGCTGAAGCTCAGCTCCGAGCTGAGTGTTCGGTTTATGTGGTTTGGGGTCATGTGAATTCAGGAGAAAACCCACCTTGGTTACCTGGTTTCCTTTTCCTTGCCCCCCCAGGCTTTTCTCTGTGCTTCAGCTTCACCCCAAAGAGAAGCCAAAATTTTCTTCGTTTCGAGCTCAAGCGGGAAAAAAAACCTGAATTTCATCTCATTTTCACTCAGTGGGATAAATCCCCTTGGATTTTTTAATTCGTGTCCTGTGTAACAGAATTTGCTGTGCAGTGCAAGCCTATGGAGGGCAGGGAATATCAAATTCAAACGAATACAGGAATTTTCACCCAGTTGCACTGCGCTGCCTTTATATGGAGGCAGGAACCTGCCTTGTGTCAGACCCCAGGTGCCCAAAATGAAGGTTTTCCTTGGTTTACTATTGGAAAACCCAGTGGTGCCTTAAGAGATCATCAATCCAGGGAAGGTGGGAGGGGGTCCCAACACAGGCTGTGTAATTTCGTTGCTGAAAGCACTTCCCTACCCTTGGGAAGCCTGTTGGGAATAACATCACTTGGCTCGTGCTCCTTTGGCAAGGACCTCATTTTTCCCATCAATCCCTTTAAAACGGTTTTAGGGTTTTCCCCAAGATGCTGCTTGCTAATTTTGTGTGAGGACACAAACACACACACACAGGCAGGAGAAAAGGTGGAGGTTTGGGAGAAGGGGAGGTGGGGAGTTCTGGGGAACTGACAGAGGGATGTGGGTTGGGAATGTTGCACGGTCTCGGGGTTGGAGGAGAGGAGACAGAGTGCCAGTACCACGGAGGAAAAGGAACATTTGTCAGGCTCAGGAATACCTATTGCTTCTTCCTGACTCTTTTCCCTGTTTCTTTCCCTTGTCCCTTCCTTTTGTTTCCTTGCTGGGACCTCAGGTCTTCCCTTGGTTCCTGAGGCTCTAAAAGGGAACCCTTGGCTCATCCCAAATCGGGGGGAGGCTCGTTCAGGAGATCCTTTCTGCTCTAACATGGACATCCCACCCTAAGAGGCTGCCGGATCCCAGCATTTTAGGGAGGAAAAAAAAGTGTATTTTAGGCCTTCTGAGGTTTTGAGGATCTCCCTGTGTTGTATGAGGCCCCTCCTCCTGTTTCCTTGCTAGAACCTCGGGACCTCTCCTGGCTCCTGGGACTCCAAAGGAGAATCCTTGGCTGGTCCCAAATGTGGGAGGCTTGAGCCAGTCAGGAGATCCCTTCTGCTCTGACGTGGATATCCCACTGCAGGAGGCTGCCAGATCCCAAACTGTCAAGGAGAAAAATTGCATTTTAAGCCTTCTGAGGTGCTGGGGATCTCCGTATCAGGCACAGGGAAGTCCTACCAGGCCTCATGGAAGAGGGAGGGGAAGCATTTATGGGACAAAACATACCCAGGGATGTATTTCAAGGTGCTTTCCGTAGGTCCCAGCCCCATGGTTACCCAAGTTTTTATTTTCCATAGATTTACCTCATTAACAGTGTTATGAGAAGGTGCTCCTGGAAAGAGAGGAAGGCTGAATTAAACGACTATTGAAGCCTTGCAGCCAACGTGGGAACGAGGCCAGTGTCTGGAAGGAAAAATATTATTAATAATTACAGGAAGAAGATGGCCAAAGTCAGGAACACGTTCTGAGCTCCTCCAAAAATAGCACAAAAGAGGTGCCAAACCCAGCAAGTGAAGGAAGGATTCGAGGGCAGGGCAATGTGCTGAGGGGAATTAAAAGGGCGAGAGGAGTCTCAGACAGTGACACTGCGGCCTCACGAGCTGAGCTGCCTTCTGGGCTCAGGAGGATCCGAAGGTGACTCTGGCCGTCAGGAAGGTGAGCGGCCAAGTTGAGATGTTTGCCCTGAGATGGCAGCCCCAGCCCTGCTGCCACAGGTGATGAATTTGGTGATAAGCCTTCCACTCCTGTGGAATGATGGCTCTTCTCTCCTGGTTTTCCTGCCCTGGAGCGACCTGGGGTGAGCTGGGGCATCTGGGGTACTCTGGTTGCCCTTTTCATCTTTAGAAAGGATGAGGACTTTTGGGACAGGCATTCATACGGATGCATCCCTACTACCTGCTTTAAAAATTAAAATAAACCGCATTGATTGACGCTGGTGCCCCAGGCAGCCACAGCGCCAAATTTCAGCTCCCATTTCTCTTCCTTCTGGAACATTTCGAGTTCCTCAGATGTGCTCTGTGTAATCCCTGGCTCTGGGAGGGAAGGAAGGCAGCACCCTGACCACACACAGGCTCTGGGCTGCCCTGGGAGCATCCCAGGCATCCGTGAGCCACCGGCACTGACCCCTCGGAGCAGCCGGGGGCAGGGACAGCTGTCCAAACAGAGGGACACCTGTGCGGGGAAGGCCAGGGCAACCAGAGACATCCCTGGCTCCAGAGGTGGCTCCCTGAACCTGCCCTTCTCCTTTGATCTTCACCCGAGCAGCCTCTGCTCCTCCGCTTCACCCCGCGTTTGTTTCCTCCCTCTTCTTTCCCGAGGTGGTTCCGATCCCTGTTCCACCTTGGAATTACAGCTTGGAGCTTTCAAAGGCATCTGAGCATGTGTCTTTCTTCTCAGCATTCCCCAAGAAGGTGTCCTGTTCCCCATCCAGTGCTTCATGCCACCCCAGGGGACTGAAGGAGGAGGCAGAGCCACCACTTTTCCTGTATTTTGCCTGTTTCCAGCTGTATTTTCTCACCTGTGGTTTACTCCTCCCTACAGGAGTCATTATACTCCAAGAATCCCTCCTTTGTGTGGGTACTCCCATTTTCCATCCAAAAGCAGCTCCCTCAAACAATAAAATGTTTTTTTTAAAAAAAAAGGAAAGAGTGAGGGGCTCTTTCTTCCTTTAATCAGACATCCTGGATCGGGGTACACTCCACACATTCGTTCACCCCATTTAATACATTTGTTTCTGGTTTAGATCTATCCAAATTAAGATCTAGTGTGGACATCTGTCTTATTATCCAACAGCAGGTTAAGCAAAATAAACCCTCTGGCTCCCTGGGAGGGACACTGGAATCATGGGATCCTCCAGGCTGGAAAAGATCTCCAAAATCACCAAGTCCAGTCTGTTGATATTGGCATAATTTCTTTTTTTTTCTTTTACCTTTTCTCCCACATTCATTCAGCATTAAACGGACATATTCCTGAAATCTCCCTTGGGTTTGACACCTGCAAGCTGCCTCCCTTGGATTTTGGGATGACCCAGCCCAGCAACTTTTCCAGAGCTTCTCTAGGCATTGGCTGGGAAGAGCAATCCAGCATGGAATATGGAATGGATTGGTTCCTCTTCATCCTCCTCAGATTTTTAAGGAGAATCGTCCACCCTTTGGTCGAGGTTTGCGTGTGCTCTGCTCCCCTTCAGCGCTGAGAGAGGGAGGCTGTGGGAGCCTGGGATGGGGATGGAGGGAGGAGAGGACAGTGGGGACACAATCCAGGTTTTGATGCGCCGGTGGAGCTGAGGGATTCCTTACCCTCCTCTCTTTTTCTCTCCTTTCATCCAGCATTTCTGTCTGCTACACGTGTTCCCCTTTACACCGTGCCAGAACTCTGACAGGAGGAAATGGCAGGGAAGGGGTGGGGGAGGGAAAAAGAAAAAAAAAAAAATTCTCTGTAAAGTTTCTTTTCTGGAGAGAAAACAGGGCTTTATCAAAACATTAGCAGAGCACCAGCTGGTGCCGATTAGCAAAGCCCTGGGTGAGAGTTTTCCATTTGCCTTGTGCTGTTTTCCTTTCCCTGAGCTGCACGTGCCCTTTCCCAAAGTGCGAAGGTTTTGGCCCACCGAGGTTCCTCCAGCTCCGGCGCCGTTTCCTTTTTCAGAAGTGCAGAGTACACCCAAGCTGCACTCGGAAATTGCAGCGTCCATTCGAAGGCCTGGGGGACCAAGTCCCACCCCTACAGGCTGGGCGGATGGCGAGGGGTCACGAGGACTAAAAATGTCCTCACGCAACGACTGAAAACGTCGTGCAGATGCTCACGGCTGGGCGATTTTCCCCGTGTCCAGTTTGCAAAGGTGCCAGTGACAGGCTGGATCCGATTCCCAAAACACGTGAGGGGTCTGGACACCAGCACTCAGCACCTTTTTTGCAGGAGATGATGCTGCTGCTGCTGCATCCCGGGCTGCAGCCCGGTGCCGGGCTTTTGCGGAGGTGAGGAAAGTATTGCTCATTCATAAATGCGTGTTTTAAGGGATATTATTCCCGAGTATTAAAGTAGAACCAGCTTTTAGAAGCAGAGGATAAAGATTTGGCTGGGAACCCCTGAGCTGGAGGACCAATAACTTGGGAATTGGTCCGAAGTGTTTGATGTGTCTCGGGCCAGCAGAGGCTGAGCCAGCGCCTGCCGTTAAGTGGAAGTTATTTTCTGCATCCATCAGAGTCCCGTAAAACCATTTCCTCTGGGATCTACAGGGACAGCCAGCGCTGCTTTTTTTGGTTTTTTTTTTTCTCCCCCAGCAATATCAATATGTAAGTGCTGAGGGAAGGAGCACGTGCTGTGTGACAGATTTAGGAGTAGCCTTAGGGCTCTATCACCTCTCTCCAAGTGGCTGTGCCAGAATTGCCTCCTATTCATCAGGAGGGAAGGCTGGTTTGGGGATTAACAGGCAGAGCTGGTCCTGCTGGAGTCCGGGTCCTACACCCACCTCTGCTGCACGCTCCTGGGTCAGCCCAAGGGAACGATGTAGTCCTGAAAGATGGGGGGAAAAGGGCTTTTTCCTGGACTGTGGGGGAGCAAAGTCTCCATCCATGCAGGAATGGATCCATCACACATGATTTTGGGAAACCTTCAGCCACATTTTGAAGCATAACTGCACCTGCTCAGCATCCTTTGTTTCCTCTGGGGTTACCAAGCCTGTTCGGAGCACAGTCAACCCCAAAACATGCAGGGTGGGTTGTGCCACCATCTTTCAGGTAATGATCCTGGAGGCCAGGAGTGCATAGAATCATAAAATCGTGGAATGGTTTGGGTTGGAAGAGAGAGTTAAAGCCCATCCCATCCCACCCCCTGCCATGGGCAGGGACACCTTCCACCGTCCCAGGGTGCTCCCAGCCCTGTCTGACCTGGCCTTGGACACTGCCAGGGATCCAGGGGCAGCCACAGCTTCTCTGGGCACCCTGTGCCAGGGCCTCCCCACCCTCACACCCAGGAATTCCTTCCCAATATCCCATCCAGCCCTGCCCTCTGGCAGTGGGAAGCCATTCCCCCTTGTCCTGTGACTCCATCCCTTGTCCAAAGTCCCTCTCCAGCTTCCATTCAGCATTTCAACACTCCCTTCAGGAGGGGGTTGCTTTGGCAATAAAAAAGGAAGGAGTGATGGGAGAGGCGACACCTCCACCTGCCAAGTGATGCCTTTCAGCTCTTGTGTTTGCCTGAGCCAATTATTTTTCTTTTTTTGGGGTCTGGAAGTCCATTTGCAAAGGCTGAAGGGAAGGAAAACAACCTTCTCCCCCCGCTGCCCCACCACCTAAGTGCTAAAGCAGATCCCAGAGGTGGAGCATGGGGAGGTGTAAGCAGGAGAGGACCTGGCAGGAGATCTTGTTCTCCGGTTGTGCCTGGGGGCTTTTCCCGCCGGAGCCCCTGGAAGGCCGGCGGGGAAATGATTCCAATCCCAGGCTTTCCAGCTTCCACGCTAATTTAACCCAAACCATCTCTTAGTCTCTGAGAAGGGAGCAGGGATGAGGTTTGCAGATTGGA
>VZTF01003063.1:102942-138689 GCA_013397755.1 Cnemophilus loriae
GGGGCTGAGACAGCATGGGGTGATGCAGCCCATTGATCAGGCAGTGAATCATAACAGAGACGGTGCTCTGGGCGTGGCTCAGCTGCCTTTGGAAGGGAATCCCGTGGTTTTTAGGGATGCCTGGAGGTCCCTGAAGCAGGTGAGATTGATTTGGGGCAGGCAGTGGCCGAGGGCTGTTGCCTTCTGCACCTCCAGCTCCCCCGTGGCTCGAGGCGAGCTAGCCATCAAGTCCTGCATCCCATTTTGGCCCAAAATAACGGATCAAACCCCTTCCCAGCCCACACAGGACCCATTCCCACTCAGCCCTCAGTGCTGAGCCCCCAGGCCGGTGCCCCCCAGCCCCCCTTCTGCCCAGCCATGCCCACCCACGTCCTTCCCTGCCCATCACCCTGCCCTCTTCCCATCCTCCCAACCCACCCAACCACTTTCCACCCCACTTTTTTTTCTGGGGTGGATTTCCCTCTGGGAGGCAAAGGGAAGCGAGGGGGTGAAGCCTCAGGGGGAGGGGGCGCAGCAGCACCCCCAGCCCCCAAACCCCGTGTGCCTCCCCCTCTCTTCCCGGGGCAGCCGTGGCTGAAGATCAAAGCGCGAGGCAAAAATAGCAAAAAAAAGGGGGAAGAGCTCGTGAGTTTGACATCTGGAGGCCAGAAGCAGCTCCTGCTTCGGAGTAGGCAAGAGGTGAAGGAGGAAGGGGAAAAGTGGGTTTACAGGCTCTTATTTTTTTTTTTTTTTTTACAGGGATGAGAAGCTTTTTTATAAATTTGTACGGTTTGCTGTTGCTTGTCTGTCTTAGGCCACTGCAAGGCCCTAATTTCAGAGTTAGGGGTGCTAAGAGCACTTATAAATATAGGGGGTGGGTATTTTCTGACAGGCAAAACACTGATTTTTCTGTGCTGCATCACCTGACAGCCTTATTTTTATTCCAAGGAGTGCAAGGAGCCACCTGGGAAATGTCCGTGCTGCTTGGCTGGATGAAACAGGTGCTGTTTCCTTTGGGGCTGGAGATTTTCAACGATAAGGGTTCAAAAGCCATCCCAAAATCCAAGGGGACTTCCAAATCAGAGCCCTGTTTCTCAAAGGTTTTCACTTCTACGCTGCCTGTCTCCAGTCCTTTTAGAAATCCAACCTCTAGACAGCACTGCCAACAGGTGTGAGTAAAAATCAGGATTTCTAATGGCACAGAAGTAAATAATGAAGTGTCAAGGTGCATTGGAAAGATTGGATTTGCCCTGTAAGGAGAGTTGAGAGGGCAGGGTTAGATGAGATACTGGGAAGGAATTCCTCCCTGTGAGGGTGGGGAGGCCCTGGCACAGGGGGCCCAGAGAAGCTGTGGCTGCCCCTCGATCCCTGGCAGTGCCCAAGGCCAGGCTGGACACTGGGGCTTGGAGCAGCCTGGGACAGTGGAAGGTGTCCCTGCCCCTGGCAGGGGGTGGGATGAGATGGACTTGAAGAATTTCATGATTCTATAGGAATGTGTGTGCATGTCTGAGTGGGATGAGAACCACCGGAGGCAGCACAGGGCGACATTTCCCACAGCAAAATGCGATTTACAGCGGATGAATTGCATCCAGTGCGATGAGTGATTCTGGCCGTGGGACCAAAAAAAAGGTGGTGGAGGAGAAGGTGAGAATGGAAAATGACAGTTGTGATTTTCCTTTTAGCAGGAAAAGCTTGTGAAATACACAGAAAACTTCATTTTTGATGAGACAAGATGTGATGTCTGATCCCAGGCAGGTTAAGTGTCCTTTTATTTTATTTTTTAACTTTATTTTTTCTTAGCTGTCCACTCTGTTGAAGAGCTGGCTCTGCTGGCAGGTGTTTGGTGGAGTGGCATGTGGAGTGTTGGACCCTCTGTGGTCCTTCCTGAGCTCCACCACCACAGAACAGGAAATCCCAGAATGTTTTGGGTTGGAAGGCACCTTAAAGCTCATTCCCTTCCAACCGCCCTGCTGTGGGCAGGGACACCTTCCGCCAGTCCAGGCGCTGAAATGATCCCTTGCCTGGGTTGACTGCCTTCATGTGGGGTCAGTGACCATCTCGTATTCCTTGATTTGGGGCTAAAAGAGCTTTTTTCCTCTTCCCTTCACGCCTCCCGGTCAGGATCTCCCATTTGCAGTGGCCCGAGGTGGTTTCCCGTGGTTTTCTCCACCTGGGAGTTTGATGCTCCCAGTGCCAGTTCCATGGCTGGTGACGGTGCCAAACCCCCCCAGGCTGCTCGTCTGAGTGCCTGCACTGTGCCACTCTCCCTGGCACGGGGATCCACCCTCTCCTCGTGGTCTCCAAGTGAATCCCGCTTGCTCATTTAGCGGGAAATCACAGAGTCGGGCAGCGCTCACCAGAAAACTTGAGAAAAGGAAGGAAAAAAAGAATAATAAAAGCGAGTGTGCAAATGCTGGGTGGTTGGACTAGGCAGGGATGGGAGAAGGAAGAAAGGCAAAAGAGGGTTTATATTACTTTTTTTCCTCTGGTTGGGGCTGCCTTCGTGTGAAACTGGAGCTGCATCCAGCGAGGGCACTTACATGCACGGATGTAGCCTTCGATCAGGATGATGTAAACACCGCTGCAGCATTTTTGGAGCGGGCTGTTTGGGAAATGTGATGGATTAAATATGACAAACAAGGTTCCTGGACGTTTATTTATCCGCCTTTCGGCCCGTGCCAGCTTCGTGTTAGGCAAGGCTCTGGCTACCAGACCGATCCGAGGCCTCGGGGGCAGGCGAGGCGAGGCGAGGGGGGAGGCAGCCACGGGCGGAGCGTTTTCCAAGCCCCCATCTAATTTAAAGCATCTTTTGCTGAGTGGTGCAGCGAAGAGGATGTGGCTAACACAAATAAAAAAAAATCATAAAAGGGATCAAAGTGTGTGTGCAAATTCGTTCCTTGTGGCAGGAGCCCTGCCAGTTCGCTTGCTCGCCTGCTTTCCTAAGGAAAAGGGGGGAAAAAAAACCTCCCGTGACGGAGCGGGAAAATCGCATGTCAGGGTCTCTTCTGGATTTCATAAGGGCCCGAGCAGTGATGGATGGCTGGGATGACACCGGAGCCTGTCCGCTGTGCCGGGATGTGAGGCGCTTCCCGCCGGTGCCAGGGTTGCACATGGAGCACGAGCTATTTATAAGCAGTTCAAAGGCACCACAAAAGTGTGGGTGGGGGCTGGCTGGGAGCTCCGGGCCACCACCAGGAAGCTCTCAGGCACTTGCAGGAACCTGACGTTACCCTGGAGCCCGAGCGCTTCCTGGTGGGGCGAAAGATGAGGAGAACTTGCCTTGAAAACCGCAAAAACCCCAAAATAATGAGGAAAAAGTCCGCAATTAGGCGGTACCAGCTGGAATATTTGGGCTGACCCCACTCCACACGTGGAGGGGGAGCCAGTTGCCTTCAAGGCAGCCACTGTAGGCCTTGAGTTGCTGTCTGGTGCCTCATCCCAAGCCGGTTATTCCAGCGCCACCACCTCATCCCGCTGCGGAAACCGCGCGACACGGCCAGGCCGTGGCCGCGCTTCCGACGGGAGCGCCGGAGTGACATCCGCGGAGAACAAAGGCTGAAAGCTCCAGCAAACCCAGCGCCGGAAAAAAGAGTCGGCCCCAAAAGCGAGGGGAGCACGCCTTGAAAAATCCTGCAGCAATGCTAATGAAAAATAAACATCCATTCCTGCGTCTGCAGAGAAAGGGGAAAAAGAAAATTCGATCAAAGCGCGAGGCCTTGTTCTTATATTCCAGGAATTTGCTCCATTGAAGATTGTCAACTAGTGCATGCCAACACTTGGGAGAATGACAACAGCGTCTTTAAGTGCAATGAATCAAAGCACAAGAGCAAATTTGTACAGAACCCAAAGCGCTATTCTTAGAAACCATCCAGAATCAGAAAATAAACAATTCATCAGGAGGAGAAATGTTGGAAGTCGCAGGGGAGATTAACTCTGGTCTGAGTGGAAACAAAACCTCAAATGAGCCACATCGTCGTTCCCACACTCGGTTAATTGCAGCACTGTTCAAGGGCAGGAGCGAGGGGTTGGGAGGCTGCGGAGATGGATGGAGTAGGTGGTGTCTGAAGAGGGAAAAAAAGGCAGAAAATCACAGTTTTTCCCTCATGGCTACTCCCGGAGAGGTTGCTTTGCCAAGGTCTGGGATAGGAGTGTAAGGGATGGATGAGGGGTGGCTCTGGGGAAGCCAGAGAAGGGATGGGCATGACCTGAGATGAGGATTTGAAGGGGAGTAAGAGTTTTTTCCACAGTGTCCGAGGTCAGGGATGCTTCTGACCACACTTGGCTTTGACTGAGGCACGAAGGGTTTGATGCAAACTGATCCGGGCTGCAGGTGAAATTCCCGGACACGGGGAAGCTCTCTGCCAGCCTGGATACAGCTCCAGTGTGTTCCTGAGCATGGCACATGCACAGACGCAGAGCCGACGTTCCCTCCCCTGAAATTCTTACTTCGCGAGATAAGACTCGAGTGCCAGCGCTACCGAGTGAAAACACACTACCTGTACCAAGCCAGAACAGCGCTTTTAATGAAGAGCAGCTGCCTGTGCACTTCCCCAGCCTGGGAAAACACAAAGCAGATTGTCCTGAGCCTCGGAGCACTCTGGGTCCCAGTTTCCAGCCCGGCAGGCGGCTCCTGAGAGCGGTGGGATTCACATTGCACGCACACCTTCCTTGGCTTGCTCTTTCCTTTAGGGAATCGGGGCATCCTGTGACGATCCCACCACCCAAGCGTGGCCTGGAGGGCCTCGCAATGATCTTTTCCATGTAAAGGTTTGGTGTGAGAAAAAGGGATGTTCCTGGGCTGAAAGATGGAAAGGCTCATTAGCATCATCGTGAGTTACCTGGAGCCGCTTCAAAACCTGAGTGTTCATGGAACGGATTTTCCAGCAGAGGTTTGCAGTGAAAAAAATCTTCATTTCACACAGGATATCCCCAGAGAAAAGAAAGCAGGAGTCCGATAAATTTGTATTCTTTGAGAATAAAACCAAGCAAAGCTTCTCGGATGACTCCATAAAAATTCTAAAAAAAAAGTGTGGGGGGGTAAAAAAAGGGTGGGAGAAGAATTCACACAAAATAAGCACTAAGGGGCCTCTGGTACTTGCAGGTATATTCCCAGTGATTCCTTTTTGGATCACACGAACACCAACAAAGTCATTATAAGTCAGTTCTTTCCTTTTACTAGCAAGAACCAGGGCTTGGTGATTCAAACCACATTCGGTGCTCAGAAGGGAGATTTTGATCAAAGCATTTTTAAAAATCAGATGAAAGAAGCATTATAAAAAATGTTCATTCAGTATGAGCCAGGAAGGGGAAATGGCTGCCCAGGAGAAGAGCTGGGAATATACCAGGAAGAAAAAAAATTACCCCAAAACCTGACGCTGATGCTATAAATAACCATATAAAGTGTTGCAAGTCAAAGAATGATTTACAGAGCCTGTGGTCCTTAATTCCTAGAATGAAATAAAACCTTTAAAATATGGCTGATTCAGACAACTCACATTATCCCTCAAAGCGAGGATCTTCTTGCTCTTGTTCTTGTTCTTGTTCTCCTTGTTCTCCTTCTCCTTCTCCTTCTCCTTCTCCTTCTCCTTCTCCTTCTCCTTCTCCTTCTCCTTCTCCTTCTCCTTCTCCTTCTCCTTCTCCTTCTTTCTCCTTCTCCTTCTCCTTCTCCTTCTCCTTCTCCTTCTCCTTCTCCTTCTCCTTCTCCTTCTCCTTCTCCTTCTCCTTCTCCTTCTCCTTCTCCTTCTCCTTCTCCTTCTCCTTCTCCTTCTCCTTCTCCTTCTCCTTCTCCTTCTCCTTCTCCTTCTCCTTCTCCTTCTCCTTCTCCTTCTCCTTCTCCTTCTCCTTCTCCTTCTCCTTCTCCTTCTCCTTCTCCTTCTCCTTCTCCTTCTCCTTCTCCTTCTCCTTCTCCTTCTCCTTCTCCTTCTCCTTCTCCTTCTCCTTCTCCTTCTCCTTCTCCTTCTCCTTCTCCTTCTCCTTCTCCTTCTCCTTCTCCTTCTCCTTCTCCTTCTCCTTCTCCTTCTCCTTCTCCTTCTCCTTCTCCTTCTCCTTCTCCTTCTCCTTCTCCTTCTCCTTCTCCTTCTCCTTCTCCTTCTCCTTCTCCTTCTCCTTCTCCTTCTCCTTCTCCTTCTCCTTCTCCTTCTCCTTCTCCTTCTCCTTCTCCTTCTCCTTCTCCTTCTCCTTCTCCTTCTCCTTCTCCTTCTCCTTCTCCTTCTCCTTCTCCTTCTCCTTCTCCTTCTCCTTCTCCTTCTCCTTCTCCTTCTCCTTCTCCTTCTTTCTCCTTCAGAGGGGGAGGAAGAGGAGAAAGAGGAGGAAATAGAGTGACAAGGAGAGATAGAATCACAGAATTATTAAGGTTGGAAAAGCTCTCCAAGATCATCAAGCCCAACCCTTGACCCAGCACTGCCAAGGCCACCACTAACCCATGTCCCCAGGTGCCACATCCCCATATTTTTTGGACACTTCCAGGCACGGTGACTCCACCACTGCCCTGGGCAGCCTGTTGCAATGCCTGGCCACCCTTTCAGTGGAGAAATCTTTCCTAATATCCAAAATAAATCTCAGGGGGGCAGAGATGTGCAGAAATTACTCCAAGGAAGTCCATGTTTTCTGGAGAAAATCCCAGTGCTGCTCTGTGCCATGGTCATGGCTATGAAATCCTAAATTTAATTTAAATCTGTAAATCGCGTTCTGGGCGTTACTTCTTTAAATGCTGACTTATTGCAGCCTAATTAAAATTAATAAAATTTATTCAGTATACTTGAGGATGAGGGAATTTGGTTTATAAGTCAGTGCTTTTCCTGTAGTGGAAATAAAAGAATGGGACGTTTTGACTTGTCCAGGAGAAATTTAATTTAAAATCAAAGGGTTTTCTGTTAGTTTTTTTTTGTTTTGTTTCCTCTTCATTTTCGGTGATTTTAATCAACAGTACAATAATACCCAAAAAATAAAGCTACAGCCTGAGCAGCCATGACCTGGTTTAGGGATGAAAACCACTCTGAAAACATCCAGGATTTCTTACTGAAATGAAAAAAGTGTGGTATTTCAGTATTATTATTGTTATTATTAATTGTTCCTTGAGAAGTTTTTTCTGAGCCCTCAAACCCTGTTTTAATGCATTTCCACTGAGATTTTTTTTTTTTTTTTTCAGTGAGGTGCAGATTTCAGTGAGTTGAAGACAAGCCAGCTCTTCCTCAATTCTCTAAGCATTATCCAGGCCAGGAACTTTTCCAGGGAATTTTCTCCCTTTTTGTTTGGAAGCAATAGAAGTGCTCAGCAGATGTTCTCATCTGCTCTCCCATGCCCTGTCCCCTGCACTGCACCTCAGCAGATTCCTCCAAATTAATGATTCCTGATCCATTAACGATCCCAAAAGTGATGAATTCGAGTCATAGCAAATTGATTTTAATTTTTTTACCGTCAAACCAACCAAAATGATTTCAATTCCAGGGAGAGGGAACTATTTCGGATAAGTTTGGAGAGAAGCAGTGCCTTGCAGCTCTGAGCAAGTGGAAATTGTGCTCCAAACCCAAAGCAAAGCAAAGTGAGGACTGAAACAGCAAAGGTGGTTTTGTGTGGAAAACCCACAATGTTTTATTTCAGAGCATGGACGAGGAGAAATCCACGCCCTCAGACTTTTCAGAAACATTTTTCAACTGAGCTGCTCAGGGAAAATTTTGCAAAACCTTTGCAAAACACTCTGAAGTATCCAGAACTGAGTATTTTTATTTAAAAAAAAAAAAAAATCGAACAAACCTTGCCTTGCCTTGCCTTGCCTTGCCTTGCCTTGCCTTGCCTTGCCTTGCCCTGCCTTGCCTTGCCCTGCCAGAGCATTTACAACCCCCAAAAAAATGCATTTCAGGGAGGGCACAATCACGTGCTGAATTCAGGGCTTGGCAAGACGGTGAGTTTGAAGGAGAAAAATATCTGTTTAAATTTTCTTAGGTGTCAAAACGCCGCGCTCTGACATGTTAAAAATGAAAAGGTTTCTCTTGGAAAACTTTAAAACATTTTGTTTCGTCGTTAATATCCATCCATGGGCGTTATTTTTCTTTTTAAAAGCGGCCAGGCTCGGGAAGGCATCCAAAGCTGTCCAGAATTAATTAAACCAGGAGTTTTGTTTCACCTGAATTCATTGTGTTTGGAGGGAAAAATGCTGGGATTAAAGCGCGGCCCAAGCTTACAGAGGAACCAACCCTCTTCCCATCATCTTCCCCAGCTCAGGTCTGCTGCTGGGCTTGGAGAAATCCTTTCATCCCGCCGTGTGGGATGGCAGGCAGCTATCCTGCACGGATAAAAGCCTGGAAAAGGCCCTAAACATAATTTACAAGTGTGTTACATCCACGCGAGAGCTCCGAGCTCCCCGTCATCGACATCTGCGGTGGCGAGATCCATTCCTCCCTCTCTGTTAACACCAGGTTGGAGCTCCCAATACCAGCTCCGAACATTTTGAACTTGCAGGCAGCTTTCAAACAGCTGCCATGTTGTAAAGAGAACCAGACCCGAGCCTCTGCTGCTGCTCTTTTTTTCTTTTTCTTTTTTTTTTTTAAATTATTTTTTTTTCCCCCTTCAAAATGTGGAATTCCCTCCCCCCGCTTTGTAAAAATTTTACTGACTCGTGTGCTCAGATCTCAGCCAGGGACTTGAAACCCAGCTGAAAATTTGGGATATTTGGTGCGTGCCCTTATCCAGGATGGTCAGGAAGCCTTAAAAGCAGGGCCATGTTTTGAAGTGCTCTCTGCAGCTCCTTTTCCCTTCCAGGCCCTTGCAAACTTCCATCCCTGATTCGACAAGTGTCTGGGATTTATGAGAAAAGGAATATATGTGTGTATATGTTTGTATTTATGTGTGTGTGAACCTACATATGCACAAGCACATCCATCACTTCTTTAAAAACGTTTACAATCCGTTTTCTCTACGTGTTGACTTCATGAAAAACTTGTAAAAGTGGTCATTTTCCTTTGAGCGGGTAAAAATCTGGGAATTTCAAGATCCTGCCACACTTCAGCTTTTTGAATCAGCTTGACCACTTTAAACTCATGCAGAGAGCTGCTGATGTTTCCAAAAAAGTGAAATATCAGCAAAAAGAGAGAAAAACAATGAGGTAATTTTTTTTTCATTGTTTTACCAGCTCTGGCTGGCATTCATCCACTTTGCTCACTTCAAGCTTCACAGGTTAAGACTTTATACCACGTTACACCTGAAACTTCAGCAAATCCTGAAAGTTTCCTGGATCCTGGCATCTCCCCGGGAGGAGCTGAGCCCTCGGAGGTGCTGAGGGCCCTGGCTCCCATCCAGCAGAGCACTCAAACACCAGCTTATGTTTCAGCAGTGCTCAAGAACCAATTCCACATTAAGCGTGCGCTTAAGTGCTTTGCCAAGGAGGAGCGGGGATTACTCACATTCCAGGAGCTCAGCGTGTGCTTAAGGTGCTTTCCTGGATTCGGGTTGGAACAATGGGGAAATAACGATGCTGCCTTTGGGCAGCTTTTTCGGGGTGGGGGGAAGAAAATAATATTTTTAAAAATTGGGAAAAAGGGAGGTCATCTGCTTGTTCTGTTGGTCCACCTGAAAGCAGTGTTATCCACCTCTGTCCGGACCCCAGAAAAGGAAGGAAGGATGATGCAGGAGGGAGGAGGGATTTGTCAGCTCCTTCCTAATTGTTGTATCTGACTTCCTTCTTACAGGAGCATCTCTGCTCTGGAGCCAGGGTGGGAGAGCTGGGAGTGTTCACCCGGAGAAGGGAAGGCTCCAGGGAGAGCTCAGAGCCCCTGCCAGGGCTTAAAGGGGCTCCAGGAGAGCTGGAGAGGGACTTGGGATGAGGGATGGAAGGGCAGTACACAGGGAATGGCTTCCCACTGCCAGAGGGCAGGGATGGATGGGGTATTGGGAGGGAATNTCCCCTCCAACCCAAACCATTCTGGGACCCTCTGACTCCATGTCCCCGGGGTTGGAGTCTTTTCCACACCTCCGGACTCAGCGCCATCCGGGGGATCCCTCGGGGGAGAGCCAACCCCGCATCCCAACCTGTCCTCCTGCACACCATTAGGCTTTGCCACGGAAATCAAACCAGATGCCTTTGCCCGTCAGCAGAGAAGCCTGGCCTGTGTGGTTGGGACACAAAAATGCAATGATCTCAGGAAATAAAACATTCTCTCTTTGGAGGGAAAAGGTCAGTTGATGTCAAATCCAGCCCGAGCTCCCTGAGCTGGCCAGAGATGGGTGGAGACAAGGCTCAGCTGTTGAGTCCTAGGCCTGCTAACCCTCCTGGTTTTTCGGGATGGCTGCGGTGGGCATCACCCCCTGTGCCTCATTCCTACCATCCCTGAGCAGTCACGGCTCTCAAGCACATTTGCCCAAAATGTTTGTTACCAATGAAGTCTTAAATTGTCCTTTTTTCCCCCCGGTGTAGCAACTCTTCCATCCACTGAGGAATCGAGATGGAAGGAGGTGATGATATGTGGAAAAAAACTCTTGGCCCCAAAGAGTTAAAATGTCCGGGGGGGGAATCCTTCAATCCCATGTTTTCGTTGTGCCATCATTTGGGAATCTGGCTCAATATCTGCTCCTTCACTCAAGCACTCACGGAGCTTTGGAGCAGGTAAAACTAAGCCAAATTCCCCCAATCCTCTGCAAGTGTTACTAAAAAAATGCCCCTAAATTAGGTCCCACATTCCTGTGATCCTCGTGGTGCCGAGCAGGGAGGAACAGCTTTTGATAACAGCCCCGGATTTGGTGGTGTGGCGAGATTTATTTCCTGATCTTTTGCCCATCAAACCTTTTTTCTGATCTTAATTGTCAATCACATCGTATGATTTCTCCAGAGGAATGAAAATAGCAGCTATTTGTCTTGAAAATCCCCGCTTTGATGTCAGAATTCCAGGAAATAAAACACCTTTATAGTTATGGGATCCAGACCTGTCCGGCCAGGATGCATTTCCATCAGGACTCGTGTGTGTTTGTTGACTCGGGTTTTAAGGCGCCTTTCCCGGGTATTCACGACGGGATTTTCTCGGCACGTTCGGGTTTTTTTCCAAGGACTAAACCAGCCCTTCTGCTTCAGGGACCTCGTGTCTGAAAGGTGTCAGCTGTCCCCGACCTGGACTGAGCTTCCGGGGCGTTGGGATCCATCCCGAACGGATCCAGCCCTCACTGGATGCCAAAATTATGGCTTGGACATCCAGAGCTGCTCACAGGTTGGCTGTAGGAGGGAATCGTCCCAGACCCGCCACCCCAGGCCACCCTTGGATCAAGGCTTGGCCATAAACAACCTGTTCTGCAATCCCCTGCCTGGCAGCATCGATGAATCTCTTTCAGCTGAGCACAGGAGAAGGAAAAACCTCCATTTTTTCCAGCTCCATCCTTTGGATTGACTCTTTGTGCCACCAGCTCGGCCAAACATCCTTGCACAGCGCATTCACCTCCATCTGGAGAAGTTATTTCTAAGAAAGGCCAATTATCCATTTTGTTTGGGTTTTTTTTTTTTTTGGGGAAAATCAGGAAAATGAGGGAAAGGCTAATGAAGAAAAATTTGGTCACTTCAACCTCATTATTTTCCCATCGGTTTTAAGGAGTTTTGTAGGTTTTGGCTGCAGACTGGGGATTAAATGTGTGCCATGACCTGGGGGAAGGATCTTTGTTGGTGTTTCTCCCAGAAACTGTTTCCCAAGCACGTTGGCTGGATGGGAGTGTGGATGTGCCACAGTCAGAGCACATCTGTGTGTGTCTATAAATATATTTATTTATTTGTTTATTTATAATCCGTAACACCCACTGCTACCTGCTGACCTTTTCCTTTCTGCAGCCAAGCCTGGGAGCTCCCGTGATCCTTTCCAAGGTGTCACTTGCAATTTCTGAACTGCTGTTTTCTCTAATTTCCAGTCTTTCAGCCCATCTTTCCTTTAGACGTCTCTCCTTCCACGTGAAACTTTGGGGTTTTTCTTTGGTTCTCCCCTCCCAGCTCACTCTGGTGCCTGGTTGTGGCTGACTTGGCTGTGAACCCAATTTTCCCTGTTTTTCCCTCAAGCTCTCACAGCTCCAGCACCTACCATTAAAAAACCCCGTTATTATTTGCAGGGCAAGTTCCCCTCCTTGGCTTTGCAACATGGATCACCTTTCCTCCCTTCGTTCCCCAAATCCTCCTGTGCCTTCTCAAATTTGCAGGATTCCTTCTTTTTAAACAATTATAATTTAAAAAGAGAAGTAGCTGAAGGAATCCCCCCNACCAGCAATTAATTGATCAACCTGGCAATCCGGGACCAATCTAAAAACAATTATAATTAAAAAAAAGAAGTAGCTGAAGGAATCCCCCCACCATGGGATTTCCCTCACTGATGGAAAACCATCTCCATGCTCAAACCAAGGCTGGCTCTGTGGCACAGCATCCCAGGGCAGTGAAGGAGCTCAGGAAAACAGGGACTTCTTCCACTAAAACATCAGCACTTTATTTTCACGCAGGGCTCTGCTGATTTACACCTCCTGCCAAAAAAAGATCTTGTTCTCTGCCTCCAGCCAAGCCGGAGATTTGAGTGCCTGGGAAGGTGATTAATTATTAGTTGAAAAGAAAAAGAAAACCCACAGCCTGTGTTTTCCCGGGGTGTCTCAGCCTGGGAAAACACTTTTGAGCATCGAAGGGGTATTTGGGTGTCTCCCTCCTTGTGCCAATGCTGGAAAAATCCCTCAGCACCTCACTTTGATACAATTCACAGGAATTCAAAGGGGCCTTTCCCAGGTGAGCCCTTGGCCATTTGAGGACCTACCAGATCAGGTAACTCCTGGATAAGATCCCTTCCTGGGCTGGGATAGTGGTTCAGGACTCAGCTCTCCCATGGATAGCTCAGCTTTTTGGACTCCCATTTCTCACGAAAATGCGAAACTTTGATCCTCAAGCTGGGCCACCACGTTTTTTTTTCACTCTCAGGAAACAGTTTTTCCCTCTGAAGGGAATTTCCCGCTCAACTCCACTAGCTTGCAACCAGAGGGGGAAAATACCCCCACAAATTGGGAAGGTTTGGGTACAGAACTGAACTTTGAGTGCATTGTGCCCCAGAGTCTTGGTCCAGCCTGTTGCAGAGGGATGAGCCAAGCACAGGGATGGAGCAGGATGCTCCTGGAAATGAGGGCACTGCAGGTTCAGAGCTCGAGGCCAGGCGTGAAGCTGAAACACAGAACGCAACAACCACTTCAGCCTAAAAAAGTGAAGGGATTAAACGCTGTGCTCGCAGCTGCACGAGGAGCGACGCCAGCATTTGAAATCTGGGAATAATCGATCCAGGTTTGCAGGATCATTTTAACTGAATGAGTGGGGTGGGGAGGAGAAGGAGAGAGACTGAGATTGAGAGATTGCTGTTCGAAATGCAAATCAGCAGGCTTTGAACATCTGGCTGTACTGGAGGATGCTCCTGGCCTGCCCTGCTCTGCCACCAGGGCTTCCAGGCACGGCATGAACTGGACACCTGTGGCCAGCCAGGGAGATGCCAGAGAAGCCAAGGATGCATCTGATAAGGCTTTAAAGGGATTGGATACTTCTCAACAGTCAATCAACCTGCCAATGCCTCCTCAGGCACTTTGGCGGGAAAAGAACGTAAATTAGGCAAAGTGCAAAAACATGGGAAACACGAGGCAGGAGTTTCCAGTGGAGAACTGGTCCCAAAAAGGGGTTAAGCTGTGTCTTCCTCAGCAGGACATCCTCTCCAACACCTCTCAGCCCCTTGGAGGCTGACAAACAGATGATGGAGCAGGGGCTGCACACCAGGTTAGCAGGAAAACAGGTCGTGGATTGAGAAATGCTGAAGAAATACTTTTTTTTCTCCTCCAGGAAGCACTGCTTGCTTGTTCCTAACATATTTGCTGAAAATGAAAGTGTTTTCCATGAAAGATTTTTAGAGAGGGGTCTTGGACACCTGGCATTTAATGCCTCCAAATTGCTGAGCTGTTCCATTTTTAATCTCAAAAAGAATTATTCCTGGTCTCTTCAGAATGTGAGATAATTGTATTTTTACTGGAGATGATGTTTAAAAAAACTAGATGAAGCAACAGAATTGATCTGAAAGAGGCTTTTTTCCCCCTGCAAATTTCAGCTGGTGGTTTGGGTCAAATTTTAATTCAACTTGACATTGAGAATGGGATTTATTTTTTTTTTGCTGTTGTTTACTTTTTCGGTCCCAAAAATAGCATCAGGGTTTGGAAGGCTGTTTCCTGCTCAGTCTTCTCTGAGGCCCAGCAATCATTTCCATCACAGCCTCCCATAAATCCACGAATCTGACATTGATCTTTAAACTTTTTCACAGATTAGCATTTATGAACCCACAGCAGAGAGCCCCTGGGCTTGGGCAGGAACAATTCAGCCTGGAAGTCGAGCACCCTGTTGAGTTGCATCTTGTGGTACCTTTTCCATCACTTTGGTTGGGCTTTTGGAGAACATCTCAATTTAATTTGGCTTGGGAACCCCTCGCACGCAGGAGTTCTGCAGGGGACATCTGGTTTGCTGCACATCGAGTTCCTCAGTAGTTTTGCAAGAAATCTCTGGCAAATGAATCCCAGAGCTTTCCTCTCCTCAGTCTGGAATCTGAGAGTAGATTTTCGGAAAACCGGACCTCATCTTGCGCAGAGAAACCTGACTCAAACTCGTCCACCTGACCTTGGCTCCAAACTGGCCAAGAACACATTTTGTTTCGTTGGGATGCCCTTGAACTGGTATTTCACCCCAGAAGTGATCCCTCCGCTAGGCAGAGTCCTGGGGGGAAATTTGATTCAATAGGATCGTGGATTTTGTCAGCACATCTGGCAAGGAATACGCGACTTTATTGAGTTTTCCACTTGGGAGTCCATATTTGGCCACCGGGAGAGCTCTCTGATTCTGCTGATTCCTTGATGAAGCTCGTGAGCAAGGGACACAGCCTTGGCTTGGAGCTCTGGAAGGTGGTGGGAGACACATCTCATTCCCAGGGTGGGACAGGAGCTCCCTTGGAAGCTGTGTTGGATCCGTGGTGCTTCTCCTTGGCTGCAGTAAATGTTGCTGGCCAGCGTGGAAAAGCTGCTGCCGTGGGATTTGGGAAGAGGGGAGCACTTTGGCACGGCTGTAGGGTGATGTGAGATGATGCAGTGCGGGATGGACTGTCATTTAATACAAACCCGTGTCCCTGAGAAGAGCCCTGAGGGTAATGCTTCCCAAAATTAAGTGAGTTTCCACTCCCAAATGAAAGTGTTATTCCCTAGCCTAGAGCTGGCTCCATCCCTCTGCTGCGTGTCAGCAGTCAGAGCTCAGGAATGGACGAGGAGACCCAAATGAAACAACAAACTCCCTCAGCAGGGGCCAGGTGAGTTCCTTGTCAGCTGGATCCCAACACACCCCAAATTTATCTCAGATAATCATTACAGTGAGCAGTGGGGGGAAACGAGCCCAGCCAAGGCTCAGCGTGGAGCACCGTGCTCGGAACAGCGACACGTGCCCTGCTTTAAACCCCCCTGTGTTCAGGCGGGTTGGGGCTGAAAATATGCTGATACATCCCACTGATAGCAAGGAAAATGAGGCATAAAAAACCCTAATTGAAGGTGCCCCCGCTCGTGGCTTCATGAACTGTAAAGGAGGATTCCAACCCAAACTGTTCCGCGATGGAAAAAGAGTTGGTGCATCTCCTTCCACGTCGCCTTTTAGGCCTGGAAATTTGGTGTAAAGCTTTAAATGTGATGTGTTAAAAGCTGCTGCTCGGGGAAGGAATGGATTCGGCACGTGCTGGGCCGTGCTGCCCAGGCAGGGGTGTCAGCACAGCTCACTGCCAACATCCATGAGCTCATCCAGCTCCGGACAAACGGCACCGGGAGACACGAGCCGAGCCAGGCCGAGGGGATGGAGTGGAAAAGCAGGAGAGGGGAGTGGGGAGGGGGATATGAGGTCATCTGCACTGACAATGTGTTGGGTGTGAGTTCATCTGCGCTGACAACGTGTCAGGTACTCACATCAGAGCGGAGAACAGAGCCCTCGGCTTTATGGAACGAGCTTCCAGCGGGGAACCAGGCTTGTTCTCCCAGTTATGGCACTGGAAGAGCAGCATCTGGCCTGGAGCCTTCCAGGGGCCAAATCCTTCTCTGCTGCAACCCCAGGGTCGCACCAGGTGTGAATTTGCTTGTGAGAAACTAAGGCAATGACAGGGGCTAAAAAATTTGGTGTCCTTCTTGGAAAAAAACTCCAAATCCCAAGTTTTCCTGCAGAGCAGCCACGTAACTGAGCAGTAGAGGCCATCACACCTCTAACGCCTTCCCCATACACGAGTGCTGTGCATGATAAACGGAGTTTGCTTAGTTGTGCTGTGGGGTTTTCTTTTTCCCCACGATTAGGAAAACACGAAGCTGATGTTTCCCCTCCCTTTTCCGATTTATTTCCCCAGCAGCCAAGCCACAAAAGCGGAGCAGAGACACTCACTGGGCAGGTGAAGTTGGGAGAACATCCACACGTGTTTCTCAGCTCCCCACTTAAAGTCCAATAAAACTCAAGGGGAAGGAAAAATATTCTGTTTTTTAAAGGCACGTGGTGAGTTTCAGCAGCTGCCTCTTACTGAGAGTTCCATATCTTGTTTCCAGTTACTGTGAGGTGTCCAGAGGCTACGGAAAAGCAGCAATGATCTCCTGTGAGAGCTGTCATTACCCATGGAGCAGCGTTTTGCTGGGTACAGAGGAATAACAGTGGAGGGAAAAAAAAAAAGCCCTGGACAAAACCAGCATCCAGTGCCACCCGTCCCTTCTCCAGCTCACCTGGAAGCACAGCACAGGTAGATGGAGCACCGATGGAGCATCCAGCTCCCGGGAAGGGCACGGATTTGCCCAGGGCAGTAGGGATTACTCCCAGGGCTGCCTGCCTGACCCCTCAGCAGCAGCTACTGTGCCGAGATGCTGCCTGAATGCTGACATTTTAACAGCACGGTCCCTTCCAGGCACACGATCCGGCGTGAGGGAATAGCAGGATGTATTAATGTCGTTTCAGATAACAATATTCCTCTCAGAGCGGGCTTTCTGGCACCACATGTCCCCCCCGCGAGAGAACTCTATCCCTATCGCTCCAGCGCTAGCTCCGAGCTTGAAAGGAATCCATTCGGGCCATTAAAATGACTTGTGAAATGTGGGATAGTTAGCAAGTAATTAGGACCACATTTCGTTCCTCTGCCTGCCCGGAGCTCTGCGCCGTGGTCTCAGTTCACCTTCAGCTTTGCCCTTCGCACACCAACAACAGCACCACTTATTTTTTGGGATCGTGCTTCCCCTCCATCCCCCTCCCCTCCTTGCTCAGCTGGTGTTTGTCACCTGCAGCGTTTATTTTGTGTGGAAAAAAACCAAAAGGAGCAGGGTTGGAAGAGGTGCCAGGGAAGGTTTCCCTGTTTTCCACCCCCTGTGCAAAACTCCCTGGTGCCACTCTGCCCCCACCACCTGTGGGATAACAACAGTTGGAAGGATTATCCAGGACTCATTTCTTGGAAAGTCCTGCTGACGGCTGTCCATGAGCTGGGAACTACCACGGGGTTTGGAAAACACTGCTGGTTTTGCGATGCTGCTGGAGCCCAGTCCTCCCTGGGCTGCGTTTCCAAGCCCTCTGCTCCAGGCTGTGCTGGAAAACACAGCTTGACTGGACACCAGTGGGACTGGGATCCCAGTGCCACTGTGCTCGGGAAGGAAAGGATATCCCTCCTCACCCCCTTGCTCCCTCAGAGGGAGGGTCCTGGGCTGGAGCTCCCACTTAGAGTTGCTCTCACCCTTCACATGTTAAAGGCAGTTTTCCCTCCCTTTTTATACTCATGGATCTGCTCTTCTGGGCCCAGACGACCCCAGCCAGCAAGACCCACCACTGGCAGCATTTCTGCACCGGAGATGAGCCCACGGATGTTAGTGATGCCTCTGGAAGGTGGACATGGTGAACATGGACGTGCAGTGGCCTCACGGACACTGGTGCAGGCCTTTGCTCCTGGACATTCCTCAGGGATCATCCTTAGGGCTGGAAAAGGCCCTAATGCTCAGTCCTGTGCTTCCTGAGGAAGGGAACAGCTTTGAGCCTTGTCCATGCCTTCCCATAGTGAATCCTGCGACTCTAGAGCCAACCTCATCATCCCGACCCTGCCATGGATGTTGTTCCTCCATCTCATCTTTCCCCTGGCTCTTGGGACCACAAGAAATCCCTTGAGAAATCTTGAGGATCCTTGAGATGAGTCCACAAGAAATCCCTCAAGGGATCTTGTGGATCCTTGAGATGAGTCCACAAGAATTGCCTCAAGAAATCTTGAGGATCCTTGAGATGGGTCCATAAGAAATCCCTCAAGGGCTCTTGTGGATCCTTGAGATGAGTCCACAAGAATTGCCTCAAGAAATCTTGAGGATCCTTGAGATGGGTCCATAAGAAATCCCTCAAGGGCTCTTGTGGATCCTTGAGATGAGTCCACAAGAAATCCCTCAAGGAATCTTGTGGATCCTTGAGACGGGTCCCTGAGGTTTTTTGACTCCATCTTTCCCTCAGCGCAACAGAAACCCACACTGAGGACTTTCATCCCTGTCTTTCCTATCCTTACCTCTGGAATACCCTCTGAGCCCTCACACAGGCCAGTTTCTGGGCAGAGGACTCTGAGGGATGTGCTTGCTCCTCACCACCCTTCCCTTTCTCCCTCCTGCCCGTGAAGCATCGATTCCTCATGGAAACCGGATGAGGACCAGGCCCCGGGAGCACCTGGCTGAAGCCACTGAGCAATCGGCTGGGAATGAGTCATGCTAGCAGCCCAATCCCAGGAATCCCAGCCAGATCCCTCTGCACAGGACAGAAATAGATGGTAATTGACACATGACAGGCTCTGGCTGAGTCCTGGTGCTTCAGAGCGGGGATGCAGGGATAAGGGCTATTATTATCCCAGCTATTTTTTATTTTAGGAAGCACTCCTATTGCCTCAAGTGCTCTCAGGCACTCCAAGAGCCTTCCTGTCCTCAGCACACGGGATTTCTGGGATCCAAGGGCGTGACTGGAGATGAGCTGTGGGATGGATGTGCTAGCAACCTTTGTCAGGAAGGAGGGGACTGGACCAGCACTTCATCCCAACCGGACACATTCCAAGGCCAAGGAATCGCCACGCCAAGGAGAGGCTCTGAGGTGAGAGCCAGACAAAGCCGCAGAAACTGGGGTGAAACATCTCACAAAGGGTAAATGTCGGGAATATCTGGAGCGCCGTGCACCTGGAGCCTCCCTGGAAGGCAGGGAAAGCTGTCCAAGGCTGCAGGGACGTGAGAGGCTGGGGAGGGATGGGACAGCTCATCCCGTGACTTTCTGCTCTGTGGTCACCGGGCACAGGGAGCTGGGTGCTGCCCTCTAAATCCCTGCTCGGGAAGTTGTGTTCTCCTGCAGAAACCTCAGCTTCCCGCTGCCGAATACATGGAAAATATGACCCCGGAGCAAACCTAAAAATGAACAAGGCAGAAGATATTTTTAGGAGTTTCATAATCTGGGTTTTCACCCAAGTCTTGGGTTTGGAGAGACTCTCCATGGGGAGGAGGACAGATAAGGGGCCTTCCCAGCTCCTGGGATGAGCCCTGGTATCTCCTGGCTCCTCAGCAGTGGTGGTGACACGTCTAGACACTCTGGGAAGCATTCAATCAGGACAAGGAGGACCGGGTCCCGCTGTTAGGAACAATGCGAGAGGAACAAAACAGCCCCGTTTTATTCCCTGCAGCTGTCTTTTAAAAGGACTATTAGGTCACTGAAAGTTTTAGTTGCAGTGAAAAATAACTCCAAACAAAAAAAAAAAAAAAAAGAAAGAAAACCGAAAAAAAACCCAGCAAAGAAAAAAAATTGGAAATGAAGCTGTATATATTTTTGGGAAATTGCTTTTTTTATTTTAATAGGTTTCCCTTTCAACTCTCTTCCAGCTTTTTTTTTTTTTTTTTCTTCTTTGAGCTCTGTGATTATTAATGGCTGTAGCACTAATATGCTTGGAAAAAGCTCATTGGAGACCACGTTTTTTGGATTATAAAATATCTGAAAGATATTTTTCTTTTCTTCAGCCAACAATCGCCCGGCTTTCCCGAGCAGACATTATTCCATGCCACAGCATCGGATACACGGGACCCCAAACATGGCTTTGAAGACAAGTGGGAAAATCCTGTTGCGATGGGGTCATTGCTTCTGCCATGGAGCATTCCCAGTATCCACGCCCGGTCCTGGAGGACTCACTCCCGCTCACTGTTACACTGAGGGTTTTCTGGTGTCACTAAACAATCCAAATTGGTTTTTTTAACTTTTTTTTTTAATTTGCAAGTGGAACCCAGGAATTCCGGAATGAGCGGCGGACAGACATGGATGTGGTTTGTCTGTGCTGTGGTGGCGCAGATTTCCGCTGACCGGCTGGTTTTGCAAGAGCCCCGTGGGGTTCCCAGCGAGGGCAGAGGGGTCGGCCAGGCTCTCCCAGCCGTGTCCACACCGCTCCCGGAGGGATGCGGGGGTGGTTCCGCGCAATAGAGCTCCAACAAGAGAAGCCACAACCAGCACAGACTCAAACCACCGGCGCAGAGATGGAGTGGTTCATGAACACCCAAATTAGGCATCCCTCTGCTTCCCTGGGTTATATCCCAGCCCGGCAGTGCCTCCTTGGAATATCCAGCTCCAGGGCGTGTGGACCACGCTCCATTGCTCAGTGAGGGTGTTCCCTGTGCCTCCAAACTGAGAGATTTCCACGCTACAGGTCAGTGTTGTCCAACGGCACCGGCTTCATCTTCATCAGAGGAAACTCAAACCATCCCAGTTCCCACCCATGCTGGGATATCCTCAGTGCTAACAGTAGTCCAAAGGCAGATTCCCATTGTTAGAGCTGTCAAGAGGAGATGCCTGGGAAAAGAGCTTAATGAACAGAGAGAGAACGAAGGCAGCTGTTTCCTGGCAGAGCTGGTGGTTTTTAGCAGACTCTCACCCCGGAGCCAAACCCTGGGATGTTGTGGATGTGCTGTAACCCCTGCCAGTTCCTGCAGGCCTACCTGAGTGGCTCTTCCTGCCAGCTTTGTGCCACTGGAAGAGGGGATGTGGATCTCCCAGTCTCGGCAGCTGTGGCCAGACCGTGCCTCTCGGTTGACCTCCTGGCCCTTCAGGGTGTGACAATCAGCACGTGCCCAAGGGTCTGCCGTGGGGAATGTTCCAGGAACTGCTGTCTGTCAAGGTGCTCCTCAAGCGAAGGGAACCAGGAGTTCCCCTGTTCGATCTCCAACTCTGCCATTTGAAATTTATCATCTCCCCTTAACTCAACAGAGCGAGAATTCCGTAGGGATTTTAATGCAAAACAGTGAAATCAAAGCTTTCTTCCCCAGTTAAAAGCAGAATTTTCAGCTCTGTAATAGGACTGCTTCTGTTTAAAATGCTGGAAACATGGTGGATGAGAAGGAACAGCAACATCAGCATGTTTGGAGTGCTCTTCTCTTCCATAAACCTATCTAGCACCCATCAGCTTCCTCTTGGAAGCAGACTGGAGAAGCCTGGGAGTCCTTCCCAAGGAGAGGAAGGGGACAGAGCAGCAGGGGTTGGTGATTCCTTGACCTTTTTGATGACCCTTTCTCACAGCGGGCAAGTCCAAAGACAAGATAATCCCCCGCAGCTCCACACGGACACCAAACCCATGGCACTGAAATCTATGGAGAGCAGGGATATGCAGACCTAGGGAATAAGAGCAGGTTCCTCTCCCAGTGGTTTCCCATAATGACTGTTTAACCAGTATTTCCCGTCTATCTCCCATTTTCTCGTGACCCTGCAAAGTTCAGCCCTCCACTAAAAATAACCTCTGTCTTTTATTGCTGGGAAAGGATCCCAGCCTTCACAGAAACAGGGTTTCTAATCTTCACAGAGGCAGATGCTGGAATACCCCAAAAGCTCAGGAACTGGCAGGCAAAGTTAATGAGACTTTCCCACTTATTGTTAAAAAAAATGTCTCCTGTGAATTTATAGCAGCTGCAGATCCAGAGGCCCTTTTTACTCTCCAAGTAAATTGTACTTTCCATGGTTTTGGGTTGGCTGTGCTGTGGTATGAACTTCAGGAATAGGAACTGATGAGGTCTTTAGCAGATAGATCCAAAAGAAGTGGGCAGAGACCCCAGCCCTGCTCTGTGTGCTCTGGTTTGGCCTGTTTAAAACACACAGATCTCCTGAGCTCCATGTTAAAGCAAAGGGATGGAGCTGTGGCTTCTTCCAGAGCAGTTCCTCATGAGCTCCACAGCCTGCAGACATCATTAGGAGAGGGCAATTAGCATCGTGCTGCCCAGGGGAGGAGTGGAAGCCGTCCAGGCCTTGGCAGCCGGTTACTGGGATTTCTTATAGGATCTCTGGCACGGCAAACCCTCAGCCAGAACAGCCCTGGAGAGGCTCAGAAGCAGGCAGCCCTTTTCCAAAACTGGGGATTTGGGGAGGCCTTTCATCCATCGAGGTCTGCCCTTCCTTCACAGCTTGGTGTGTTTTGTCAGAAAAAGGCAAAACAACCAAATTCTGGCTGCAGAGCAGGGACAGGGCGCGACAGCTTGGAGTCGGTCCTCGGTTTTACTGGGAAATTCCAGGAGGGAAATCCTGACTGTTTCCCGGCTATTGAGAAAGGCTGGTGGTGACTGTTGCACAGGCTGCAGGGTCAGAGGTCTTCAAAAGCGTTTCCTTGGACTTCTGCTTCCAAGACCAGCAAGACTGGAGTAACACCACCCTTTGGAAGAATTTTTTGGGAACAGTCTTTTCCCTCAAACATTTAAAGGAGGAAGAGCCCAGAAGGAACCAGGAACAGAAAGGATCAGTCCAGGGCCATGTGAGGAGCGTGTGCCAAAGCCAAGGGCGGAGCTGGGTCTTGCTGGACCTCATCCCAGATATCGAACTGCAAACCCACCCTTCCACTCCTCCTCATTCCAGCTCCTGGAACTGCCAGGTGTGCTCCCTGCTCCAGCTGGCACTCAGAGCAAAGCTCTGCTCCCCATAGCATGAACCCTTCCTTCCTTCCTTCCTTCCTTCCTTCCTTCCAGCAGATACCACAGAGAGGTTAACAGGGAGAAACTATTTTTAGGACCAAAGCTATTGGATCATCCTCTGTTATGGCAACGGATCCTGTTATTCCTTGTTTCCCCTGGTCTTTTTAATGCATCAGAGTCATCGGGGCTCCCATCCAGCTTACAGTAAACACACAAAAACCTCCACATTTTGGGACTTATTTGTTGCATGGCTGGTAAGAACATTAAAGGAAGAGAGGAAAGGCCCATCAAAGAGCCTCAGGAGGAAGGAGGGGTACTCCAGCCTGAGGAGAAACCTCTGGAGAAACCACACCTGAGACCTGGGGTGGGGAAGGCAGAGCAGATGGCACCTGGAGGTCCCTTCCAGCCCGAGGGTTGAACATCAGAACCCCACAGCTCACCCAGCCCAGGGTGTGGGGCTCCAAAATGATTAAATGCTGCCTGGTTTGGGTCCAGAGCTATAAATCTTCCCTCACAGAGGTTACTCTGCGCTTGGAGCAGGTTTGCAGGAGCATTTGCCAAGGTTCAGACACGAGCAAATGCTGAAACCAGGTGTGCTGTGCCTTTGGGGGGGGGTTTATTGCAAAGTCCACGAGCGTGGACAGGACATCTCTTAACCGCTGTGGGACAGCAATTCCTGCATTTCTCCCAGGAAAATTCATGGAGTGAAACATCCAGGGGAGCTTCATGTCTCCAGTTCCCTCTCTGACACCCACGCCAGCAGCACAGAAGCTCTGTCAATGCACACAGAGAGAGAATATCAGAGATCCGTGTGCAGGAAAATCATCTTTTCCACTGCAATTGCACTGAACCTCGCAGGAGCTGCAGAAGTGGCCAGGGATCCTGGACAAAACAGGGCCACGTTCCCCAGTCTGTCCCAGTAAAATCTCATGACTCCCTATTTTGTCATTTTATCTTGCTTTAGCCAGCATCATTTGTAGCACGTGGACTGCAAAAAAACTCCCAAAAAAACCCCAGGAGAATGGTGCTTTTGAAAATAGATTGGGTTTCAGCACTTTTAGGATAAGGTAATTCCGTTTCAAAACACACCAGTTTGTGGTTTTTTCTAAGAAATGTGGACAGAAAAACACAACAACCTGCTCTGTTTGATCTGTGCTTTAAATTTCACTGAGGAAAACAGAACCGTTTCGGAGAAAGCAGCTAGAGAAATTTGGAGGGAGCTGGCCAACAAACAGGAAAAAAAAAACCCAGCGGTGATCACTGAGCTCTTCAGCAGCAAAACATCAGCAACTGATGGCTCATTCCAGCTTTTCTTTGTCCTCCCTGTCTCAGCCACAGACCTTAACTGGAGGGAATCAATGCTCAGACAAGCTGAAATTCCAAATGAGGCTCCAGGAGTACTGTCAGGTGAAAAAAAAATAAATATTTTCTATCGGTATGTTTGAACTGATGTGACATAAAGATGGTTTGAAATGCTGGAAATCGGAACAGGAGCTGAAACGATTGGAAAATGCTCATTTTCAGGTCATTATATAAAATTAATTACCCCGTGTGCTTTGCTGAAGGCTGGCAGCAGGGAGGGGCTTGGGACAAGGATCTGCAGAGAGCTTCTCTCTTTCTCATTCTCCTTCACGTAGCTCTGGAGAGGAAATATGGATTATCAGGGCTGTTCTCAACGTCCCTGCTCTTCGGAATGTGCAGCCATGCCCTTGGATCAACGGCATGCCCATGGATTCAGCCAGCACAGAAGTTGCTCTTTGCCTCCTGGGCATCGAGGTTCTCCCGAGATCAGAGCCACAATAAAGGAGAAGAGATGGAGCTGCACTTTCCCTGAGGAAAGCTGACGCATATTCTGAATTGATTTGAAACCAATCCAATCAAAAGAATGAAATATTCCCCCGATCAGGTCAAACTGACCAAAATGAAGTGTTTCATTTCAGGTTTGTCTCCCCCAACCCTTCGAAATAAAATAGGGAGAAGAAAAAAAAGACATAAAAAGAAGAACGCTGCAAGTTTTCAGCACATTTCTTCCCCATGGGAAAGAGCAGCTCTGTGAAGTGGCAGGTTTCCTTGGAAAAATCTGTCTCATCAGCACTTCTGCACTGTGCATAACCTCCAAAAAGCCCATTGCTCTGATCTGGGGGCTTCCTGGGATTTATGGCTCTTGTCTCTGTCCCTAAATCAAACTCCCTGCTCAGAGGGTGTTTTCCAAAAAGACAGCGTAGGGAGCAAAGTGATGGATGGACATCCTTGGACATCATGAGACTGAGACCTTGACACACCTAAACCAGGATTAGAGCAGATACTGAGCCCTCCATCCCATCCCATCCCATCCCATCCCATCCCATCCCATCCCATCCCATCCCATCCCAGTCTTGTATTTCTGCAAAAACCCCTGTATGTGCAGACATCCATTACAGGCGTGCTTCTGTGGGTGAGTGTGTAAAGCCCTGTTTTTTACAGCCAGGAAACACCCCCATTTTTATGGAATTTTGCTGCCTAGCAGGAGAAGCAGGGCTCCCACAGCACTGGGACGTTTTCCCTGCTCCACAGGTCCACGGCCGAGTGCTGAAGCGCAGCCGTCTGCACCCAGCCAGGTGTGACAGCAGCACAAGGGGGATCCTGGAAAAGAGAAAGAAAACCTGAGGTGTTTTCCTCTTTCCTGACTGCCCAGCTCAGCTTGCAGCACCCCCTTAATGCCTTTCCCATCCTCGCTGTCAGTCCTCAGCCCTGTGCTCTCTGCAGCGAGCTGAGAGGTTAAATCAGAATTTCAGGGTTTGTTTTCAGAGAGAATTGCCAAACTCCTTCACCAAGGGATGCTCCAGGGAGAGGCAAGCAGGGAGGAGGAGGTGAGGGAGGGAGTCAGTCAGCACTCACCCACCGAGGCGTCTTTCCTGCCCCGGAAAACTGGCTCCCAGCAAAGCCGTGCCGAGGCCTTTCTGTGGTGCTCCAGCTTGCCAGGGGCTTGTGCAATGGGATGTCAGACACGCTCGGGGAGCACAGTGTGCCAGCGGGATGTAATGCAAGCCTACGTGTTTACTTCTGAACAGGAACCCGAGCAAATCCAGCCGTGGCCACTTTGGGACACGAATCAAATCCACCGGCTGAAAGCCTCTTGCTGTTGTTCCTCCTCCTAAAGAACCTGGATAAAATGTTTTTAATAAAACGCTCCTTCCTTTCGTTCTTTCCTTCCCTTTTCTTTTTTTTTTATATATGTATAGATATCAAAGTTCAAATAAATCTTTACCATAATCAGAAGAATGCAGAGAACTGTAAAAGTTTAGAAGGGGTCACTCCTGAGCGGCCCTGACTCCATAAAGTGCAGTTTGATGTCCTGTAGTTTATGGCTGTACAAAGCCCAGCTCTTCTGCTCTGAGATTGGCTGTTAATGTTGTAATGATGTTTAACTGCTGACAAATGAATCACAGGTGGGGGGACAAGGACTCTTTAAGTAAAAAAACCTGTCATTTTTATTTGGTTGCTTTCTTTTTTTTGTTTTGTTGTTTCGATGTTTCTCTTTAATTCCCTCAAGCAAACAGATTAAGGAACATCCCAGCCTGTCAAGTAATATCTGTTTGTAAAAACACCACATCCCTTTGATGCGTCCATCACGCGCTGGAGAGGGGAGAGAGGGGTTTTCTTTCACTTGCAGCGTGGCTTCTTTTTACTTTTTGCCACTAATTATGGAATTTCTCATTAAAATAACAAGGAGCACGGCTGGCTGAGGTTCCAGCACGTGTTTTCACTTGGGGAAACCAATGGGAACCGTATGGCTCCTTCCTTCCTTCCTTCCTTCCTTCCTTCCTTCCTTACTTCCTTCCTTCCACAGGGCCACGTGTGAGAAGAAAACTCCCGAAACCAAACCCACCTCACACCTGACTTTTAAAATTCATCCCATCCCCCAGATTTTGGAGCTGTTTTTAAATTTCTTTCTCCCGTCCTCCTCCTCTCCCTCTGTGTGTTTTTTTTCCCATGGCAAAGCTGGCTCACGCAAACCTGGGTATTTATAAACTCCCCTCCAACGCCAAAGCGTCAGGAACAATCACTTCCCTCCAGTTTACAGGAACATTCAAAGTGCCCCGAAACATATTTTCGACATAACTCATCACTTTGAAGACGATTCCAAGCTTTTGTTCCTGTTTATTGACAGGAAGTTGTTTTTCGTGGCTCCAGATCAGGAGGGGGGGGTGACGGAGGGGTTGCCAAGTGGGTTTGTTGTGCCCTGCAAATCCCGACCCTGCATTCCTGGCTCCCCCCCGGGCACCCACCACCCAACCCCTCTGGTCTTTGGCAAGTGGGATAAAACACCATCGAGGCTTAAAAAGGGGGGAATTAGAGGCAGGATGGATGTGGGCAGGTGAGAAGGGAGGAGAAAGCTCTGTTATCCATCACGGCTCTGGAAGAAGAGGGGGATTTTGGGGCACTCCCTGGCCCTGGAGAGCAGGGGTGAGGCTCAAGCCCCGCCAGTTCTCCTCCTGGAGAACAGGCCAGCACAGCAGGATCATCCCCTCTGGAAACTGTGACTCGTGGGGAAGGGGGGAGAGGGAAAGGGAGTGGGAAAAAGGGAGCAGGGAAGGGGGAAGTGCCTGATTCCCCCTTCCAGGGCTCTCCATCCCAGCACCGGGGGCTCATGAAGGGGCCTGGGGGGCTGCTGTCCATGGAGATGGGCCAGAGCTCTGCAGGGTGACCACTTGAGGCTGGGCCAAAGGGTGGGGGAGGAACTGGGGGGGACTGGGAAGGTGGTGATGGGAGAGGGGCAGCACCTGCTCCCTGCTGCGTGTCAGGAGAGGGACACAGAATGGAATTCTCGGGGGTGTCCTGTGCAGGCCTCCATGGTCTTTGTGGGTCCCTTCCATCTCAGGATATTCTTTGATTTTATCAGAGAAGGTCAAGCCTTCCTGGTTCCCACCTCAAGTTCCAGGCAATATCTTCAGGGAATACCCTCTGCTGGCTTTGACCCTCTGGAACCTCATCCAGGAGCAGCATCCTTTCCTGAAGGGCATCTCCTGCTCCAGAGGCTGGTCCTGCTGGGGGAAGGCAGCAGAGGAACAGGACAAGCCCCCGGGGTGCCCAGCAGAGCCCAGGATGAGGATCTCAGCCAGCCACAGGGATCAGAGGAAGGCGCCAGCCCTGCTGGGCTTGACCTCATGGACACCTCCAAACCCACTCAGCAGCCCTGGCACGAATCCCTGGGGAAAAGGGAGGTTTTAAATCAGGCCACATCGACCTTTTTTCTTACTGACAGTGGGACTGGCTGTTATGGGCTGAGTGCCTGAGCCTCTTCCACCAAAAGGAGCGCAGTGCAGCACTGGGGGCACCTCTGGATTCCACTTACTCCCAGTAATTATTGCTTCTTGGCTTGTTGCTGCGCCGTGTAGTGTAATGTTATTGCTTGGAATGCTCTGCTAACTCCGTTTTTACTGATACCATGTGTTCCCCTCCTTTCATCCCAGCAGTGTGTCAAGAGCTGTTTTCCTAAGGATGGTCAAGGGAATATGATTCTAATATTACTGGAGATGATATAAAAAGTTTTATAGACACTGCTCCACGTTTGAACCAGGAGCCCAGAGCTCAGCCACGAGGGCCTTAGTCAGACATTCGAACTGCGTGTTTTGGAAGGCCAGTGAGGTAAAAAGGCACTTGCTGGTTTACAGGGGGGCAGGCAGTTTGAAAGGGAAGATGTTAGACCTGCGCTTAGAGAAGAACAAACCAAAACCCTTGCAAAGCTGGGCTTATAACATGCAGTTTCAGGTGTCACTTGTCTCCAGAATTAAAGCATCCTGGGAAATACACGAGGACACGCTGCTTGCTGTGTCATTCCCAGGAGTGCAGCCACAAAGCCGTGGCTGTTAACGTGACTGTCACTGTCCTGGCTGGCAGGGCTGGGGTAGCACTGAGGTCCCCCCAAAACTCAGAACAGAAGCTCCAGAGCCAAGGCATGCTGACGATCACAGGTGATCTTTGCATTCTCTCCGGCTTGCCAACAAAAGCTGCTGGCAGAAGTGGGATTTTGGGGGTTTTTTAGGTAGACACGTGCAAGGTAAGGACTGGGAGATGAGTCCCTGCTTGTTCAGTCGGGCAGGAGAGCTGGAAACAGCTCTGCTGGGATGTTCCCAGCCAATGTGCAGAGCACAGACTCAGGAGCACCCAGGAGGAGGAGACCCAGGGGCTGCACACTCGCTCACAGCTCTGGGAGAGCAGAGTGGAGCTGGGCTGCTGAAACGTTCTCCAGGGAGCAGAGCACAAGGATTTGTTCATTCCACTGGTTCCTCTGCCTCGCACCAGCATTTTCAGGCCCCTTTCTGCCTCATCTCTGCGCCTGGAGTTTGTGGTTTATCCACACCTTCAGCTCCTGTGAGCCATGCAGCAAACGGGGACTCTGCACATCCAGCTCTGCTGCATAAAGATTCTGCATTTACCATAAACCTGTTTTCCCATTAACTCATTAAGGCATTTCTTTGTATGTTTTATAGCCGAGCAGGTCCAAAAGAAGAAGGCAGACAGCAACAGCAGGCAGAGTTTTCCAGCCCCGCCGAGCTTTTACGAGCACTTCCATAATGGCATTTCCAACACTTGGGCCGTGGCCGCAGCGGCAGCTGACGCCTCATACATCATAACCTGCTCTCTGCCCAAAAAAGCTGCTTTATTTACTGCAGGTGATTGCCTCTGCACGGGACGGGCACGCCTGGAAATTCCAACGCTTTTGTCTCGGCAGCAGGCAGGCTCCCAGTGCCTGACACTGTGTTCATCACCGAGGCTGCGCTCTCCTCGTTTGCCTCCTGGCACTGCCTTGAAACACAATGGAATAAAGAGGTTTGGGCTGGAAAGGAACTTAAAAATCATCTGCCATGGGCAGGGACACCTTCCACTATGCCCAGGTTGCTCCAAGCCCCGTCCAACCCGGCGCTGGACACTTCCAGGGAGCCAGGGGCAGCCACAGCTTCTCTGGGCACCCTGTGCCAGGGCCTCCCCACCCTCCCAGGGAACAATTCCTTCCCAATATCCCATCTAACCCTATCCTCTATCAGTTTAAAACCATTCCCTGTGTCCTGTCCCTCCATCTCTTGTCCCCAGTCCCTCTCCAGCTCTCCTAGAGTCCCTTTAGGCCCTGGAAGGGGCTCTGAGCTCTCCCTGGAGCCTTCTCTTCTCCAGGTGAACACTCCTAGCTCTCCCAGCCTGGCTCCAGAGCAGAGGGGCTCCAGCCCTTGGATCGACACCTTCTACTGGCACAGTTTCTGGAGTTCCAGAGCTTTCCTTGGGAGTTTCAGCAACCCTGAGTATGTCTTTTTTTTGTGGTTATGAGCAAAGATTTCTTCCTAACCAAAGAGAGCTGGAATTTTCCTGCAAGCACAATTTCCTCACTTGGTGACTGCAGAGGGTGAGCCAAGGTGGCAGCTGAAGGGGAAAACCAGGGAGTGACCAGCAGATCACCAGGAGGGAGATGAGGTGGAAGGTCAGCTCCGTGCTCAGGCACCCTTTGGGACAAAGAGAAACGTGTGACACCAAATCTCTCAATTCCCACCTACAAAACAATGAAAATATCTCTACTCGCCATCTTACCTGGCTCTCCTCACCTTAAAAAGGATGGAGGGAAAGCTTTGTGGCTGTAGTGCAGGCTGGGGTGAGCAGACCTCAGGTGAAATGTTTGCTTGGGTGAAGTCATGTGTTCTCAGCTTCAGCCAAGTCACTGATTTCATCAAGCACAGCCGGGCTCTGAGCAGGACAAACACCTGGCCTGGAGATCTCCCAAAGCCACAACTGGCCAGTACTGAGCAGAACTGCCCAGATTAGACCTCAGTGTCCCGAATTCCTGCTTTCCGTACTCACATTTGAGTCGTGGTCTCTCAGTTCGAAACCACAGGGCAGCGCACGTCTGGACTGTCTAACCCAAATGGGACAGGTCACTCCTATGCGCCCAGATCTGACCTTCTGAATATCTCCTCATCTCCTCTGAGGCTTTATTACCAAGCTGAGGACACTCAAACCTTTGAAAAAACTTTGAAAACCTGGCAAAAATTTCTGCCCCTTTCTTGCAGTCTTTTCCATTTCTGCGTTGGTGTAGCCTTGAAAAGAAATCACAGAGGAAAGAGTTTCCCTTTGCTTTCTGCAGCAACAGAGCTTTGCTTCACCACAGCTCCACCAGGTCATGGAGAACCCACTGGAAATGAAATCTTGGGTTTGGAATCCATCAGCCTCTGGAGATGAGCTGAAGGATCCCTTGCCACAGGCAAGCTCTGCTGCAGAGCCCTGGCCAGCACAGCTCCCTTCCACTTGGCATCCTGGGATCCCTGCCGGGATTTAACAGCAAAGGCTTGGGTCTCACTTAGCTCCTCCAAGGCGAGATTTCTTTCCCAGTGCTCCCCTGAACCATCACTGGGCAGATCCTGGTTCTGGTTTCAGGCTCTTTTCCTTTGCACTCTCCTCTTCCCCGTTGCTGGAACTCTTTTCCCATCAGCAAAATCCAGGTAATGCTCCAAAACTCCTTCCCAGCTGCCTGGGATTCCTGAAAGAGGAGCTCCAGGCGTTCCTATTCCATGGGAGGGGTTCAGAACCTGCTGGTCCACACTTTATAAACATCAGAAGAGGTTTAAGCCAGCCCAGTGTTAAGCACAGTCTATCTGCAGGGTTCCAGCTACTGCTGCTGCTTTCCCTCCCATCCAAAGGAAAAACGGGGATTCAGCAGGAATGGTTTGCAAATGAGTCACTGCTTCCTAATGGGGGGAAAAGAAAAGATAATCTGAGTGTCTGCAGCCAGGCTCTGCAGGGAGAGCTTGGGAATGGCTGCAGGGGTCTGGGAATCACACAGGGATCTGGGATGCACACAGGGATCTGGGAATCACACAGGGATCTGGGAATCACACAGGGATCTGGGGTGCACTCTGGGATCTGGGAATCACACAGGGATCTGGGATGCACACAGGGATCTGGGATGCACACAGGGATCTGGGATGCACTCTGGGATGTGGGATGCACACAGGGATGTGGGATGCACTCTGGGATCTGGGATGCACACAGGGATCTGGGATGCACGCAGGGATCTGGAATCACACCGGGATCTGGGATGCACTCTGGGATCTGGGATGCACGCAGGGATCTGGGATGCACGCAGCACATGCAGCAGGCACAGGAGCAAGGGAATGCTGGGAGAGATTGCTCTGCTGTGTTTATTTCTTAGGCAAAAACCCTGACCTGGAAATCATCAGCATTGTTGCAGCATGCAGAGGCTTTTCTGATTTTTCCTTTTGGGATGAACATGCAAATTCTGAGGCTGAAATTTGGGATTTTACACTTCTGAAGACTTGGGATTTCTTTTAGGGATCAAACTACTTCCAGTCCCTCCAGAGATGAGAAATGAGGCCAAATGCTTTTATTTTTCTGGGATTATTGTGAGGGCAAAATGCCGCTGTGCTTCAGAACTGTGCATTCAAAGAATAAATTGGGGTTTTTCGTTCTTCTTAGGTGCAGCCACGGGGCAGGGGAGCTGCTGGGGGTGGGGTGAGCACCCTCACACTGATCTGGTAAAAACATCATCTCAATCCAATCTGCTGCAGCAAACAGGCCACGGAGATGAAGGAAACCACATTAAGAACATGATGAAAGTTGCCTCGAGGCTCCTTATGTCACACTTGGGCTCTGGGCACTTGGGGTTTTTTATTTCTTCCCTTTTTCTTCCTTTAATAAACCCAAACTTGGCATTCTTGACACACACACAGGGGTGCAAGCCAAGGGGACTTTAAAAGCTCACAGACAAGAGGGATTTGGGTTCCGTGGCTTCCTCTGGAATTTTTGAGGCCTTTCAGCAGATGACCTGCCTCCTTGGGTGGAGAAAAAGCAGTTTTCATTCTAAATAAGCAGATAAAAATTGGACTAGGCCAAACTAGATAATTCCTGTTGACCCCAGAGCTCCTTGGCATCACCCTGTGGTTCCTCCAAGGGGTTCAAAGAGAGAGAAGGGATGATCCTGAGAATCCTATGGGTATGACCCCTCATGGTTCTGGAGAGAGGCGAGGAAGAGGCAAACCCCCCCAAATTCATTATTTGTACGCTGTTGCGAGCTCCCTGCAGCAAGCAGAGCGCTGAAATAAAACTCACACATGGTTTATTTTTTGATTATTCCCCCTCCCCTCTCAAACTGATTTCTGGAGGTATTGTTCCCTCCCCTGACCTAAGACAGCGAACACTCCCAGCTCTGCAGCTGCCTCCCTGCTCCTTCCATCCCGCAGGTGGAAGCGAGGGAGAGGAAGGAGAGGGAGAGGAAGGAAGCAGGAGAGAAAACAAGGCGGGAAAAGCGGAGGCTGCACATCTGCTCTGTGACTAATCCGGGCTGTGGCACACCCGTACGGGTCCCTTTTTATTGCTAACATTCCTCGCGAGTTAGAAACACTTTTTTTATACCACCCCCCCCTTCCCTTTCCCTCCCGGCCTCAGATGTCCCAGAGGAATGTTTAAGCGATTATGGAATCCCAGAGGAGTTTGTTGCTTCCCTTTTTAATTCGTTCCATGCGAGTTGCTGCTTTTTTAAAGCAGTGCCCAGCTTGCTCTTTGCTCAGAGCCCAGCCCAGGGCTCCTTGTTCCGGCTCTGGCACGGAATTCCTCGTGACTTTGTTCCCCAAATCCCTGCGGGTTTATAGCCGGGGCTGCAATAATTTACTCGCCGCTGAAATTGGTGATTACCTGCTCTGATTTCTGAGCTTATGTTTAAATAGCAATGCTAAAAATACTGACTTAAGCCAACCAAAAAAGAAAAAAAGGCATTATTGGCCCTTTTTCACTTGGCTGGCGTTCACAGGCGAGCTGTGATCCTGCAAGGCCAGTGAAAGGCCTGGTGTTATCCAGTCCTAGGCACAGACTGAGCTCTGGAAAAAATTTCCTTTGGGTCCCCCAAAATGGGTCAAATCCCGTTGGGTCCCCCAAAATCAGCTGGGGTTGCAGAAGCTCTGCATGGCACTTGTATTTAACCTCTTCAGCCCTCTTTGCCCTCTGACCACTGCTCCAAGGTGAGGGGATGGTGGCAGATGCCCAGGAAATGGCTCGAGGTTGTCTAGGAAGTGCATGGCAGGAAAAGAAATTAAATACGTTCTTCTTAAAATCAGCACTGCAGCTCCTGGCCTTTCATTTTTTATTTACTTTTGGTTTATTTTGGTTTCTTTTTTTCCCCATCATGAGCATAGCACGGGCTGACTCTGCCTGTAATCCCTTTGTCTGGAATCATCCTGCTGGCCTTCTGGATGTCCCTTAGCAACAGCTGCTTCCAAACCAAAGGCAGGAAAGCCTCAGGCCCAGGGCAGCCACGAGACGACTGGGAAATGAAATTTGTAAAACCCAAAAGTGTTTAAGATGACTTTCCTGAGAAGAAAATAAGGAGATGTGTAAAGAGCTTGGAAGGGTGACAGAGCTTAAAGCATCCCTCATTAATTAGGAGGAGGTGAGCAAATCCTGGCCAATTTTTGTCCTTAACAGCACCACTTAGCATCCTTAATGCCAATATTTTGGCAAAAATCAGGTGCCGTTTCTTGGTGAGTTATTTCCCAGCCAGTTTTGCATCCAAATGCCTTGGAGTGTTTGTGGAGGAAGTTTTTGTGTCACTGGCGAGACAGAGCCTTTTTGGGAATCACTGGAGGGAACACGGACCTGGGTCTGGGATATCTCCTGTTCCCTGGATAAGACTGGGCAGTAGAACCCTGCAAAAAGCTCAGCCAAATCTGCCACTGGCTGCCTCATTCCTCATCTCCCAACCCAGCAGATCCTTGTTCCAGCTTCTTGGTTTTCCCACGTGCCCAAAGTCTCCTCACAAAAGTCAGGTGGGTCCCAGGAGCTCGCCTGGAATTCCCCCAAAGGCTCGTTCCCTTGGCACGAGGAGGACACGCCACTCCATACTCGTGATCCATGGAATGAGCAGGAGTGAGAGGAAACCACGGGCCAGGAAGGTGATTTAGGGGTGTGAGAGCTGCACGATCCGAGGGAGCACAGCACTGCCTGTCAACTTCTCCTAGGGAAGAAGGGTTAATGTCCTGCAGCTGGGATGGAGCTTTCCAAGGACTTCTTAGAATCACAGGATCATTTCAGTTGGAAAAGACCTCCAAGGCCATCGAGTCCAGCCTGTGCTTGATCTCCACCTTTTCCTGAGTGCCATCTCCAGGCCTTCCTTGGACACCTCCAGGGATGGGGACTCCACCACTTTTCTGGGCAGTTCATTTCTTGGCAGATCTTAAAGAAGATTCATAGTTCTGGCACAAGACATCCCACAAAAAGTCAGCGCGCTCCTGAGGTTTGCCAACTTCTTTTAATACATGGAGTAAATCAGGAGTTTCCCCGGCAAAAGAGATGCTCATCCCAGAAGTCCTGGTTCACTGGGACTTCAGATAGGTCCAGTACACTGGAATGCACCCCTTGGACATTTGTGCACGGAGCAGACACTTTGTGTCCTTAACATGCTCTCATTTAGGGAAATTACTACTTTAAAAGAGAGAGACATTGAGTGCATTTCTGCCCAGGTAATGAAATTTAATTCATGGACTTTAGGAAGACTTGAGAAGCTGAGGTGAGTCCCTGACCCTGATAATTCCATTTCAATCGAATCAGCTCCTTCAGTTCAGCTTGCAGGGGCAGGGGGTGTTGCTGTTCTGGGGTTTTGCTGATTTTTTTCCTGATTTCATTGCAATTTCACTGCTCCTCAGAATCAAAGGTAAAACGCAGGAGTGGGCAATCCCCAGGAAATGAGCATCCCGCGGCTCTCCTGTGAACCGAGGCAGCAGAAACCACCTTCCTTCACGGGCAAAATGAATTTTACATCTGATTCTCCTTCCCATTTCTGCGTGTGGCGTCCA
>VZTF01003063.1:140610-218619 GCA_013397755.1 Cnemophilus loriae
GGTGTTTTAAGGTGTTTGGGGCTTGTGAGGATTGATTTGTGGGACTTTCCCTGCCCTCTCTGCAGCCAGATCCATCCTCTTCTTGACCTTTGCTGGACCAAAGCACGGCAAGCATTGGACCAGGCTGCCCAGGGAAGTGTTGGAATCACCATCCCTGGAAGTGTTCAGCGGATGAGGCACTCAGGCACATGGTTTAGTAGTGGGGGAATGGCTGGGCTTGATGATTTTGGAGGGCTTTTCCATCCTAAAGTCCTATGTTTCAGGGGGTAACATGGCTCAAGGAGGCTGCTGGAGAGATCTGGGGTGATCCTGGCACAGAGGAAAAGAGGATCAAGCTGTGGAAAGGTTAACGATATATTTACACTGCTTATCAGGAGGGAGACCACAGGATGGATGCTCGAAGGGAGAGGGTAAAAAAATCTCATTCACAGCATTTAATGAAAAACATTTTTCCCTCCTGTCCTGCCCCGAGACAGTTTTCACAGAAATGTCAGTTTCCAATTCCTTTTTTTCTTTGGTTGTTTTTTTGGGGGTTTATTGAAGAGCAGAGAAGTCCATTTTTCATTGAGAAAACAGCAAACCCCTGCTAAGCTTGGGGAAACAACAACCAAAATAAGAAGAGTGAAAGAAAAGAAGGGACTGTTTCCTGTGGAAGGTCTAAAACCATCGGGCTGTGGTTTCCAACAGAGAATAAATCCGACTTATTTTATTACTCTTAGGGGCCTAATTGCCATTAGACCTTAATTGTCTCCTGGCTTGCTTTGCAAAGCACAGAAAGCACAGCCTGTGCTGGCCACTGGCTGCAGTCATCTGCTCTTTTGATATTCATGGGCGCGCTTCCCCCTTTCATCTCTATGTAAACGAGGAAGCAGAAGCTGCTGTGATCCTCCTGCACCTGACAGTTTTATGGTCCAGACACGGCCCCCGTGACCCAGCCCACGGGGCTGTGGCTGGAGCTGCCTGAGCCTCCTGAGCTCTCCTTGTGTTTCTTCTGCCACCCCTTTTGTGCTGCTGCCACGTTCAGCAGGTGTTGCCCTTCCTTTCCGAGCGGATCCTTTTGAAAAGACATCAAAAAGCTTCGTTAGGCACAAGAAAAGGGATATTTGCTTAGGCTGGATTTGTTTTCTAATTAACATGTATCATCTTCCATCAACAACAAACAGAACTGGCCACGGGGGCTGTGTTTTTAAAAGCTTAATTGATCTGAGTGGAGCCTCAGAATCGCAGCCAGATGAAATTATTCTGCTTGTGTTTGAGCACGAGTTGGTTTCAGGGGAGCAGGACGAGTGGCAGAACAGGGCACATGTGGCCAGCACCCTCCCTCTGGGACATTTCAACTCAACAAGTGATCACTCAAACTCCTGCCAGAATGGTTTGGGTTGGAAGAGACCTTAAAGCTCAATTTATTCCCCCTCCCTGCCATGGGTAGGGACACCTTCCACTATCCCAGGTTTCTCCAAGCCCCGTCCAACCTGGCCTTGGACACTTCCAGGGATCCAGGAGCAGCCACAGCTTCTCTGGGCCTCACCACCCTCACAGGGGAGAATTTCTTCCCAATATCTAAACTTACTTTGTCCTGCTTCAGTGATCCCTCCAAACAAGGTGGGATCCAGCACAGGACCCAGCAGCTCCTGAGGAAGATGAAGGTGGAAACTTGCCCTTCATTCACCATCCTCCTCTCCTTTTCCCCAAACAATCTGGGCAAACACCAGTGGCAAAAACGGAGGGATTTTCCCCAAACCTCTATTTTTTTGCTGAATTACCTTTCGTGGTCTCTGTGGGATTGGGATTTTCATGCGGCGCCTGTGTGTCAGTCCAGCCCTCCCCGTGCTGTGAGCACATGTTCAGACTGAAGGGGATCATTCTGGGGCTGTGGTTTAGCTTTCTAACAACATGTGAATGCTGGGGGCAATTTCTGTCTTTATTTTTATAAATAGATGTCCTGTCTCCTCGGGTTTCTGCTGGTGTGAGGTTCAGCACATTCATTACTCTTCAGCATTCTAAGGCCTGAAAAAAAAATTACAAAATAATAATAATCATCAGACAGTTCATGATCTTCCTTAATAGCATCCAGGGCATGGAAAGCAAACTCCTCTCAGAGCAACAGTGATTCAAGACATGAGGGCTGAGGGAGCAAAGTCACAGCATTTCAAGAGCAACACCAGTAGCAAAGCCTACAGCCCCTGGGGGCTGAAGAGGCAGTCAAAAAAGTGAAAAAAGGACCAGCTGTACGGTCCAAAATGTAGACAAAATATAGATTGATATAGACAAGGGAGGTCTTGAAACAAGTCTGCAAGAGCAGCGACAATTCCGTGCATCAGCACGTCAGGAATGAGCTCAACTTCTCAGCATTCCTGCCTGTGATGGATACAGGAGTCAGGATAAAACCTTCACCATTAGGAGGAGAATTAATTTTTGGTCACAGTCACAGAAAACCTCAAGTTGGAAGAGACCCACAGGGATCATCGAGCCCAGCTCCCTGCTCCTCACAGGACTACCTAAAACTAAACCATATGGCTGAGAGCATTGTCCAGGTGCTCCTCCAGCTCTGCCAGGCTTGGTGCTGTGACCACTTCCCTGGGGAGCCTCTTCCAGTGCCCAACCACCCTCTGGGGGAATAAACATCCTAAAATCTTAGCTGGGATAGACATTGAATCCCCGAATGGTTTAGGCTGGAAGGGACATTAAAGATCATTTAGTTCCACCCCTGCCATGGGCAGGGACACCTTCCACCATCCCAGGGTACTCCAAGCCCTGTCCAACCTGGCCTTGGATGCTTCCAGGGATGAGGAATCCATCAATTCCCTGGGAAGCCCATTCCAGTGCTTGAGCACCCATTTAGTGAAGATATTTTTCCTAATATCCAACCTAACCCCCCCACTCTCTCTCCTGCCTGACCACATCCAGCTTTATCCCCAGCCCTGTGTGCCACGGGCAGCCAAGATGTGGGATGAGGGCTCATCCTGGAGGGATCCGATGGATTTTAGCCAGGCTGTCATGTTGCTGGGACAGGGGTTGGACAACCTCTTTGTGTCATTCCTCAAGGAACCTCAACCTTCCTGATCACGTGACTCCATCCCGGGGCTGAAACCTCCACAATTTATGGGGATTTTCATGCGGCTGGCTCTGCTTTCTTCCCTTTTATATTTACTTCACATTTTAAAGGCATCATTTTGGTTTTTTTTCAACGAGCATCCCCTTCTCTCATTGTGCAATGCTTTGTTTTTTTGGCAGCGCGGCCGAGCCATCATGGGGGAAATGCTCCTCTCTGGAACAGAGAGGGGGAAATGTGCATGTCCCACGAGGGGCAAAGTCTCTGTGGCACATCTGGGAACATCCCTTTGCCAGGACTTTCCCAGGTTTTTCACATGGGATGTACGCTGTGATGGCAACTCAGTTCCAGCCTAAATCTCCAAGCCTGAATCCCTCAAATTGAAAGAAAAAGAGGAAGGTGCCAGATTTGAAGAAATAATAAAGATGAACACATACAGGTCCTGGGACATATCAACTTATTATTCTTAGAGCTGTTCCCAGTGTAGTTTCTGCTTCCATGGTCACTTTCAGCCCATCTCAAAGTCCCAAAGTGCTTAAGCACAAAAGATCCACAGAAGACAGGAACTGTGGCCTCCTGTGCAATATGAAACACTCCTTTTTTTGGTATCCTGGAGAATGTCTCACCGATATCTGCATCTGATTCTGCATCTTGCTTTCAATCCTGAGTGTACCAGCCCATCCTGAGTATTGAGCGGAGCGTCCCAAAGGAACTGTTTACAAGGGCCTGGAGTGACAGGACGCGGGGGAACGGCTTCCCACTGCCCGAGGGCAGGGATAGATGGGATTTTGGGAAGGAATTCATCCCTGGGAGGGTGGGGAGGCCCTGGCACAGGGTGCCCAGAGAAGCTGTGGCTGTCCCTGGATCCCTGGCAGTGTCCAAGGCCAGGCTGGACACTGGGGCTTGGAGCAACCTGGGATAGCGGAAGGTGTCCCTTCCCACGGCAGGGGTGGGAATGGGATAAGCTTTAAGGTCCCTTCCAACCCAATCCATTCCATGATTCTGTGATCCTATGATTATGCAACTGCAGGAAGCAGGGGATGCAAGAAGTCTGTTGCAAACACTCCTAGATGGGAGACATTTGCCACACACAGATACTTGGATCCTTTCAGCTCCTGAAAAAAAAGGCAGGAATATTGGAATGCCATCTCTGGAGTTCTCTTCCCTTAACTACTGTGCCTATCTCTCCTCCCAGGCCTATCCAGCAGCTCCCATTTGCATGTGCTGGACCTGCTGTCCACAAATAAGGTATTAATTTTTAATATTTTATTTTAACGGTAATGAGTTTAAATTTTACTGAGCTATAAAGCCACTCTAATCAAAAAACTCTCCACATGGATGAGATTATCCTGTCAAGAAGGAGCTATCCCTGTTAGCTGAGTGGGAGATTTGCATGGAAAGTTCCCATTAGGGCTAATGCAAGTCATATGTGGCAAGAGGGAAGAGAAGAGCTGGGTGAGAGAGCGTGTGCTGTGAAAAAGTGGGATAACTGGGTGGAAAGATTGGATTTTCGGAAAAGTTTCTTCACAGAAAGTGGTGGAGTCACCAGCCCTAGGGGTACTTAAAAGCCGTGTGGATGTGGCACCTGGGGACATGGCTGGTGGTGGCCTTGGCAGTGCTGGGCGAACATTTGGACTCGATGATCTTCAAGGGCTTTTCCAACCTAAATATTTCTGTGATTCTAAAATGGGAGGGGGAAAGGTGGCAAAGAGACAATGATGGCCATGAGAACCCAGCAGGTAAAAACCCCCAGGTACCAGCAGCAGTCGTGCTCATCCCACTTCCCTGATATCCTGTCAAGGACCTGTTTCAAGGAGAAGATTTGGAGAAGGCCAGCAAGGTTATCACTGCAGGGCTCCCCAGTCTGTGCAAGGAAATTCTGAAATGCCCTCTTTCCCCTCCACGAGGTTTAGACTGGGTACAATTAAAGACTTTTAGCCTTTCAGTCCAGATTCCCAAGCTTCCACTGGTCCCATCACAGGGACAGCTGCTACCCAACATCTGTCAGGCTCCTAAACATACCCAGACGTGGATGTAACATCTGCACACAGCCACAGGACATCCAGGGCACTCTGGCACGGCATCCTAAAATGGGGAGTATCCCAAAAGACCCCCTCATCCATGGCTTCAGATGCAAGCAGGGCCATGAGTCACAGGCATGCCAGGCTGCACCCTCTCCTCAGCACAGCTGAGGAAAAGCAGCACACTCCTGGCTGCACACAACAGTAAGGAATGAACAGGGAAAGCCCAGCTCTGGTGAGGATCTTCATGGTTGGGAGCTGTCCAGGCACCAAGAAAAAACACTTTGAAGTCACAAAAAACTGCAAGATAAGAGACGAAGTATTTCCGTCATCGTCGAGTTCCACTCCTGGCCCTGCACAGGACAACCACAATCAAAGCTGAACAGCCTCTACTTTTTTTCTCAAATGTTTTCTCCAGGCACTTCCCTGGATCCTCTCTCAGGTCAGAACAACAGGTACCAAAATTATATTTGCTGCTGGCATACACAAGTGAACCAAACTGCAGCCACTTCCAAAAGGTTTTAGGTTAAAGCCCTTGAAAACATCTTTTCACCCCTAAAATCAGAGTAGCTTCTGAGGAAAAGGAGACTGCAGCCTGCCCATCACCATAAACATTCTCCCCTGGGCAGATGCCTTTTTCCCAAGGGAGGCCACGAAAGAGAACTGTGGTGGGAAACCAACATGCTGACAGCCTCATTAATTAAAGCTGTCCTAGGACAAATTCTTGGTAAGTGCTGTAATGAGCCAGCTAAGCATGTTGTCTTCAGAGGAAACAATTAAAAAAAAGAGTTACAAAACAGATCCTCTTGCGAAATCCTTGCCCAAGGACCCCAAACCTGCAATAATCTTCAGATCACACCACAAGAAAAGGTACCTCTGCTTTTATCTTTCCCCTGACACTTCCCTCACTGCCAAGCCCTTTAAAACCCACAGAAATGTGCTTCCCACATCTCCCAGGCTGGGGGGGATGTGGAGGGGAGGCCAGGAAGTGAAGCAATCGGGCCAGCAGACCCCTAAATGCCATTTGCTCCCTCAGCAACATCCCCGGAGCCAGGATCCCTCCGACAGCTTCTCCAGCTGTTTGCACCCAGGAATTCCCGAGCGGGGGAGAGCCAGGTGTCCTCCCACAGCTCTCACACACACGCTGAGAGCCACCACACTCTTAAAAACAAAGGCAAAGGACCAAACTGCGGCCCCTGAGGCGCTCTCCACCTCAGGGCCTCGGGAGCGTGTGCCACCTCCATGGAGCGGCCTGTTCCCGAGCCCTCACAGCTCGGAGCCTCTGCGAAGTGTCCCTGCCCTTCGTTTTGATGCCTTAGGCTTTTAGCTTTTATATTTTTCAGATTCTGCACTGCATTAGTGCGTGTAACTCTGAGCTCTACACAGAACTTTAGTTAGCTTTTCACATTTTAGCCAGACTAAACAATCCTTCCTGGGCCTGCAGACCGAGGTCACACTACCACGGCTCGGCCCGAAGGAAGAGCATAAACAAAAAGAGGTTCGGGGGGAACAGGCCGGGGGATTGTAACTTCATAACCTGAAGCTATGGTTGGACGATTAGCTTCTGATATGCTAAGAGACCAAACTTATATCTATCTGAGGAACTCGTGACTCATCCATCTTGGGTGTAGTCTCTTGCTGAGGCTCCTGCGCAGCCCCAGGTGTATCCTTTAAAGGCCTTTGAATAAATACCTACTTTATTCTCTTACTCTGTCTGGTCTCTGTTCCAGGTAGCCTCTTCAGGCATCAGTTCCAACTGCAAAAAAAAAAAAGGGGATGTGCCTGTTTTTAGTCACTTTAACATGCCTGAGCCTCTGCTGACAGTTCCCTTGCTGCTGGAAGGCACTGGCAGAGCCAAGGCTGCAAGGTGAGGGTTGCCAGGGAGTCAAACTGGAACCATATGGATGAAGCCTGAGAGAAACGGGGGAGAAATTCCACGGCTGTTCCAGCCTGACCCTTCGCCCCTGCCCCCATTTCTCACAGTCCTGCTGATCACCTTTCCAGCATAATTTTCCTGCTTTTTGCACGAGTTTACTGTAACTCTCCCCTGGAATTTCTCTCCTGAGACTGACCCATGCATCCATCCTTGCAGAGGGATCCCTGCGCAGATGGAAGAACTGCAAGAAAAAAAGAGGATAAGTGGCTGTGATATTTCTCCTTCCTTTTTTTTTTAATGGTTAAAAAGCCCTCGAAAGCAGCTGGGCAGCTGCTGCAGGGCACACACGTTGCATCACTGCATCGCTGAGGATGGATGACATGGACATGGACAGTGCAAGCTAAATCCCATGGAAATACTGGCCCTGTTATTACTGAGTGGCAAATAAACCCCTAATTGACACAGATCTGAGGCGATGCTCACATAAAACCAAAAGAGATTTACCTCCCTCCTGCTCTCTGCTTCCTTCGGTTTAGATCCACCAAGAAGCAAAATCCAATATAATCAGTAGGAAAAGGAGTGTCCAAAACCTGCCCGAGCATCAGCTGGTACTACCCAAATGCACCTGCTGGATTTAAGGGTTAGTCTAAGCTTAAAACCAGAGGAATAGCACTGATTTCAGTAAAACAGCTGGACAGATGCAGCTGATGGCAGATCAGTGAACCTACACCAGTCATGGCAAAAAGCTGGAGGAAAACCAGCTTGGCCCTCCGGTCCTGGTTTCCTGCAGGGAGCTGGACGCAGGCAGATGCAGCTCTTAAAATGTCCAACACCATTTTACATCCAAGCTGGAAAAATACAACAGTGGATTACACCCAGGCTCTCTCACTGGATCCTTTCAGCCACCACTTTCCAGGGCTGCCTGAAACATTTTAAGGGGAAGTAAAGCAGTTAGAACAGTTTTAAAAAGTCACAAGAGACTGCAGGCCTGGAAATTTACTGTCCCTGCTGTGTTTTTATTTTCGCTTTCTTTTTTTTTTTTCCTTTTAAAGGAGTTGAGGTGACCCAGCAGAACAGACTCCTCTGGCGAGCTGTGGGTCATCCCCCTGCATCAGTTCCAAGTTAATTGTGTGAACAGTGCCTTTAGCTGAGTTGTCATATTTTGGACAGGAGCCCAAATTCACATTGGCAAGGGCCTGGAAGAGCCAAGAAGTGAGTGGTGACCTCCTAAACCCCAAACCAGCATCGCTGAACCATTGCCCCTTCTTGGAGCTGATATTCCTTTATTCATGACAGAAATGGGTCAACCTGGCCACTCCTCCCCAACCCAGAAGACCTGATCAGGGTCTCTCCGGCTTCAAACCCCCTCCCACTGTTTACATCAGTCTCCTTCAAACTATAAATTAGACATTTATTCCACAGTTTCCCACTCTGTCACGGGCAGTCACAGTGACAAGAAGGCTGGTTACAAACATGATGTTTCAGCTTAATTCAAAAGAATATTTTAGGGTGGAGAAGGAGAAATAATTTCAGGATTCTTTTGATCCTCTGGCCTCAGAAATGTGTTATTATAGACTGATAGAATCACAGAATGGTTTGGGTTGGAAGGGACCTTAAAGCCCATCTCATTTCAACCACCTTCCACCAGACCAGGTTGTTCCTACTATAAATTTTCTCCTTCTTCACTCCTGATGGGTGTCACAGAGCTGAAACCCCCCAGACAACAGTTGGAAGTGCAGGACACATCCTTGCCTCCTCTGTGGCCTAAACACACATTGATTTTCCACGGATCTGGTGGTTCTAGCGAGGGGAATTTAAAAAGAGATACAGCAAAGAGGTCAGGTCGTGCATCAGTGTGAAGGGCTTGGAGCAGCTTCTTATTCTGAAAAGCAAATTTAAGTTAAACTGGATTTGTCCTTTAGTCTTTCTGCCATGTGCTGTTACCTTTGGCTCCAAAGGGTTTCTGAAGCAGTGAAAAGGAAATACAAGGATAAAAGTTCTGAAGGGTCAGAACTGGAAGTATCAGAGCTCTTGATTGTCAGTGGGTCCAAGCTGTAGGTAAAAGTCATTTTCCCGAGCCTTTTGTGTGCACCAACCACCTGAAAATGACCAAAATTGGCTTTTCCTTTCGCAATGGATCCCCAGGTCACCTGCAGGACTGAGACTGAGGTCTAACATAAATCTGAGGACAGCGATGAGCTGTAGCTCAAGGAACCAGGACTGTAAGAGCTGTAAACCCCCCTGGTTCAATGCCAGCTCCAAGGCTGCAGCAAAGATGAAAACCAGCTCCCGGCGTGGGATATTCAGTGCTTTGGACAAAATCTGGGAGGCTTTTTTCACTCTAAACCCCCAGCAGCTGGTTAAGAAGGCAACGTGGACTGTGAAGGAAATGCGGGAAGCATCAAGAACAGTTGTCCACCCAACCACAGCCTGATGGAACAGGAGGGGCATTTCAGCAAGACTCCAAAGACTGCACTTACCACAGAGGCACCTCTTCAGAAGATCCATTCTCCGGGGAACACAGGCTTCTACCCAAATCAGAACCTAGGAAGATGTGGGAGAAGCCAGGGTGTCAGTTGGAGTCAGAGCACCTCACGGGGCACCTCATTTCCTACACTTGTATGACACTCCTTTGAAATGAAGTGCATCAGAGCATTCGTTTTCATATTTTTAATTGGGGCAGGATTCCCACCACACCTCTCTCATCTGTTCTTTTTTTCCACCTGCCATTTATTTTATTTCTGGCTCTTTATGGCCTCCTTTTCCAGCTGCTTACTATTATCACCTACATTTCTAATCCCTCCTTAAGTGCTCACATAATCACCCCTTTATTTGGGAACCTGCATTCCTACCCTTTGATCCACGCCTTGTCCTTGTGTTTCCTGATCCCAGTTTGTTCCAGTGGTTCCCAGTGTCCCGGAACCCTGATTGGCTTTAGCCTGTCCTTCTTTGCATGGGAATGAAGGGAATAATTAGCAGCAGAACATGTGGGATTTTGGTGTCGGGAAGGGGCTATGTGACCAAGGTTTTTATTCCCACATTTACCCACTCCTGCCCGTGGATTTGGGCAAACAGCTGGAGCGTTTTGATGGAGCACTTACTCTCCATTTCCATGCTTTTACCCACTGCCCACCACATTCTTCTCCACCTCCAAGATCTCAAAGATTCCAGTGTGCAAGGACTTCTGCTACCCCCTTTTTTTGGCCAAAAATTCCCACTGTCAGCCTCTTGTTTAGGAGGCAAATGGATCTGCAGCTCAGTGAAAAAAGCACCCAAGGACACGTGAAATGGAAATATAGCAGCGGATGTTTGCAGCCGTGGTTTAACCCTCACGGGTCCTGTGGCTCCTGCCCCTCTGGCTGGCAAGGAGCCACATCAGGTGCATTCCAAAGTTTGCATCTTCTCCTCCTGTAATTGTATTTCTGTTTGCATTTCTCTTCCTGGCTTCTCCCTGTAATTGCTTCCAAATCCATAGTCAAGAGGTTTCTTTTTCCTAGGAATAACACTCTCCCTCCTCTCTTCTCTCCCCACGGAGAGCTCATCCAGTCCTAAAGTGAACTAAAATGAGTCTGAAAAATCAGGTTTACTTCTCCCCACATCCAAAGTGGTTTCAGTGCAATCCAGGAGCAGCACGGGAATGGTGAGAATGGGAATCACCTTCCCTGCCGTAGAATCGTGGCCTTCTGACATCCTTCTCCTGAGCTGATGCATCCCTGTGTCTTCACCTTCTGAATAAGACGCTCTCACATCCAAAATTTTCTGCCCAAAGAGCTTTTTATGGACTGGGAGCGAGTCAACACTCTCTTTTCCAAGGAAAGTCTGGTTTTCATCTGTCTTCCTGCACCCTCTCCCTTTTATTGCATCTTTAGTTGAGAGTTGTCACTGCTGGTATTACATGAAGGAATTAGTCCAGGGGACCAATTTTAGATGCCAGGCTGGGATAGACAGGAATCCTCTGATGTGTCCTGAGCTGGATCCCAGCAGATAACTTAAAAGGCAGCACAATAAACTGAGCACTGTAAATCACTGAGAAAGACCATGAAAATTGTTTTTCAGGGATGGTCTTCACAGGGAAACTCCAAACCTTTGAGACTTGCAACGTGCAGATGTTTTCTTTAAGCAGGGAATTTCTATTAGTCATTAGTGGGAAGATTTTTGCACGATTAGGTCAAGCACACAATTATTCAGCCTTCAGATCTGCCACCACACGGGGTCAAATCAGTTCTGACTGATCTGCTGACAAATTTGCTTCAAATGACCAATTTCCGAAGGCAATGGAGCCATGTTTTGACAGCTCCCTGAGTAATTGCCGATTAATCCGAGTCACGTCCATGCCCAGCTCCTTGAGCTGCTGAGGCACATCCCACCTCCCAGTAGATGTGTCATTTCTCCTTCCAAAGGATATGATTCCGCTCAGCTCCTTGGAATCGTAGCTTCTACCCTACGGTAATGTAACTAACCCTGAATTCCTGCAGCTATGAGGGTATTTCAGATCAGGCCTGGAAGCCTGGAGTGCTCCCACAAATTCTTGGCACCTCATCCAAGGTATTGTCCAATGTTTTTTAGTAATCAGCTCCATTAGCTGTTTTTTTTATTAAGGACCTTCACCTTTGTTTGCATCAGCCCTGAACAGGGAGACATGGACAGAGCTCTCTCTTATCCTGAAACCAGAAACCAAGGAATTTCCCAGTCAGTACCTTGATTTCCCAGTCTTCCACGCCTTCCCATCCAGGCTGCCACTCTCTCAGCTCCACCAAAACTTGCTCACCGCGTGCTGGTCCTGAGCTCTGCAGTTAGAGGATATCCCTAATATTAATTCCTAAACAGAGCCATGAATGAATGAGATATGAAGCCCATCCTCTCAGAAAGAATATTTTGCTTTCTCTCATGCTGTAACAAACACAGGTGGGCTCAGTGGGGATGTACCTCTGGAGCTTCCCAGTGAGGACGCTCAGAGTTCAACCTTGGTTTCAGATGCCACCTTTGCTTCAAAACTGCCTGTAAAAATAAAACCACCGCAGCAGAAAACCTGGAAAACTGCAGTTTCCTGGGAGCAGAGACAATCCCAGTCAGCTCTTGGGTGCAGCACCCTCAAAGTCACCCCTGTGCACTCCGACCTTGCACCACCCTGAGCACACACTCCCATCACCTGTGGCAGGGAGCTGCCTAGGTGGGAGAATGAGGCAGTCCAAGGCTGGAAACGACCTGATCCAAACTTCTGTGGGCAGCCAAAACTCACCTCCCAGCGCAGGCTTTTAGGACAAGCGCTGGGAGTCAGGTTACCGAAGGCTGCATCAAAGCACATGTGTGAGATTACAGTGGCAACTATAAATCTGGCATTTCCTCGTGTTCCAGCGCTTGACTTCCCCCACAAAAAGTTAAACAGTTTCCCAAGCTTCCTTTGGGGTGGGGGTGAGCAGGATGTAATCAGGAAAAGCCCCAGTGTGCTGAAAGCTCCCATTCCCAGCGCTGCACAGACTCCACCTGGCCTCCGGCGGCATCCCTTGAGCTCCAAGCTCTGCAGGACACAGCTGCAGTTCCCCAGAGGAAGTGAGATGCTGTGTCCATGTTTTTTGTTGAGGTCCATTCCCAGCCCACAGACCCCAGAGCAGACACAGGTCCCACCCAGGATCTTCCACACCTGCAAACCCACTGTTCCTAAAACACAAAGCATTTTTAAGGGCAGAGTGATGCCAGTATGGAGCTGTTTTCCACAGGCTTTCCAAATCCTGCCGAGCACTGCAGAGTGGAAAATGGCAGGGTTTGGAGATGATTCACTGATGCTGCACTCACTGGTGGCATGAGGAGGAATTTCTCAGAGCCCAAGGTCTCTGAATGGGCAAAACCTGCTTGGAGGGAAGGACTGAGAGGTGTTGGCAGCTCTGCCCCTCCCTCCCCCTGGGCTGGGAAGACACAGGTCCTAGGGGTTTTGTAATGAGGCAGTCTGAGAGCCAGCCCTGAGCTTCTGCCGTGACCTTGAGCTGCTTCTCAACCTCTTACTACCTACAACATCCTTTAAGTAACTCCCACGTGCCCCGAGGCAGGGCCATCCCTCGTCCCTGTCACACACATCACTCAGTTCAACAGCTCCAACAGCCTGGAGCTGATGAAAAACCCCCACATGTCTCCATTATTTAAAAAAAAACCCAAAACATGCACCCCCTTGGAGGCTGCCCTCTCCAGGTGAACATTTTTTTGTGCTTTACAAGAGCTCCTTCCTACTCTGCCCCTGGTTCCCAGAGCTGAGGCCTGGGGCAGGGCCGGACCCATCCCACAGGAGCAAAATTCTCATTTCCTATGCAGAATCTGCAGTAAATGGCTCTGTTTCTGTTAGAAATAAAATGTTTCAGCTCCCCATGGTTGTTTTGGGGAGGCCTTTGGTAGCATTCACTGAGAACAAGGGACATTTCAGCTGGTTTGGGGTGTGTTTTGCACAAGGGAGCAAGACGAGTTTAGGGGCTGGTTTATTCCCTGCCATGGGGTGGGTCAGGGCTGGCATCTCCCCACCACATTGGGGTGAAAATGGAGAGCTGAGCAGATCAGTATTTACAGTCCTTTGGGATTTTTTCCAGCCCCTTGGCCTCAGGAAATCTCCATTCCGAGGGGCTCCGTGTCTCACATGAACTGCTCCCCTCGTGCCCGATCCTTGTCCATTGAACCACTTGGGATCTTACACATGGAACAAAAACCCCACAGGAGGGAGTTTAGAGGGCTCTAAATGAAGGAGCTGGGCACCCCAAACTGCACCAGAGAGATGTTCAAAATTCCACCTCAGCTCTTCATGCCTGACATCTGCACCCTCCTTTTCTCCCCACACTACAAAACGTGGAAGCCTAAGGCAAAGAATTGCCCAATTTGCCATGATTTTACGTGAGATTTGGGTACCTCCCTCCTCAGAATGTTCACCTTTGCACCTGGGGAGGGCTGGAGCAGTTCCCTAATCCTGGGAGACTTCCAGCTGCCCCCGGCTCTGTCCTGCTCTGCTCCTGCTCTCCAGGCTCCATCCAAGTGAGAGACTGTGGGAACAATGAGGAGCACGCTCGGGGACAAGGAATTTTACCCCCATTAAGGGGCTCACCCAGAGTTTTACAGGGCTCTAGTTTTAAGGTTGGGGAGAGCCTGTGTTTGATGTGGAACACAGAGCCTGCAGGCATCGTTTCCCAAAGCCTTCACCTTTTCCCTCACGCTCCCATGCCGGTTTATCCCGCTTGGCTTTGACGTCTCCCACGCTCTCCAACGGGGAAAATTCCCAAGAGATGCTCCGTTAGGGAAACAAGGCCCAGAGATACAACTGATGTCTTCAGGCTGTAAACATCCCAAGGCAAAGAGGGAAATTTTCCAGCTTCCAGGGCTCTTTGGCTTCTCCACTTTTCAACTCACCGATTTCATCCAGGAGCAATTTGCAGCAACGCTAATTGTGTGTTTTCCCTGAGCTGGGCAAAGTTATAGGCCAATTATTTCTCCTCCACCCCTGTGATGCCTGCAGATTGCTGAAAGGAAAACTATGAAGGAAGAAGCCAAATCTTTTCAGCCAAGCAACAAAGCACCATCATTCCTTAATGTCCATGAAAAAAAAAAAATCAAAATACAAGCAAGGAAATTCAGCGTAGAAAGTTTTATGCTGCCATGGTTTCAGCACAAAAAGAGGTAAACTGATGCTTTTATCATCCCCAAATGTGGAGATCCTTACAATTTATCTTTCAATTTATGGAACAGATTTCTTCTGAGTGGCAAGGATACAGTTTTATTCCCATCCAAAGCTTAGAAACTCTCCATTTTCCCATCTTAGGATCTTCTGGGACTTGAAAGAAGGTCCCAGCTTCAGAGAAGATCTGAAATGCAGGTGTACTTGCAGAATTAGCTTACCTATCTAGCCGATTTCAAAGCTTGAAGTTTTAGAAAGAAAAATTGGGTTTTGCACAAAACCAGGAAGCCATCTCCTTACTGAGAGCAGGAAATCCAGGTCTGCTTTGAGAGAATTGGAATTTTAATGCAGCAGAGTGATGGAGAAGGGAATGATGAGTGAACTCTTCATGTCCACCACAAGGTTTGTGAACCGGTGTCTCCCAAATCCATTTCCTTTTACTCTAAGGAATTACTCTGATTTACAACCAGACCCAGTCAGACAGACTTTGATGACTGGAGTAGAAATATCACTGCACAAACAGGCTTGGAATTCACTACAGACACTTCTTCGGAATGCTGTCCCATCGGAAGTGAGCAGCGTGTGGTTACAGTGGCAGGCAAACAAACTCCCCCAGCAGTGCTGAGGAACAGTGATAGCAGAATATAATGTAAATATTGTCATTAATATTGCCTGTGTTAATTAATATAGCACGTGACTAACACAAACCCAACATCCTCTCCCTTCCCCAAGCCCACACTCCTTGCCCACAGCCTCTGGAGCATTTACAGCCTCAAATCCAGATGCCAAATTAATAAAGCTTCCCCCAAACCCACACAAACGCAGAGACCGAGGCTCACCACCAGATTCTTCCAGGCTTTCCTTAGGGAGGAGAAGGATCCGACCACAAGGCCTTGCTAACTCACCTGTGGCAGGGCAGCCACTGTGCCCACAGCCACCAAGCTCTGCACCTCAGAGACCAAAACAGGCCATCTCTTGGAGGCCAATGGATGTGTCCCATGGTCCCACAGTACTTCCACTGGGAGAAGCTCTCCAGGGAAGAGCTCCGATTTTCTGGCCACAGGGGTGCAGCTCTGTTGGGTCCAGGGATGCTCCACCAAGGTGCCTCTGGTCATTCCTCAGCATTCCCACAAATCAGTTGCTCCTCCACTGTGAGGACTCACTACAAAAAGCAGCAGCCAGCCAAGGTCAGAGAAATGATTTGGAGGTGGAAAGCTCCCTAACCTCCTCCAAAAGCTCGCCAGCCCTCACCCTTACCGTCGGAGATACGATGGTTGTATGCAGCCTATAGATCACAATAAAAGCAAGGAGGCCAAAGACATATCAGGGTTTGGGGTTTTTTTTAATGTGTATTTGGCAAGGTTACAAGACAACAATTCACTTCCCTGGGACCTTTTACTTTCCTACAAATTCCAAGAGCTACATTTAAAAGTGAGTTGGCAGATGCAGGGTTGTTTTCTTTTTTTTTATTGTAAGGAAACTTGTTTTGCTACAGCAACAGGCAAACATCTTCAGTCAAAAATGATGAAAAAGAGGGCATGTTCCCACCAAAGCCAGAGTCAGGCTAGTGGGATCTTCACGCAGAAGGAAAACTGGGATTGTGTGAAGAACTACAAAGAAGATCTGCAGAAAGCCGAACAATAACACTTTCTGTCTGGAAACCTGAAATTGCAGGCGCTTTTGGAAGGCTTTGGAATGTGTTACAAGTTGTAATCCTCCCAGCAGAACCTCAAAAGCCTTGGCTTGTTCTGCCCTTTTAAATCCAGGACTTGACAGCTCTTTAACCAGAACCACAAGTGCTAGAGGTGGAAAAGGCCTAGGGATTATCTAATCTATTCCATGATTTAAACAGGCAACAGCAACACTCAAACCGTGCTGCAGAAGCAACGTGAAAATGCCTGCAGAGGGAGGAATCAGCCAAACTGGTGAGGGGAGCACAAGGAAGCACATTCCCCTTGTTTTCCAACTCGTTAATTAATCTCTGAGCTTGAGGAGCGGCTGTGGGGCTGCCGCTGACCAGAAGGATGATGACACAATAATCTCCTCCAAGGCTGCCAGTGGACGCCCACACATGTAGAATTCACCTTTCCAAGTGGTGTTAACCCACCCAGCAGATTCCCCACGAGGGGAAAAAAAGGAAGTGGCATTCATCCTCCACCAAAACATGCATCTTTTATACTTTTATAGCTATGTTGCTTTGAGTCTTAAGAAACAAACTCTCTATAAATCACATCATAAAATATATCCAGGCTGATGGTTTACAGGAAAGCTCAGTAATGGTGGGGTTGTTTTGGGGTGGGTTTTTCTGGTGATAATCCACCTTAAAAAAGGCAGTTTGCTCCTGCTGCTGGAGGTGGGACAGTTTACTGCGTGTGGATTAAAAGCCTTGCTCCCAGTTTGAGGATTTGAAGGTCTATCAGCCACTGGCAGCTGAATTCCACCGCCACCCCCTCCTTGTTTTATTGGTATTAATATTTGTGCTTTGCAGGTCTGCTGTGAAATGGATTGTGGTTTCCTGAACTTTTCACCCCTACCTTTTCCACGGGGCGGGGGGCTCGCAGGGGGACAGCTCAGTTATTTCTGTGCTGGTGTAGAAAAAAAGGGGATCTATTCCTTGACCCAGGAATTTCTGAGACTTCTGAGTGATGGCTGAATGTTAAGAGCCTCTGGAGCTGCAGGTGGAAGGAGGGTTGGAGAGCAGAGGGAAAAGGTCAGGCAGGAATCCAAACCTGGCAGATCTGAATGCTGTGAGGGAATAAGAGAGAAAAATTCCCCCAAACACCCACCTTTAAGGATGGTGCTCCTCCCCCAGCTCCTCTTCGGAAAGATCCTGCTGGGATTGCAGCCAAGGAAAGCCATGGAATGAGATAACAGCAACAGATCAAGGAAAGGCTCACACACAGTTAGAAATCCACTCAACTCCTGGCTGCCCGCAGCAAGGGATCACAGCTGGTGGACACAGGAAGACCGTGCTGTCCTGTGCTGTCGCCAGGTTTTGGAGTGTCCCCAGTTGTCCTTCTTGGATACACAAGGGACGTACTGAAAAATCCCATCTCCTGTTGGATGCTTTTAAGTTCTCAGTGGCCTGAAGCAGATTTTTATCCATGCAGGATCCCCTGTGCTCACAATGACCTCAGTGCCACAGTCTGATGCTCCTTCATCCTGCAGGATACACCTCCCACCTCCCAGAGTAACACCAACACCAAAGCAAGAGCAGATTTCTGCTTTTTGGCATGTGAGATGTTAAATTCCAGCTGGTCCCACCCAGGAGCCCCAGAAACCCAAGGCCTTCTGCCACCATCTACATTGGGCTGCAGGAAAATTTGGCTCTTCCCTGCATTACACTTCTGTGATGGGAACTTTTGTACCTCAGCACAACATCAGCTCAGCCAGGGCTCAACACCTTTCCTTGGACATCTCACTGGCTCCCAGCAGCATCTATCTGGGAAAAAGGGGGTTTGACTCCACCCTGGAAGCCCATGAAGGCAGAATCAAACTTTCCCGGGTCGCTCCCATTCCTGAGGTCGAAGCAAGAGCGAGGCTTTGTTTTCGAGGCAGCTTTTAGGTCAGGTGGGTGGCAGAGGGGGCTCGGGTGAGACCATCCCTGAAGTCCATGGTGGTACTAAAGTGGTCCAAAATGTGGATCTGGAGGTTTTGGTTTATCATCTGCACTAAACACACAGTGAACAGAGGCTTTTGGGCACAGAAAAGCTGCAGGCAGATGGTCGCCACCTCCCTCTGGCCTCGGCTCTGCGTGCCACTGTCCTTATCAAAGGGAACAACGACACATTCCCAGCTGGAGCGCAGGCTCTGCTGGCATCCAGCAGCCCAGATGCTTTGCTGAGCTCCTCTCCATCCCTCCACTCTGCAAGGCTGTGCTGGGAAGATCAGGAGCAGATTTCTCCTGGGATTCCTGGCACTGCTCCGTCCAACCATGGCCAGTGACTCCAAGAGAAATGACTCTCTTTTATGTTCTGGCACTTCCAGCGTTGGCAGGAGAGAAGATGGAAGAAAACAAACCTGAGGCTCCCAGAAACTCCATAAACAAACAAAGATTTCTTTTCAATGTGGTTCTGAAGAGAGCCAGAGGTCTGGGAAGCAGAAGGAGGAGGAAGGACTGGCCAGTGTTTCTCCCAAACATGGAACAAAACCTCTCCTGCAGATGACACCACCCAGCTTAGACAGAGACCCCTCACAAAGTGCATCAATGGTTTGCCTTGCCCAAGGGCATTAGGGAGTGCCGGCAGGCAGAGGAAACGCTGCTTCAGCCACAGAAATCATGGAATATTCTGAGCTGGAAGGGACTCACAAGGATCATCCCAGTCCAACCCCTGGCTCTGCACAGACACCCCAACAATCCCACCCTGTGCATCCCTGAGAGGGTTGTCCAAATGCTCCTGTAGCTCTGGCAGCCTTGGGGCTGCGACCATTCCCTGGGGAGCCTGTTCAGTGCCCACCACCCTCTGGATATTCCTAATATCCAGCCTAACCCTCCCCTGACATAGCTCCATGTCACCAAGAAGGATGGACGGGCTTGGGTTCATCACAGCAGATCAGCCACATCCCTGCTGGATCATGGATAAAAACAAACATCTTGGACTCTTGCACAGGAGCTCTTCTAGAGGCAACCTCTCCTGTTCTCCCTCTACCTACTGAGGTGGTCCAGACAAGAGCTGCTCTTCCCTGAGCATGTTAATGATGTCCCTGAGCCCAGGGGGTGGCATCAGGAGCATCCCTGCTGCTCCACGTGCCAGTTACACCGAAGCTGTAGGATGGAGCGGAATCAACTTGGCTGTGGGTCAAGGCTGACTTTGGGAGGCCATTCAAGTGCTGGTGAAACAGGAAAAGTAGATGAGAGGAGCATCCTCACTGCCCTTATACAGCCTCCCGCCACCCTGGAGCCACAGCATATTTTTCTGGAGACTGCAGCTTGATTTTGCCCAGGATTGTCCTCCTCGGGCAGTGCAGTCCAGTTTTGCTCGCAGATTAATCCATGTCATGCTCACAAGCATTGAGCTGGACAAGTTTGTTGAGTACTGATGAGCAGCTGCTGGCCCTAACTCAGCTGATCCTAACCCAGCTGGAAATCCAAAATCCTGACTCACTGTCGCACACAGCCCAAGGAAGTGTTTCTGTGTAGCTTAAATACACCTGATTTCTATTTTTTTTTCTCCCTGAAAATGGTGGTACCTGATAAAACCAGTTGTTAAAGCACGATTTGTTTGTAATAGCGATTTAAATTAAAGGTCAGGCAATCCTAATCTCCTGCACACCGGTTTAGTAAAACTCTGCCTCCTGGCCAAACTTGCTGTTTGGCTGTGGAGTCACTACTGGACAGATGTGATCTGAAGAAAAGCCAGCTGGTCAGATAACAAGAGCTCAGCTCCTAATCCCATCATTCATGGACAAGCAAGTCACAAATGAGTCACTTCTACCTCTCTGGCTCATCTTCCTTACTAATAAAAATTAATAACCTTTTTTTTTTCTTCCTTTTTTTTTTTTTTTAATTTATCTGCTTTGCCTGCAGACTGATTAATGAGGTGTTTTTTCTGTAAAACAAGGGGAAAAGATGCTGGTCCTGGGAAGAGCCTTCAGGAGATGCTGCTGAAGGAGTGCACATTGTCGGGGCGATAGAGCAGAGAGGCCAGAGAGTCAGTTCACAGATCTGCAACCTCAGGGCATTGTGCTGCTGGTTCCCACTTGTTAATTTTCCCTCTTTGGGCTGACTTTATCAAAAAACCCAGGGATTCTTCAGGAAGACAGCTCTTGCAATGTAATGAAAACTGTTATATAACAAAACTGACTCTGTAAGGGCCGTTGTCTCCCACGAAATCGCACAAGCTGCAACTTGCTGCTCCGCTGCTCAGGCATTTCCCAGGAAATGGATGCATATATTTACACATATCCACCTCAGCACTGGCTGCTTTCTGCTCTGGCTGCAGCACTCAGCTGCCCTTGGAAGCAGTTCACACACGCCAGCGCGGAGGGAATGCCGCGAACTTCCAGGACAGCTTCGCACGCCCGGCGGGGCCTGCACTAGGAAGGGAAAGCACCACATGTGCCCAGGCCTTCTGGAGGCTGGGCCGTGTTTTCTGAGCCACAGGCCCGGATCCTGGGACAAATTAACATTTTCCATCCCCAGCTGTCCGTTCCGCCTGGTTGCGACACCTCTTACCTACTTTCGGGCTGACCTTGCACTGGGCTCGAGACTGTTCACGAGTTTTTTAGTCATTGTTGAGAACAAGGAAAAAGAAACAAACATCTGGTTAGCAGAGCTGCCAAGTGCACATTCCTTCCTTGTTTTTCAACCTTTCAATCCCTTTGTTTTCTGCCTGAAATTCCATTTGATAAATGCACGGAGAACCACAGGGCACTGATTAGACGCAACTCCTGTCCTGACCCACACTCACCAGTGTTGCCTCGCTGGAACAGCCACAGACCCCAGAAGAAGAGTAAGGCCCTGGTGGACCCACCACAACCATGAGTGGGGGGCTGATCTTGCTCCCACTGAGGTCAGTGGGAGCTTTGCCACCAATTTCAGTGGGAGCAGAATGGGGTTTTAATGTCATTCCTGCAGTGAAGTGGTGCTCAAGCCCGTCCCCTGCCAAGCTCTGGCTTTGCCGTTCCTACAGCTCTCGTGCGGGGTTTTTTTTAATTGGAAACAACAACTTTATTGAATCTTGGCCCGCGGTGCTGGCACAGCCTGACCAGACCAGGTGGGGCTGCTCCACCAGAGGCTCGTGAAATATCAAACACAAGAGGAGCCACGTGACAACAACTTTGCCTTCTTTGCCTGGTTTTCTGCCTGGAATGCCATTTGAGAAATGCCTGGAGAGCCACAAGGCATTGCTTAGATGCAGCTCCTGTCCTGTGCTGACCCACCACCACCACAAGCTTCAGCCTCGTGCACCTCTGGCACAGCTGTGTCCTCCTGGACCACAACTCCTGAGACCTGCAGGAAGTTGGGTCCACCCTCCCCAGCCGTAGGGACCTCTCCACACCAGGAAAGTTAAGGAAGAGCAGCTGCCTTAGATTCCATCTCCCTGCAGAGAGACCTCCCCAGGGGCCAGATCAGACCTTCAGGAGGCTGTGCCACCTCCAGTGGCACTTGTCTTTTGAAGAACCACGCTAAGACAAGACTCAATTTTAATCTGAAACCAGGACCAACAGCCCAGTGGGGAAAAGAGCTTGGAATCCCTTCAGAGAGAAATCCTAGGGAAAAGGTGAGGCGCAAAGGGCCCGCTATGTTCTCACTCAACAGGGCGTCTTCGCAAGGCATTGCTCTTGCTGTTGCTTGGAATACCAAGCATCTGAGTCTCTTAAAAGCTTCCCTCTGTTTTTTATTTACGTGTGACTGAGTCTGTGTGCCTCAAAACCAGATTGGAAGATCATTAATCTGGGACAAGAAAGCGCCAGACTCATAGAATGCTGTCCCTCCCTGTTGTCAGTCCTCGCCGACCCCAACCTACGCAACGACTGACGCTCTGGAGCGGGATTGTACCGGCCTGGAAAGCCTCTCTTTTCCATCAGGGGTGCCAAATCTGCGGTGTCGCTCAATGATCCAAGTTGACACCGGCCATGAGAACAATTCCATTTCCTCCCCGCTGGTCACTTCCATAAATGCCAAGTTCTGGGCAACACAATGTTCGGCATTTCCAGCAAACCGCTCCGTGATCTCATTTGCGTCGCCAGATTTATTTATTTTAAAATGCCTTTTTAAATGCCTTTTTTTTTTTCTTTTCTTGCGGCCATACATTTTAGATTAAAAAATAATAATCATGCAATCTTGCAGGAAATTGGGCTTTCAAAATCGGGATGCAAGGAAGTATGGTCCAGTGGAGATTTGATCAGGCAGATTTTACAGCCCTGCGGCTTGTTGGATACCCTTTTTCATTAAGATTAGTTTCAGTTTCTGGCCCCTGTTCTCCCATCACGAGTCAGTTTTTTTTACCCAATGCCTTTTCAAGGGAACTACAAACTCAACAGCCAGTTATTAATTTCACTGGTGAATGCACAGTCCTCATCGAGCTTCGATTCTGATTTAAAGTGGTTTCTGAGTGAGGATATTACAGCCCCAAGGAGAGCTATTGGCTGCCCCATTGCTACATGCAGGAGGTCTGAACGCCACCAGTGAAGTTGCTCAGAAAGCTTTCAATCTCCACTTTCGGGACAAAAAGGATTTGGGGTGAGCCTGAGAATCTGAATGCAGAAGTACCTTGGCATACTGTACCTGTGTTGGCATTTCCAAGCCTAGGTGGGAATGCCCTTTTGTCAGCTGGAAGGAAAGACAACGCCATTCGCTCCTGGCAATGACACAATATTTGTATCCAGAAACACAGACAGGTATGGTGGAAACTACTGGGAAGTTCTGCTTTGCGGATGGAAAATGGTTAAAACTTCCCTCAGCTTCCTGTCAGTTCCATCCATTCAGTCCTACCAGTTCAGAGGGGCTTAACAGCCTCTGCAAACCAGCAAAAAGCACCAATAAAATATTTAATAAAGAAAATGTTTTGGAAAGCCAGTTTGACCAGGCCTTCTCCAAATGAAGGGACTACACTCAAGGCTTGGAAATTCTTCCTCTGTGCTGTACAGATGCCCTCTCACTGACCCATAACTTCATTTAACTCTCCTCAAGAGGAAGAAAGGAATCCCTGCTAAAATTATTAGCTTGCACAAAGAATATTTGCTTTGAGGGGAAGGCCAGCACACGTGCTTGGCTTTCTCAAAGGACTTCCATGACCACAGCACAAACTCTGGGCTCTCACAGCCAGGAGATTCCTTTTTTTCCCCACAGGAAACACACATTAGTACCCTGTAACATTCCGTGGAGGTGCCCCAGAGCTCAGCACAGACATCCCTTCGAGTTCTTGCTTTGGGTTTCGGTGTCCCTTGGCCCCAAATTGCCTCAAATTGCCTTTACTTCCATAGGCACAAAGCACAGAGCGTTCGGTGGGTAGCAAAGACATCCAACCGCTCCCAACCCCTTTTCCGGCTGCCTGCCCACCCCCAAAAGGAGCGTCACAAAGTGGGGGATTCAGTCCTGACACGCAGCCCAGGGGCTGGAACCCCACGGCAGCCTCAGAACACAACATCTGCCCTCGCCTTATGCGGGGAAAACCAAACCAGAGCGCGTTTGCGCAACGCGTAATCGAACCCAGTTGTTCTCCAAGGCAGGCGGAAGATGTTCGTGCCGTCCTCCGAGCATCCATCCAGGGCTCTGTGTCCCCAGACTCCACGCAGCGTGATTTGTTCAGATCTGGGCCGTGTGTTTTTGCATGTTTCCCCCTCATGGAGGTTTTCTATCCATAAGGGTTGCAGAGAGCACAGGAATATTAAGAGCAGTTGACAGAAGAGCTCTCGGGGGGACGCGGTGCACAGGCCCTCAGGATAATGCACATCTCCTATTGTTATAATTATTAGTACTTTCATTAGAGTGGAGGAGATGAGCTATCCAGGAGGGGAGGAGAGCCTGAAATCATGCATACCTTCTTTATGAGGCCCAATACAGGCTGTGGCCTGAGTCAAAGCACTCAGACAGCCCAACTCATCAAATCCAGCGGCCGTACTGAAAGGAGACCCACGAGTTATTTGATAAAATGCCACACTACAAGATACCACAGCCTCAGACACGGCCCTTCAAATCTACTCCCAGTTATGGCTCTTACACAGAGTTGATGCATACTCAGAGTGTGGTGAGGCCCTGGCACAGATTTCCCAGAGAAGCTGTGGCTGCCTCACCCATGGAAGTGTCCCCGACCAGGTTGGACAGGGCTTGGAGCAACTTGGGATCGTGGAAGATGTCCCTGCCCACGGCAGGATGTTGGAACAAGGAGGTCTTTAAGATCCCTTCCAACACAAACCATTCTAGGATTCTATAGTCTTAGGCCGCGTTCAACTTGTCATTCCAGAGGTGCTGTCCAAGCTCAGAACGTGCTAGAAAGCAGGTAAGTTTTCTTTTTGACCAAGACCAGATCAAAAGCCCCCTCAGCTCCTCATTTCCGCACGGCCAGGAGGAAATTCAAGGCAATTTTCCCATGCAAGGCAACGCTCTGCACCATGACCTCAGTCAGTTCAGATATTCCACCCCAAACCTGAAGGCTTTTTATCTGGTGTATCTATTGCACTAAATAAACCCCGTGGCCTGTGACATGAGAGCATGAAGCACCCCAAAGCCGCTCCGCTTTGCTCCTGCCGCCAGAATTTGCAGGGATGCGGGAGTGAGAGCAGTGACTCATGCCTGCTGCTGGCATAGCCAAAGGGAGGGGATCTTTGGCAGCAAGAGGAGTCGGGGTAGGCAGCGGGAACATCTGCTGGTGGCGGAAGCAGGCACAGCAAACCCGTAATCTGTCACGCTGTGAGGAACACGTGGATTCCTCAGTCGGCTCCCATGTCCATTCCAAGGAGCGCTGCTGCAGTCTGTTGCATCACCCAGCCGACACGGGGACAAAGTGTTCCTGTTTCCTGCTAGAGCAACATGGAAGCTGCAACGACCACATGTGTTTGCACTGCACCTTCCCATCATAATCCAGACCAAAAATCTTGTGTAAAGCCACGGCTTCTCCTAATGCAAGATACTCATTCACATGGTTGTTGTCTCAGGCATCACAAAACCATAGAATCCCAGAATGATTTGGGTTGGGAAGGACATTAAAGCTCATCTCATTCCACCCCCTGCCATGGGCAGGGACACCTTCCACTATCCCAGGCTGCTCCAAACCCCATCCAACCTGGCCTTGAGCAGTTCCAGGGATGGGACAGCCACAGCTTCTCTGGACAACCTGTGCCAGGGCCTCCCCACCCACACAGGGAAGGATTTCTTCCCAATATCCCATCTAACCCTGCCCTTTGTCAGTTTGAAGTCATTCTCTCTTGTCCTATCCCTAAGAAATGCCTCTCCAGGCTTCTCACAGCCCCTTTAGGCACGGAGCCTTCTCCCTTCTCCCCAGAGCTCTGCGAGAACCATCGCCCCCAAAGCAGCTTTCTCCAGCTTCAAAATGTTCCCCACTCCAGCGTGTTCCTGGCAGCTCCACACAGAGAACTCACACGCAGGCAACTGACTTCGAGCAAGACACGCTGTCACCTCCAGGGCTGCGTCCATCCCACGTTCTTCAGCTCTGGGGCGAAACCTCTTGGAATTGGCAACTATGGAGAGAAGAAACGTATTAATCTTCCCGATCCATCTTCCTCTAATCCGACGAGGGGAGTCCCGTAACTTGTGACTGATGGCTTCTTACCCAGTCCTCCCAGAACACATTAATCACTTTAAGACACAGTAAAGCTTTTCTAGTGAGGAACAAACCACAGCTGTTAAGAAGAAGCAAATGCTGGGCTTGCTTTTGTGGGCACATCACGTAGCACCGCTGGCCAGTGGGGGAACTGCCCGTTCTGGTGGAAATAATGGACATTAATTAGCACAAACAGAAGGTCTGTCATGACATTTATTTATGACTAATTTAAGATTTTCATTGTTTGATTGCATGTGAGACAGGATGCACTCAGTGAAAGCTCTGCTGAACTGAGTTGGTAACTTGAATTTCCCCAAAATATTACCCCCACATTCCTTACCTTCCCCTGCCTCAGCAGTCTACAGCAGATTTGGCCAAGCTGCATGAGGCCATGGACTTCAGAGATACCTGTGCTTGCCTTAGCAAAGGTGAGGTTGTGACTACGTGACCTGAGGAAAGGGAATGCCAGGAGGTCTTGGGCACAGGACCCATGTGAAGAAGTTAAAGGGTGAAAAAGTTATAGGGTGAAAAATTATAGGGAGCCATACTAAGCCCTTCAGCTGAGTAAAAGGCAAAGAGGAAGCCAGAACACGGAGACAGACTGTGGAGTCACACACGCCAGCAGAAACAAGGGAAAAAACCACTTCGAACACTAGGAAATGTCTTCTATTAGTAAGGATAGGAAAGTTCTCTTTGAGGCTTCCTATATTCATCGGCTAAAATCAGCATAATAATTTCTTCCCATTCTGCCCCCCAGACCTTCCCTGCTGCCTGTGGTCTCTGCGCAAACACATCCTTCTGCAGAAAAAAAAAACCCAAACAACTGCCCTAAAGGTCAAAGGAGTTAGAGAAGTATAAAACCTTGCACATGGAGGAGGCTCCTCTTAGAACCCATTCATGACCCTTTTTTGGGGCCATCAAAATCACAGTGCAAAGGGGGCAAATGATCCTGGCCACAGAGTTTCTGCAGCTTCCCTTCAGGATTCCCAAGGACAGCTCGTGCTTGGTCACACAGAGGTCAAACGAAAAGCCAGGTTTTCTATTTCTGCCTGTTCATGTGTGTGAGGGCATAGGGGAGTTTATTCTCTTCATTTGTGGGTTTCACTGGCGTTTCCACCAGAAAGGACATTGCTTTGGAGGCTGGGTATGCTCCTCAAGAACTGGGGGTGATTCCAGAGTGCAATTACATTATTAGCCCAAATAAAGCACGACATGTCCTACTACAGCACATCTAGAAGTAATTTTTACATCATTTTCAAGACTCCAGAGTCACTTCAGCCAGGCAGCCAGTCGCTTTGGAATACCAGCTGCTCAGAGGAACAAAGACTAGTTAAAAGAATGAAGTGTTTAAATCCTCATTTTTGGGGTTTTTATTCCCAAGAAGTGACTTTCCTTTGTCTTGCTTCGCTGCTTTTCAGTGAGCTGAACAGATTAAGTTACTGCACCATGAGCAATAGCTGAGTTACGATCACGAACATCCCTTTCTTTGGTGAACTTGTCGAGAAAATGAATTCCATTTCTCCACATACCTGAGGAGCAAAAGCACTTGTGGAGAGGAATCTCTCCCACAGGGAACCCTTGTGTACTTTGCAGTAGTATTTTATTAAGAGCTGGAGAGTTCAAGGGTCTCACAAATGTAAGTTTTCAATTAGCTTTCCATTGTGTCCCAAACAGTCTCTAAATACTCAGCTAAACTTTAATCCAATCACTTGATTTGACTCCAGGCATGATTTATCTTTTAATCATCATCTGCTCAATGAGGGGGGAAAAGAAAGCAAACTTGTTCTTGGCCCATCATGACTCATACATGATTTTACTGCCATCACAGTTGTGTTTTCCTTTTGGCTGATGTCTTGGCAATTGCAAGCACTGGCTTTGGCTTTCTGTTTAGGTATGATCTTTCCTGCTCATTTCCCCACCTCCCAAAATGCTGAACAGCACTGGATGTTTGTCCTTTATACTTTTTCCCACCGAGGCATGTGATTTTTTTTATTATTTTTAATTTTTTTTTTTTGCCATCTCTCGACGTTGCATTAATCAGAAGTGTCTGCTATTTGACCCACACTCAAAAACACAAATCATGCCTTGAAAAGGGGCTTAGTCTTTTAAACAAACAGCATTTTCCTGGAAGGATCTATCACACAGAGAGCACTACACCAAGACACAAAGCAGCCAGGACCTTCTGGGCACTTACCAAGAGCTCAGCTCTGGAGCTGGGGCGAGCCTGGTGAGATTCAGTCCTTCCTCCCCATGCTGGTGGTGCCTCAGTTTCTCCATCTGGGAATGAGATTTTCAATGCATAAAATATTATTCTCCGTTTCAGGGCCTCTCCATAAGATCAGGATGCCCCATGGCCCCTCTGGGCCAGTGACACCAGTTCATGACCCACTCACCAGCAATACCCCAGCCACGTTCAGTGCGCCCCTCCAGCGAAAACGAGGAATGAAATGGAGCCACGCTTTGCCCGGGAATGCCGTGAGCTGCCGCGCCTTTGAGGTCTGGAAGTGTTGCACAACATCTCCCCAAGCTCTGTTATTCCTGTCAGTGGCTTGTGGAACTGGCAGCTCTGGTTTCCAAAAGCTGCTCTCAACACAACCCACCCAGAGCTCCCCAGAGCACACAGGTTTCTCCAGAGATTTCCCATATAAGCCTCCCTCAGCACCTCTAGAAATCTCAAATTCCTTGAAGACTGACTCAAATGTCAGTGCCAGACTAATAGTTTTTGATAGTTCTCTCCGAGTGCCAAGTCTTGAAGCAGAAGATTGCATGAAAAGCTCAGATTTCTCTTTTTTCCTTTTTTTTTTTTTTTTTGGTGGGAAAACCAAAAAACATAACCCTAAAGACAAGCAGCCTTCCCCAAATGCACTCAGCTGGGAAAGAGAGGAAGTTTTTTCAAGCTAACATCATCACCTAATTGGCCAGTTCTGCTCGGCATTAAAACATACTTCTCCATGAATTTCACAGGAGCAGCCATACTGCACCTGGCCAGGATTTCCACACTCTCCCAGCACTGGATGCTCATGGAAAGAGCACAGGAATCTGCTGATAATTTCCCTGGCATACTCCTTCAGCCCCCACCAACCGATTTAGGGATTTCTGGAGCTGTGGCTGCTTCGTGCTGTGGTTGCAACTATTGGTCATGGAGAGGTGAGGTTGGCCTCTTCTCCCAGGGAAATATCAATAGGACAAGGGAAAACACCCTCAAGTTATGGCAGGGGAGGTTCAGGTTGGATCTGAGGAAAAATTTCTTCACTGAAAGAGTGGCCAAGCATTGGAACAGGCTGCCCAGGGAAGTGGTGGAGTCACCATCCATGGAAGTGTTCAGAAAACAGGGAAACATGGCACTCTGTGATCTGGTTTAGTGGGCATGAGGTGCTCAGCCCAAGGCTGGACTTGATAATCTTGGAGGGCTTTTCCAACCTTTAAGATTCCCCGACTCTCTTTGAAATGTCAGTGGTTTTTTCCACATGGGTTGAGGATGCAGCCTGGATAACACCAGGGAGCAAAGGAGACAGGCACAGGGGTGGAGAAAAAATCAGGCCGTTTGCAGACACTCCCATGCCCAAAACCTTAGTAAATAAACTTACTTGGGGTCTTGTTGAATAAAGACAGGAAAAAAGTGCCTGCTCACACCTCCAGATCCTTTGGTGGTCGTCCCCAAGACTCTGGTTCCCACCTCGTGGCTGTGACACTTGTCTGTCAGAGAGCACTGGCTCCTCTCTGATCCAGCAGTGACCTGCCAGCTGGAAAAAGGAGGAAACACTGAAAAACAGAGTGGGGTCATCATCCCATGATGTGGGTCATCCCAAACTTCCCAGGCAGGGCATGCTGGCGTGGGGTTCAACTCCAGAGTGATGTCCTCACCAACTATACTCAATAAATAGCCCATTCAAGCAGTTCCAAAATTGCTTTAAGACTTAATCTTTGCATTTTCCATAGGTTACAGCAGGCCTCTCACAGTCCTTCAGCTGCCCCCATCTGCTCCTTTATTTGTCCAGAACTGGGATAGGAATTTCTCTTCCAGACTAGTTTGTCGTCACGGCTGGCACCCAACCTCGTTCCCAGATTTCTGATTTTTGCCTCTTAATTTTGAAAAGACTTTTCCGCAACACGAAAAAGAAAAAAAAAAAAATTAAAAAAAAAAAAAGATCCCAAAGCAACCCAACCCTCCCCTCTGTGCCCAGCGCAGCATCACCATAACCCGGTGTGACAGCTCTCCATGAGAAACAGGTTTGGGGTGTGCTCCGTCCTGCCACCGTGTCCACCCACGGAGCCAGCCGAGGCGCTGAATCGCGTCCAAGGCACATCCAAGGTGGCTGGAACAAGCCAGGAAGAGCCACCTCCCAGATGGAGAGCGGGGCTGAGGCCTCTCACGCAGGCAGGGAGCTTTTCCCAAGCCGTCGTTCCCGGTTTTTTAGTGGGAACATGTGCTGGCTTCCCATAAAGCGGCAACAGCTGCCAGTCAAGCAGGCATCACTCTGTAAAGCTGCCCGGGGGACTCTGTTTGCAGAGCCGGGGTCTCCAGGCAGGTTTATGAGGTGCCACCTGCGGGATTTACAATTCCCAGGGGCGGCCGTGCAGGTGCAGCCAGCAGGGATGGGGGCAGCTGGGGAATGGGTCCTGGGCCAGCCACGCCCTGGGATTCAGGCTCTGCTCTGCTCTGAGCCTCAGGCTCCAAAATCCCACAGAAGTGGCACGTTAATGGGAAAGATCACGAGATTTGTGGCAGGGCTGCAAGGTGGGGCTGCACAAGCACAGGTCTCTTCTCCGTCTCATCCTTTTGGCTGTTCCCAGCTGTGCCTCCTCATCAGCTCTCTCCTTAGGGAAAGCAGGAAGACTAAGGAAAAAAGCCCTGGAACAGGTATGGGAGACAGTGGGTTAGGGGGTTTTTTTCCCTGTAATTTTTTTTTTTTTTTCATTAAGCATTGATGACAAAACCCACAGATATTCAGGATTTCTTCTACCCAAAGAAAGGGCTCCAGGGATGGGTAACCCACCTCCACAAAATCTGTACAAGCACCTTGCAGGAAACATATTTTCTACTGTGGTTTTGCAGAGGCAAACCTAAATTCAAACCTTCTGGGATAGAGGTACCTAAAGTCACCACTCAGAGATATCCAAATAAACCCACGAAGAACAGCATGAGATGTCACATGAATGCCAGATTTTCTTCTCCCTAGAGATAGTTCTCATTGGATGTGGAGACACGGTTATTCATGGGAATTATCTGCAATCCCAGCATTATGGTAACCTTGCTGGGGAGACCCTTCAGGTGGTTCAAGCATTATAGAATCATGGAATGGTTTGGGTTGGAAGGGATCTGAAACCTCATCTCCTTCCACCCCTCTGCCATGGGCAGGGACGCCTTCCACTATCCCAGGTTGCTCCCAGCCTCATCCAACCTGGTCTGGAAAACTTCCAGGGATCCAGGGGCAGCCGCAGCTTCTCTGGGCAAGCAGCTTTCCCAAAGCCATTCCACAAGGAACAGCGCTTCCCTTAAGGAAGCTCCATGAGCACTTCCATGCCCCTTGAGATCAAAGCACAGGCTGGTGTCTCCCAGAAATGACCATTCCCTCATACAAGCAGTCACAGAGCAGTGACTTGGATAAGGAATCCCTTGGCAGCAGGAGCCCAGAGGTCATCCCCCGACTCGTAAAAGGCTCTGGGAGAAAGGGGAAACCACCAGTGAGTGTTTTTATGAGAGAAAATACCTTCCTTCTCCTGGAGACTGGGATTAATTTTCTGTAATTCTGCAGAAAGGTTAAAGGGACTGTGTTCACTTTTAAACACCAAAGGCATTTAAAGCAGAGACTACCTTGACTCGTTTATACTAAATTTGAAATAAATCAAAGTTATATTAACAACCACTCACCAGTGTCTTCCTCCACAATCTCCAACATCTGAGGCTTCTACCCAGCAAATAATAGAGGTCCTGTCACCTCCTTCACTTAAATCAACATCCTGCAAAGTTTCACTTCACAATTGCTGGAGCATCCCAGGAATAGCCATCGGCCCTTTGAAATCCTCTTGCCCTGGAAATCCTTGCTCTGCTTCTCATTATGTCCTTGCATTTGCAATTGTTTCAGGTTAAAAAGCAGCACATTCCATTGTTCAGTGATAATACTCGCACTCTTCTTGCCCCCAGCTCTTCTCAAACCATGTGCCCAGCCATTCAGGTGTCCCAGGACTGGAATGTGGCTCCAAAGGAGCTCCAGGAGCTCTGGCTGGGACCCCAGGGAGCTCCACCAGCCCATTCCTGGAGATCCCTCTGTAGCTGCATTTTGGCAGTGCCTTCGCTCACACGTGTGGAGGGAGCCCCACCACCACGAGCTGCCCCATCCCACCTGGAAAAAGCCTTCCCCGGGATCTTTTGGCATCTTTCATCTGCTCTTCCCTGCTCATCTGGGCCCCAATTCCCAGCTCTGAGGGTGAGCTGCACAGTGTAACGTTGGATTAGCAGCTATGACATGATGGACTTGTGCTTTGGAGTCATCTCACTTGAAAGCGAAGCATCTGGTCCTTTCTCCATCTGTTCTTTGTCCAGGCCAAGGGCTGACTCCCTTTATTAAGCAATTAAAGATGATGGAAACGTATTCAAGCTAAATTCCCAGGAAAAAAAAAAAATACCAAACCAGAAAATATTAATAATAATTATCAGTTTTGTCATTGGGAAGGTTCCTCAAGCTGAGTCTGAAATAAGGCAAATGGGACAAGAAGGGGAGAGAAAAATCTACTTCCAGAATAACCTCAGGTGACCCATTTATCTTCGAGATCCAGGTACGGGGTAACAGCTTCCAGCTTCTAAGGCACTGCAAAGAATAAAAAACCTGCAGTGGAAATATTCCCTGAAAGCAGGTTCGTACCCAAAATTCCATGAAATCACAGAGTTTGCTGTGAGTGGATTTGTGTAGATGGCAGAGGAAGGGGGACAAGGCTGGGGAAGGCATTCCCAGCATGAACAGCAAAGTTTTTTAAAGGCAGATGTGGATAATCCAGGCTCGGAAAATCCAAACCCATACAATGATGGCTCCATTGCCTATCACAGACATAAATCCAGGGCAGAGTTTCTGCCTCAGGAATTGGCTTTCATCAGACCCTGTTGATTAGAAATGACCAGCAGTCAAATGTTATTTCTGGATCCCACTGGAGCTGAAGGGCTTTGGGAGAAAACAGCAGGTGAGCGGCTCTTGAAATTGTAACAACACATCATAAGCAACAGCACCTCTGCTCAGGGTGGTACCCCTGCTCCCTCAATCCCTTTGGGACATTCCTTCACCAACAACTTCCAGACAGGTGAAAGATTAGCCCAATTATCTGCACATTCCCTGCCTCTCTGATGAGCAGAGCTGCAGGAACCCTGGGCGTGCAGCAGGTCTGGAGCTGTGGTGAGGGTTGCTCATGTGAGGGATGGGAACCTCGTCTTCCCTCCTGAGACCTGGCCTCTTTCATAGCTGCCTTTCCAAGGGGAAACCTTTTCTTATTTTCTCTTTCTTCCCCTCCCCTTCTCCCCCTCCTGCTTTGTCCAGAGTCTCTCCAAGAGAGCCAAATTCCCCTTGAACATGCTAAAAGTAGGCTTGCTGGAACATCTGCTCTGCATGTGTGGAGCCAGACATATCCCCAGGCACCACTATTAGCAGTGATGGATCTGGGAGGGAACGGGGAGCGCTGGAGAAGCATCTGCTCAGAGAGGGGAACCCAGCACACAGAACTCACCGAGCTATCTGCCGAGCCTCCTGCTCTCTGCCCGTCGTTCCCAGTGGACAACTGCCTCCTCCAGAGTACTTTCTGGGAGCTGTTCTCTTCCCAGTTTTGGAGTTTTCAAACGTCTTCTGCTTGTGCCAAATGAGCACCACCAGGTGCTCAGCTCCACAGTGACTGGGGAGCTGGAGAAGTGTCTGGAAGAGAACCTGGAGTGCGTGGTTTCTTTTGGGAGCATTGCTTGGACAGGACACTGGGAAGTACAGCTGGGATCACGGCTGGACTCGGGGAACTTAGAGGTCTCTTCCAGCCTTAATGATTCCGTGACTTCAAAGAAACCATTGCAGAGTGAGCTCCACATTGATCACTCCGAGTTTAAGCCTCAGCTCTGCCACTTCTCACTGTGGCCATTCCTGCATCCATCCCCTCCTTCCCTGTTCCTTGCTGAGATTCAGCTGGAGCAGAAGCTGTCTGTCACGCTGAACTCTACGCCAAAATCCTGTTCTTTGGCACACTGGCATCAGAGCAAATTATTTGCTTTGTACAAAAACAGCACAAAATTCACTGAGCTGACCAGAGGAAGCAAGACAAACTCGAATTATTTAACAGCCATTTGTCCTCTATTGTCCAACCTTAACGACTCTGCGATTGTCAAACTTGGCATTTTCCTTTCTTGCAAAGATTTACAGTTAATGGATTTCGTGTTTAATTTGCACAACAAGGAGAACAAAGGCAGTCCTAATGTCTCCTAGACTGCCACCTTCTCACAACTACTCTGCAAAAACCTTTCCCGCAGCCTGTTTTCCACTGCTTTAAGCTTCCTGGGACAGGTAGAATTGCCACAAGGGAAAATGCCGGGTTGCTAAGAAGAGACCTTAATAGCCTGTGCCTTATCCCAAAGTCAATCCCTCTTTTCCCAGGGGAAAGCTGCCAGCACTGCGCCCTAAGACACTGTTAGGTGGAGAACCTGAGAATCCTTCGGGATCCATGGAAAATGCAGGTCGTTTTCTGCTCTCTGGCTCTTTACCTGAAGCTGTTGAGCTTTGTCCCGTCAGGAATCCGCCTGTGGCTCACAGACTTCACAGACGTCTCTTGAAACCTCACCGCACAGCAGCAGGACGGGAGTCTGTGCACAAAGTCAAGCACGTGATTAAGTACCTTTATAAAAGTTCTTTATGACACGTGTCAGGAAAAGCATTTAGGCTTGCTCTAACTTTAAACAGGATTCCTTTCCATTCAGCCAAGTCCTTAAAAATACGACTTAAACAATTTCTGAATTAATTTAGACATTGGCTATTGTGGAAATGGAAGAGAATGAAGCACACACTTACACTGTGTACCTGCCCTAAAGCTCTGGTGGTGCTCAACACCTTCCACCCCATCCCTGTAATTCCGGATACCTGCTGCTCTCCCAGTTTCCAGCTCTTCCAGAGGTGTGGCCCACCTGCTCCACCACTCCAGGACTGCACCCAGCATGGTTTTACAGCTGCTGGTGTCTCCTGGTGTGAGACAGAGCACGGAATGTCCACGGAGCAAATGTGTGATTCGAGTGTAAATGGGAAATGCAGCAAGCAAAGGAGGTGGTGTTGGCTCACCTAATGAGGTACCACGGTGCCCCAGTTTTGCACAGCAGTACATCCCACACCTTCCCTCTCCAGAGGAGCAGAAGATGCCACTGGCTCATGCTGTCAAACACAGGATCATGTGTTTGTGACAGCAACATAATAGCATTTTGTTCGTCCCCGTTTTGTGGGGCTATTAACACTTCACCAAAAAGATAAAGGACCATTCTGTTCCTTCCTCCAACCGCTCCTCACCAAACAAAATCCCTCTGTGAACCTCCTCTAAACAGCAAGTGGAGAGACTGGACTCGTGGAAGGGCTCAATAACTGCTTCAATGGATTTTCCAGGAGAAAGTCAATAGAAATCTCATTCTGCCTTAGATTCATTCATATTGTTTTGTAGTGGACAGCTGATAAAAAGGGAAGCACGTGTACTAATTAGTTTTGAGAGGAGAAGAGGAGCCATGAAGTATTTCCTGCTGAGAAGACAAGAAGTATTTAAATCCCGAGTCCCGCTTGGATTTGCAACCGCGGAAAATTTTTCCATAACCTTCCTCAAGGACACAACCAGAACTCCCTGCCCACATTTGTTGGGGTGGGGGCCGTTAATGAAATTAAAATCCCATTTTCTTGATAAACCAGTTTACCCTGAAGTCGTGAGTATTCCTTGAGCTTGGTGGGCCAGGGCATGGAGGAACTTTGCTACAACTTCGAGCAGGGAGACCCCACTCCGGAATTTCCCCTCTGGGAGCCGGCGGATCCCGACACACAGCTGGAGAGCTTCCTCCTGGAGTGCCTGGCAGAGCCCTCCTGGCCGGGGCCAGAGGGTGCTGAGCTGGACAAGCGCCCGGCAGAGCCGGACCCCCGTGGGCGGCCCCGGCAGCGCCGCGCCGCCAACCTCCGCGAGCGGAGGAGGATGCTCAGCATCAACTCGGCCTTCGACGAGCTGCGCGGCCACGTGCCCACCTTCCCCTACGAGAGGCGCCTCTCCAAGATCGACACGCTCCGCTTGGCCATCGCCTACATCGCCCTCCTCGGCGACATCCTCCTGTCCGGCTGCGACCCCAAGGCCTACGTGGAGCGGTGCCTGAGGAGCGGCTTCCGAAGCGCCCAGAGGGCCGCCTGGGATACGAGCGGTGAGCGAGGGATGGGCGGTGTCCGGGGGGGAGCGGAGCAGTGCTCGGGACCGCCAGCGGGGCGAGTTGCTTTCGTCACATCCGAATGGCTCTGAAGCAGCCTTCGAAAAGAGGAGGTCTAAACCAAGTCGCAGCAGAAAAAATCATAATTCGCTTCTCTAAATTTCTTTTGAGGAGGATCTTTTTCTTTTAAAAAATGAATAAACGACCGCTCCAAAAGCACCTTGCTAAGGGAATGGTTCCTTTTACAAAGATGAAAGATTTTTATTCTCACGACATATTTTTAGACTTTTTTTTTTTTTTTTTTTTTTTTTTTTTAATTCTGTGCGAAATTGTTCTTTTCTGCTGAAGCCCGCAGAGATTTTCTATGTTTCCTTTAGAAGATTTCTTTAGCTTGTACTTGGCTGAGAAAAACACCTAGGTTTGGACACAAACAGCATTCAATTTCTTAAAATGCAGATGTTCCAGTAACCCAGAGTTTCTCAGAGGTTACGGTTCAACACATAAACCAGGATACACAAGACAGAGCATTCTAATTTGAAGTTATTTTCAAAATATGGGGAAGCAAATGGCTATTTGCAATTTATAATATATAATTATTTCTATTTTAAAGTGAAGGGCTGTTATTCAGTTTTCTATTTGGTTTGTACTTAATCCCTGGCTTAGGTGGGATGAATTTAGGCCTTTCTTCCTCCAGAATATATTTTTCATCAGGCCACTGTGTGGTGAAGATGGGAAATTGCCCAAACTGCCCAACACAGGGCCTCAGTCTCAGAAAGCAACAGGTTATGTGCAACTTAGAGCAGGGAGGAGCAGAGGGGGGTTTGAGTAGTTCTTGGTACTTTGCATTTTAAGTTAATTAATGCCCTTTCTAACCCTGTTCCTTCGCTGTATAAGTTCCTTTGGGTCTCGGAAAGGGGCCTTCAAAATGAGCCTTCAAAAAGCACAGCACAAGTAAGGAAAGAGAAGAGTCAGTGAATAGAAATATTCCTCTTTCCTATTACAGGGAAAGGCACAGAGCCTGCAGAGGAAAAGAAATCAGTTTACTTGAAAGGAAAAGTTAATTGAGTTTTTTTCTCCTTTCCTATTAATTTCCATTATCTGGATGACCGGGAAAGTGACTCCTGATATACCACTGATCATAACTCCCTTGGCTACAGAAAAAAGTTATATTTTAGTGGCCAGCTTCCCCCGCTTTTAAGAGATTTTAAACAATACAAATTATTCTCATTGGGATCAGCATCTTTTACCAGGCTTCCTGTCCAGAAGAGCTCCACTTGGAAAGACCCAAATGAATGAGGCTCCTCTTCTGGAGAGGGTGGACAGTTGACTTGTCAAAGGTTAATTTGAATGTTTAAATGACCGTGTTTTCCTCTCTCCCTTGTGCAGATCTGACAGCCCGCCTGTCCTGGGTGAAGTGGGATTAAGGAAAGGCCTTTAAAGGCAGCAAAACCTGAGGGCTGGGGTGCTGGGTACCAGCTGCTCAAATTCCCAGCACTGCAAGTGAGAACACGACCTCGCTCATTGTCCCAGAGCACGTTCTCACCACGTCTCCAGCACCCAGCCCCTTTCTCTGTTGATCCATCGCTCTTTAGGGCCTTCTGCTTCTCTTTCTCCCGGCTTCTCACCAATGATAGACCTGCCCTCACTCAAAAAAAGCAAAACATTAAAAACCAGTGCCAGCACAACCACAGCCCCAACATTTCCTCTTCCACTGGGATGAGGGTTATGTCCAAATCCCATGCCCAGCACATGAGAAACAAGATCATAAAAAAAAAACGAACTAAGCAACACACGTGGAAATCTAGTGCCTGGCTTTAGATGTGCAGGGTGATGGTTGTGAAAGTCACCAGTGATTCAGAGACCATGAAGGTCCAGGAGGTGAGACATGGCTCTAGATATCCAAAAATTCTCATGTCTTCACGGAACCCCAACATGGTTTGGGTGGGAAGGGACCTTAAAACTCATCCAGTCCCACCCCCTGCCATGGGCAGGGACACCTTCCACTATCCCAGGCTGCTCCAAGCCCCATCCAGCCTGGCCTGGGACACTTCCAGGGATCCAGGGGCAGCCACCGCTCCCTACCCTCAATCTGAAACCATTCCTCCTCGGTGTTCTTTATTGTGGCATTTTGTAGCAGGAAAGAAAATAAAATGTATTTATTATTGATCATTCTCATTAGTTCATCTCACAGCTCCCATCTCTACAAAGCAAAAGCACATCAGGAACTGAGCTTTTGCTTTGGTTGATTGCTTTGGGGAAAACGAAGGTGAAGAGGGGCCTTAGAAGAGGAAACTGCAAAGAACCTTTTTACCTTTTCAATTTTTTTCTGTCAAAACAAAAAGGGGAATTTCATCTTTGGTTCAACATTGTATTTCAGTCGCTTTAGAATAAAACATTCAGTCTCAAATTTTGACTCTTTGCTTTCTCACCCACCAAAGACAACTGGACGAGTTTTTACAGGAAACAGCACCTGAAAAGGTGAAAATCTTAAAAAATAAACACCTGAAAATGCAGCAGCCCATACACCCTCGTGCAGATCAAGACTCTGAGATGGCTTTATGAAGACCTATCCAAGGCTCCTCAGTCCATCAGCACATTCCCAAACAGGGAATCCCAGTGACCAGCCTGGTTCGAGGGTCAGGCTCCAGCTTCCTGGCCCTCCTCAGCCCTGCTCCCTCTGCAGCACAGCACAGGTCAGCTCTGCTTTTCCTCGTCACCTCACAAAGCAGCAGGATCCTCTCACCAGGGATTCCACGGCCAAACCTCCCATGGAAGGGTGCCAGGAGGTGCTGAGGAGTGGTACCCTCAGAGCCTTCCAGCCTCTGAGGAGCAGCTCAGGGGCCCGAGAGCAGCAGGAGAATTGCTCATTCCAAACACGGCCTCTGCTTCCAGCCCCCCTCTCTCCTTTGCCAAGAAAAGTGAGAATTACTTGTTACACCTTCCTTCTTCCAAAAGTAAACTGTTGACCCTTTCTGGAACAATACTCTGTGCTTCTCCATCAGCCTGGAAACTCTGGAACAAAAGGAATCGCATCCCCACTGTGAGCAGTTCTTTTGAGAAGGTGTTGGCAGTTTCAGGGACAATTTGGGGGTGAAAGGACAATTTGGTTTTCCAGGTTTTTTTTTTTTCTGGCCACAGACCCAAAACACCAAGTCTTCATTCCTGAGCCACCTGGGATAGTGGAAGGTGTCCCTGCCCATGGCAGGGGTTTGGGTTGGAAGGGACCTCAAAGCCCATCCCATCCCGCTCCCTGCCATGGGCAGGGACACCTTCCATGATCCCAGGTTGCTCCAAGCCCCGTCCAACCTGACCTGGGACACTTCCAGGGATGCAGGGACAGCCACAGCTTCTCTGGGCACCCTGTGCCAGGGCCTCCCCACCCTCACAGGGGAGGGATGGAATGGGAATACTTGGGAAAACTGCAGCTAATGAAGGAGCTCCCAGGTATTCTTTCCTTCCTTCCCTTCCTGTTGCAGAGAAGAACGAAGTTTCTCTGTACCTCTCACACCCAAAATCCCTCGCCTGGAGAGTGCTACCACCATGGTGTGCCCTGAGGTGGGATGGCAGGGACTTCATCACAACCTTCATTCACCTTTTAACTATTTGGGGCAGGATTTCCTGGCCGTGCTCTCCATGACCCAGGAAGCTTGCCCAGGGAATCAGCAGGAGGAGCTCATGGCAGCCTGAGGATTGCTGTCCTGTGGCACCTCGGGATCTGTGGCAGAAGATGTTTGCTCCTGGGTCCAGACACTGGGAGGGCAGCAACGAACCTGTTCCCTGCGCGGATCCAGCCATCCCTGCGCTCCAAGCTGCACCCTGGAGCAGGACAGTCTCTTTGCACAGGTGGCACAAGAGGCAAATAGGCCCTGGGTGGCTTTCCAGAGCTGGCTCAGCATCCTAAATGCCTGGTGGGAGTCCTCTTGCAACAACCCAGCTCTGCCTTCCCAACTCCACCCCCTCAATAAATCCACGTGTAGGCACCCAGGATGTTGCCGAGGGGGTCACCAGCAAGCCCCGACCTCGGGAAGAGCCTTCCAAGCCACATCAGCTCCTTTTGTGGGAACAAAGTGTAATTTCCACCACGATGGCTAATTTTAGATGACTCCCACCCAGCCTGCTTGCTGAAGCCCGAGTGCATCTGAACAGGGAAACTCCAGCGCCAGAGCGATTCCAATCTCCAAAAGAATTCCTTGCCAGGAGAGGGGGAGAGGGGGACGGGAATAAAAGCAGATAATGTTGTTTTGGATTCACTATCCAAGCTTGTTAGCAGGACGGTGTTTGGGCTGAGGGGGATCCAGCTGCAGGCAGTGCCCTCTCGTGGTCCGGGACTAAAATCTCGCTTTTCCAAAAGCAGAGGAGGACTCCTGCCAGCATCCCTGCTCCAGCTCGGCCCCGGGAAAGCGGATCATCACCTCGGGGAACAGAGTGAACAGAAACATCTGCTGCAAAAACTGCATATAAAGGCTATGCACAGCTATCTGTCCCTGCACTTAGATCATGTTTTATGCCTCTTCACCCCAAATCCTTGTGTTTTATCCTTCTGAAGCCATTTTTATGCATCTTTCCCTGTCCTGTTTACACACCTTTCATAGAGAAAGAGCCTGAAATATAATTTACCCTTACAGTGTCCCCCTCTGCAGTGCCTGAATGCTCTGAAATATCAGGGAAATACTTCCCTGAGGGAGTCAGCATGCCATGAGCTGGCACAAAAAGCCTCCAGGCAGTGCATCCACAGATCCTGAACACCCTCGGGAAGCAGCACACCATTCCCCCTGCATCCTGCTCTCATCTTGGAAGTGCCTGCTCCGTGGCGAGATGCTTCTTTCTCTGATCCCGGTCCCGGGGATGGCTAAGCCATCTCCTCCAAAAGCCCTTTCCAGAAATAATCAGGCTGAGGCAGACACCGAGCACGGAAAATTTCAGCCCAGGCCATTCCCGTCAGACTCTGCTGCACACAGACGGACACGGAGCAACGGGAAGGGCGATGCCAGGTTTTGGCTGTTCGGGGTGCGCTCACCTCCGCGTCCCCGTCTCCTGGAAATGGGGGCTAGGAAAAGAGGGAAAAATAAAACTTCCCATACGGAGATCAGGGATTATTATCAGTCGTGAAGTGACACCGGCCTGGTGGGCCTTTCCCTGCGGCCTCTCCACAGTGCCCGGCTGGTTTCCCTCTCTCTGTCCCTCTAGCGACAAGTCCCGCTCGCAGACCAGGCTTCTCAAAACCCCATTTCCCAGCTCCTGGATCCAGCTGGGAATCCCAGAGAGGGCATTTTGCTAAAGGCCCACAGAGCTGCTCAGAAGGGAGCGTGCTCCCGATCCCCCGCCGGAGCGCGCGGGAGAGGTTTCCCCAGCCCGCGTTCCCGCGGCTCTCCGGGGGACAATAAACTTATATGAACTGGAACAGCCATTATTGGAGGTTACAGCACCGGGCCCAGCCGGGGAGTTAATCCGAGCCCTGCTTTTCAACAAGCATCAAACCCTGCTATTGTTCAGGTGCCTGGAATTCGGGCCCGTGGTTCCCAAGGTTTTTTGGCTCGCGGACTCCCTGCGGCGAGCGCCTCTCTCCTGGTGCTGTTCGAAACACCACAGACACCTCTACTACCGTATTTATTCCCCCCATTCCATAATTTCCCCCTCCCGAGGAAGTGCACACCAGCCCACCCCGAGTCACCACCGTATTCAAGCATTTTGGGTGGTGCAGCAAGATAAGGCAGAATTTGCCAGCTGGAAGAAGCCCTTGCACTGATTTTTGCACATCCAGCTGGCAGATTTGCAGCGTTTAGTCCCACTTTATCAGGCCAGGGAAGCGACAAAGCACATGTATAAATATAAGCCTGGCTTATATTTAAATTAGGCAGAGCTGACGTGTGGGTGCAATTAGCGCAGAGGATAAACTCCTGTGTTGGGATGGATCAACACCTTACAGGGAGCAGCTTATCAGTTTTCCTTTCTGCTGTTGGAATATATGCTGCACTCCTGAATCCACCTTTTCCGGGAAGGGAATTCCATATTATCAGTGTGTTCCCAACAGACACTATCCAACTCTCCCTCTGGCACCCCGGGGTAGGATTTCTGCCGCATCGCGACAGGAATTTCAGGCTCAGAAACATAACGCTGCCCCAGCAGAGTGATGGATCTGCTTCCAGGGGGTGAAAAATCCCCGAGCCAAACAAAAACCAGAAAAAAAAAAAAAAAGAGCTCTTTCAATAGCTCGATTTTCCTTTCTCCGCGTTATATTTTTCTCCCGGCTCTTACATCTTTGTGAAGCGTTCCCGGTGCTGCTCTTCCACAGCCAAAGCGTTCTCCTTGGGGTAAAACATCGGGAAAACACGCGACTCTGAGCCAGGGCTGGAACTCAACTGCTCTGCAAAATGAAAGTGATACGTGGTTGGTACCTTCCCAGTGAATTCACAGTGCTAAAAATCAATAATAACCCAGCAATCCCATAAAACTGTGAAATTAATTCAGTGGAAGAAGCTGGCAAAGCCTTGGAAGTTTTGCTGATTTAAAATAAATAATCAGAAATTATCCACTTTCAAGGTATCTTAAATACTGTGGAGGAAGAATTGCACCCTACAAAAATAATGTGGAACATTCAAGGGAAATCTGAAGAGATCTGATCTTATTTTGAGGTTGAAACGTGCTGCCCTTAACTTTTGAGAGATTTCATAAAATTAAACACGGAAGAGCCGAGCAGCCTCTCTTCTAAAGGTGTTTAGCACAAACAGTGAGATCGAATTCATAATTATATAAATACTGATCTTTTCCAAGCAGTAAAAAGCAGTTTAAAAACCACATTAAAAAAGCATTCAGGGAATTTGTTTTAATTCCTCACTACCATATGAACACAAAATAAGTACTTTTAAAAATACTCTCACTGCTTAAATAAATGTAAGCCCCTGAATAAATAGCAAGGGAAGCATTTTTCTGCCTTACTTGAATTTTTTTTCCCCTTCTTTTGCTTTGTGATATCTGTTACCTTGCTACTTATTCCTAGCTCAAGTTCACAGCTGCAGGGAGGGCTTTTTTTTTCCTATTCCTCCTTGCTTTGTGAGCAGATCAGCTCGAATCCGGAGGGGAATTTCATGGTTGTGGCTGTCTCCCAGCCTCCAGAGCTGAGGAAAAGCTGCCTAACCCCCCTTCAATAAAAAATGTGCTGGAGCAGAGTGGTGCATTTCAATCTCAAACTAGAAAGTAAAACAACAAAAAAACCCCAAACCCCACATTTCATAAAATCTACCAGATGCCTTAGGAGGGCAAATATCTTATTCCTCTTTAATTAAAAGGTATAGCAAATAAAAATCTGGGTTTAATTAAACAGCAGGAGTAGAAGATGTTATCTCCCCAAACCACTCTGCTGCGGTGAATTAACTTCTGCGAGCCTTATTTTTGTTTGAAACCCCCACGTATCAACCCAAACCTGGCACTCTAGAGGGGAAATTTACTCTTTATGAGAATATTTCTGTGCGCCACGGTGAAGGCAGCCGGCTCCTGTACAAACCAGTAGGGGCAATGGTTTGTACTGGTTTAGGCTAAGAGCAGAACGGGTCCTGCAGAGCCACTTGATGTTGACCAACACACCCGTGAACGTTCACACTGGAGCGTGTTCAGCCTCAGCTTTACCTGCTGAGGGATGCAGCCAATTTAATTAGCGTTTGATCCATTTCTATTTTCAATCAAGACCTGCCCAGCCGCTTGCTCCAGCCCCTCCACGCCGCAATTCCCAGATTCCTTCGGAAAAAAAAAACAAACAACACTTTTTATGAAAGCACCCCCAAGCACGGTTAAACCCTGGCCTTTCCTGGCACCCCAAGCCAGGGCCGAGGCTGCTTGTAAAATAGTGCAGGTGTGTTTATTGTAATCATCTCTGACTAAAAAGAAACAGGTTCAGGGGCTTTAAATATAATTAGCATGAGCTACACTCTTGCCTTTAATCACTACCTTGCTGGTTAATATAATCAAGAAGGTAAACAAACAAGGATTAACTCCATTAAATTAAAAAAATATATATTCTACTGGGAAGCTCGCAGAGGAATTTTGTTTTGTTCCGCTGCTGCGGAGCATCATTTTACTTCTGCGTGGCAAATTATTTTCAACATAAAAATACTTGTCTTGGAGGAGACCTCTCCTTTCCCTGCTTCCCTAAAGACAGAGACAAAATAAAACCCCCTTTATTTGCATTTCACATCCGATGCAACCGCTTTGCTCTTTCGTGGCATCTTTCCCTACAAGACATCTGAGCACTTCGAAATGTTGAACTGCGCATCAAATTAAAGATAGGCTTGGAGTAACACACCTGCTGCTCTGACACTTATCCCAAATGATATGTTAGAAATAAAACCAGGTTTCGGGCACAGGAATCGGGGTTCCCAAATGTTCACTCTGAACATTGTTGTGACAGCCGTGGCTGGACCCGCTTTGATCCCCAAAAACGCTCGAATCCAGAACTGACTTTTGCCTGCTTGGACATGGGACGGGATTTTCTGAAAATGAGCTTTATCTTAACACACAGGGCTAAATAACCCTTTTTTCCACCCGGGAAGCTCCGTTTAAACCGTGCCTAAACGCAGGAAACGCTCTTATCAGCAGAGATAGAGGCACGAGGCTTTAACCCACGGCTCGCTGCGATCCCCAAGTTTCCCATCCGCAGGAGGAAGCGTGGATAAACACAGGCACGTGGCTCCAAACCTGCTGGGATGCGAGCACATCGCGCGTCTCCTTGCACAAACAGCCGGGGCTCCCTCCCTGCTTTCCTACCTCCAGCGCAAAGCAGCCCTCGGGATCTTCCGTGGACCTCTAACACCAGACCCCGCAGCGATCCCGGGGAAGGGGAGGCCAGCCCTGCCGGCATCTTTATTGATCCAGGATGTGAGGTACCTGACCCAGCGGCCTTCCCTCGGAATAAAGGCACTTTCTGTGCCAGTCTCCCGGCATGCGGAGTGCCAGAGTTCACGGGGAAAATGGGAGCGCGTCACGGTAACGGAGCGGAGCGGGGGTGCAGTCGGGAGGGGTCCCTCTGGCAACCACACTGGCAGGGTTTTCAACATTCGTGCCTATTTTTCTTTTTTATTTTTTTAAAATTTATTTATCTTAAATCACATCGTAGCTGTGCGGAAAAGACACCTGAGGGAAAAAAAGAAAAGAGAAAGCACCGTAGCGTTCTTCACCCATCCGCAAATAAACACCGACATTTCCACTTAGGGGGGGAGAAAAACATCGGAAAGGGAATGTTCCTCCCCAAATCCTGCACCTTTGAAGCAATGCGGGAGCCAAAGCAGGTTCAGAAGATGCTCTGTGGATAGGTGGTAGCTGAGACGCGAGCCTGGAAAGCGTTACTGCTGCAACGGAGCCCCGTTCCCAGGAATTATTTGATAATGCACCGATTTATTCCCTCTGAGCAGCTCCCCGAGCTCGGGGAATCTCAGTGCACAGAGACAAAAGCCTCAGCGAGGTCCCTGCCACCTCAGAAGCAGAGCTCACGGGGTCTTCACACCCTCCATGCTCAGAGAGGGATTAAGCGGGACCCTAAATAAAGCCAGGCTCAAACACTTCCCTCCACTAGGTCAGAGATGAAGTTACAGTTTCAGAAATGCTTGAAAACTGCAGCTTTTGCAAGGGAAACATCCATCAGCATTCCTATTCTAGTGCCTGGTTAGAATGTGAATTCTAAGTCCACGTCTAATTAGAATTCTAAATCCAAGTCTAATCAGAACTGTAAGTCCAATTATAATAATAATTCTACATCCAAGTCTAATCAGAATTCTAAATCTAATTACAGTTTTAAGTCCAAGTATAAATATAATTCTATGCCCAAGCCTAATCAGAATTTTAAGTCTAATTAGAATTCCAGTTCTGGGTCCAAGTACAATTACAATTCTAAGTCCAAGTCTAATCAGAATTCTAAGTCTAATCAGAATTCTAAGTCCAAGTATACTTAAAACTCTATACCCAAGTCTAATCATAATTCTAAGTCTAATTAGAATTCCAAGCCTAATTAGAATTCTACTTTTAAGTCTAATTAGATTTATAATCCTGACTCTAAAAAATTAAATTAGATGTACCCATCCCAATATTAATGCAAAGTTTTCCTCCACAGTATCTGTGTTTTTAGAAGCCAAACACTGATTTTAAGGCATGCTAAAAATGTTTCATAAAAACTGAGCCGACTTTTGCTTATAACCAACGGTGTTTTTCTGATTTTACAGTCCTAATTTTGGATTCAAAACGCAGGGAAAGAACCTAAACAAACACCCTTTTGCACAGAAAACTTAGTTTTGCTGGGGAAAAATATAAGTCTTTAAAAATGGCCATTTCTAAGAGCAACTAAGGGAGAAGGTGAAAATCTGAATAACGCAGGTCCCGTTTCTGCCTCTCATCATTCCTTGCCTATGGAAGTCGGACTCCCGGAGCTCATCTGCTCTGTCAGATGGAAAGGTGACTTGAACCACATCTGTCCAGAGGCAAACTCTCCCAGAGGGAATTCTGTTTCACAGCACACACGTGCTGGGTGTGTGTTTTTTGTTGTAAATGCACCGTGTCAGGGATGAGTTAAAGGGATGGCAAGAACCAGACGTAGCTCAGCTCCACTTTGAGGACAAGAAATATCCATGCACTGCCTGGGTTTGCTTTTTTTTTTTTTTTTTTTTTTAAGGAAAAGATATTCCAAAGTCAAATAATATTCAAATCATAGGCTGAGCACTTGGAATAAATTAATAAATTACAGCTCTCACGGAGCGATAAATTTCTCCCTGCGCCCTTTGAAAAGGATTTCAGGTGTTTACGAGCTCCTTCTGCCTTTCCCAGAGTTTTGCCCGTTCCTGGGGCGCTTTGGAGCGGAGGGAAGGCCTGTGGGGCTGGGAAGGTCGGAGCCCCTTGGATCGTGTCCATCCCCATCTCAGCACGGGGCCCGTGGCTCCGTTCGGCTCCGGTGCCGAGCCAAGTTCCCGGCTGCTGGAAATCAAGGTTGGAGACGAGCAAAAACCCATCATCGTCCCATCATCGTCCCATCGGCCGGGGCGACTCAACGGGGGCAAAATGAGCCCTTTCCGCCCATTTTTTAGGGCAACCAGTTGAAACAAAAGTGGGATTTTTCCAAGGCAGTGATTTCAACGGGAACATAGACAGATTGCAAGACATTTTGAAACTCCTGCTGTCCCAACACCTGCCAGATCTCGGGGCTTGCCACAGAGTGGGACCGAACCCAGCAGGGACTTCCAAACACCGTTAAAATTGGGATGAGATTATCTATAAGAATGAAACCGATTCCTTGCTGCCTTAGAGCCTTCCCTCAGCCCCTTCCCGCAGCTCCCTGGAACACCCCATCGTGTTTTCCCAAAACCTGCTGATGCCCTGGAAGCCACAAGCCAACCATGGTGGGTCCTGGATGATGATAAAGGCACAAAGAACAGCAGCAGAGCCAGAGATGGTTGGGATGTATTGGACCAGCAGAAGAGCAGGATTGGTTTGGAAGTTGGGATCACTGGGTGGTTGTCGCCACTCAGGTGATTTCTGGGGACCAAAATGTCCCTTTGGAACACCAGGATCCCTCTCCACCTCCCATTTAGGAAGAGGCTGGAATAAGGTGGAGGAAGATGGCAACTAGCAGTGACTCCTGGAGCTCTGGAAGTTCGTGGAACTGAGATAAATTAGGAGGCAGAGGAGACGTCAGTCGTGTGCTATATGTGCTCGTGAGAGCGTCGTTAGCAAGAACACCACCATAAAACATCAAACCAAACTTCTCTATTAAGAAAGAACATGGCTCCACTCCTGTTGAGGCTGAAACAAACCATCGGTGTTTTTCCCACTTATTTCCCTCCCAGTTCCAGAAAATGTTCACTTTCCCAAACATTTTTTCAAATTTTTGGAAAGTATCCTATTACTGTTGCTAACCTGACTGGTCGCCCTCATCTGTCCCCCAAGGCAGAAACCCCAAAAAAGCGAGTGAAAACAAAATAAATAAAGTACAGAAAAAGGAATTAATTGTATTAAAACTCTGATTTTTAAAGCAGTATTGGGATGAAAAAATGTAGATTAATTTGGCAGAGTAAAACAGGGAATCAACAGGAGCAAAGACAAAATTCTTGCATGCTTTCCTGGGTGCTTCAGCACGAGCTTTGTAAAGCATTTATTTTAGGGCTGGGTGGTTGACGCCACCTCTTTCTTCCTCCCCAAGGAAAATCCAAGAACGCATCAATTTTGTTTGAGTTAAACTCCTTTTTCTTTCGTCCCTTAGGCCAGCAAACAGTAGGGAAAGAAATGTTCCGATCAAACACGACACTTCATTGTATCTGAGACAAAATGTTCCAGTTTTGGCTCGGGGTGAATTTTACACTATTTAAAAACACAACATTTAACCAAATTTAGCCTCATAATATCTTGTTGAAATCAAAATATTTCCAGTCTAAAGTTTCAGAAATAAACCGGTTTTAATTAGGGGAAACACCACCCTTTTCATTTAGATGTAACTTATATTCAACACCAGCTCACAAAGAGTTTTTGTCAAATTGAAAAACGAGCAATTTGGGCACATCAGCTCAACGGTTCCTGGGCTTTGGTCAGAGGAGGAGCTACTCTGTGGCCCTGATGTGCACTTTGGGTACTTGATTATTGCCAGGTCCATCCTAGGCTGCTTTTGTCCCAGGTGCTGTAGAAGACACTAAGAATAATATTATTATTGTTATTATTATTATTATTATTATTATTATTATTATTGTGATGCTGCTGGTTTGAACATTTAGCCAACAAAACAAATCAACAGAATTCATCTCCTTCTCCTTTTTATCTTTGGACTGAGCCATCTTTCCTTTGGCATCCCCATTCCCCATGGTCCCAGCAGCTCCGGCTACGCTTGAGGCCTGATTTGAGGGCTAGGATCAATGGCAAAGAGCAGCAGAAAGAGACGATCACCCACACGAGACTATAATAACATCATGTTATCTGCTCTGGCTCTTCGGTGGCTCCGAAAACGTGCAAGTATGGTTGGGGAGATGGAAAATAATATGAAACACTCACTAACAGCATGTAGCGTAGAAACTCCGAAAACCACCGCAGCCATTGACTCACAGATGGTCAAATGAACAACATGTTTCTATTCCTGTATTTAATTAAATCTTAATTATGCCACCAACAGGGTTCAAAACAGCGTTATGAAACAGCTCGCATGAATAGCAGGACACGATTGGCTGAGGGGGCTTTGAACTTGGGTAATTATCTCCCCCAAAAAAAGCGCTCACGGTGGGGCTGTAAAGCCCCTCTGCCAGGCAGCACCAAGGCTGACAGTAAATTCGTGTAGAATAAACCCAGCTCAAGGTATGGGGCTGACCAATGGAGAGGCAGATGGCAAATTACCAGTGGGACCAGTCGGGAGAGGCTGGGAGTCCGAGGGAGGCTCCCCACACCTGGGTCAGGCCCCGCTCTGCCTCTCACCTTTGCTGGTCCATAAGGAAATCGACCAACTCTAATTTAATTCTTCCACCAGCCAGTCACGTGAGCTAATTAAAAGCAGCTGCCCGAAATATTCTTTTGATTTATCTTTATTCGTTGTTGACAGAAGGGCCTTTATGGAAAAGAAATATTTTGGAGGATCTTTCTCTTTCATTTTTAATATGGCAGCTGAAAAGCAACGAGCACTTGTAAGAGCACTTTCCCAAGGAGCTCAGCTTTTTGCAGTGCTTCCCCGAGCAGGAGGCTGGGAAGGCCCATCCTAAATTCCTCTCCCAGGACTTTCTCCCACCTTTTAATGCCATTTCAAGTTCCTTGTCAAGTTGATCTTCAGAGCAGGGATCACCTGCCCCTTTCACACTTAGAAGCATCGCAGGGAAGAGCCGCTGCACAACTGAGAGCATCCAAGGTTCACCCGTCCCACAAGCCACAGCTTCCAGAAAAACACAAAAGACATTAAAAAAAAAAACAAAACCACCAAACATTGCCAGATTCAATTTTTATTAAAGTTTTCCTACTTTGGCAATATTTTCTTTGGTGGACACACACACAACACCTCCAGCATTGGTCTGAAAAGATACTTTTTGTGTGCAGATCAGCAAAGGGCAAAAGAAGGAAGATGAAGAAATCGTTGCGTTTTAATTTCTTTTTTCCCTTGAGGTACTAAAATTTAAGCCATTCCTTTGAAAAATCAGTAGGAAAAGGCAATGCAATGCAATTTATGGATGGTTACATGAACTCTCTGGGTTTCTGTGGAGCTGGGCAGAGAGAAGAAGGCAGAGAATAGGGCTTTGTGTGGATTTAAAATTTTAAATTAAAAAAAAATAAAGAGAGAAGGAGAAAGAGGAAACAGAAATGGAAAGAGAAAAGGAAAACAAAAAATGAAAAAAGAAAAAGAAAGAGAAAGAAAGAAAAAGAAAAAGGGAAAGCCACAAAACTGCCCCCAGTTGAAATTTTCTTCCCCCAGCCCATAATTGGTGAGGGTTAGATTTCCAGTGAAAATTATAAATTTGCAAGGAAAGGTTTTAAATATTAAAAATTTTTACCTCCTCTGCCCACCTTTGGAGGTATTTTTCCAGATGAACTCAAATTTCTAAGGAAAAGAGACCCCTTCCAGAAAAACACTTGTGATGATGCAAAAAAATTAACTGGATGAGGGGAATTGACTTCACCAGGAAACTGATCCCTGTTTGAATGTTCTGTTGGGTTGGATCAGCTGAGTTCAGAGAAGAAGAGCCTTCACTGGAAATGCAAATGTTCTTCAGGAAAAAGAAGAATGGGAAACCCCTGGATGGAAGAAATCTTGGCTGGGGGCACCACTGGAGACCGCAGAAGTCTCCAGAGTGTCCTCACACTCCAAGTTCTGGATGCTCCTCAGCATCTCCCGTTGGGATGCGCCCACTCAGGGATGGAGGAACCACTGCCACCACCTTGCTCTGGTGACAAAATCCCTGGGAAAAGCGTGCATGGAAGCCTTTGCTCCCTTGAATTTTCATTTTGGAATGAAATCTGGCTGACACGCACCCAGCGCTCCCGCTTCCTGCAAAATCCCACTGGATTTGCCGAGATAAGAGCGTCTTTTCACACTCCTTACTCACACTCTTTTTACCTCCAACCTAATTTTTACCCATTCATCTTAAAAGGAGAGCACAGTTTTGCTCGGGCTTTCCTTTTTTTTTCCCCCGTGAGGCCTCCCTCTCCCTGAAATCCCCGAAATCGCTGACACAGTGCGCTCCTCCAGGAATCCAGAGCCTTTCCCACTGAGTTACAAGCTGCCAAGGAGGCTATATTATAACAAAAGGGGTTTTTATATCCTCCTGTAGGCAGAACACTGGAAACTGCCATGAAATGCGCATTATCCGAAGGGGATTTGTTGATGGATAGAGTCAACTTATTTAGGAAATTTCCAGCTGATCTGTAAACACGCCCCGCAGAAGGACGGAGACAGCAACAGTGGTGCAGGCGGTGTCTGAACCCTCTTGGCCCCCATCCTGGGACTTAATAACTTAATAACTTGTCCTCGTGAGTCACTGCAGGGAAGGAGCCAGCACTGCTCTTGTCACATTGGATGAGTGGACTGAAAGGCTGTCACGGGCTGAGCGGCTCGAGATGGGGCTGGGTGAGACGCGTCCGTCGCGGCAGGGATGCTGCTCTTCTCTAGGGACCTCGTTTAGAGGATTGAATGGAAAAATAACACAGGGGAAAATAAAAGAAAGTAGGTAAACATGGAAAGGAAGAGGTAGGCAAGCACCTCAGTGAATTCTACAGAGTTGTCTCACCAAAGTGCTCCAAGGGATCAAATGGTCCCTTTCTGGCACTAAACTTCTTGATTAAACCAGTGAAGAGCACCAATGGCCCCCAGGAGGCCAAGCCTGAATTCTCACCAGGTCAGCACGGTTTGGGCTATCCCAGGTTCCCTCAGCTGTACAAAGAAGTGCCCACAGGTTCTGCCTCTGCGCCCGACAGGAACCTGTGACACGAAATGCGAGCTGGGACAGCAAAGAGAGCTGGCAGCAAATGACCACAACTGATCGATACAGAGGTTAAAAATCAGAGTGAGGGGTGATTTTTTTTTCTCCCTTTTGGCTCTGCATCACTGGCAACGCAATTTTTGCAGGCTGAGCTACAGTCACACAAATCCACTCCGTCCACTCCCTTGCACTGGTTTCCCTGAGCAGAGGCTGATAGGAAAAGAAGGAAAGGCTCAGGAAAACAGCAAATCTTCACATCTCTGTTAGACTGCACCCATGAGCGAATTCTGCACGTCCCAATGGCACCAAAGCAAACCAAACCTGAGATCAAACAGACTTCCCCTGGGGGAAAACAACGTGTTTAACATCCAGGATTCGCAGGGTGAGCCCAAACTCTCCGAGTGTCTTTGTAGCCAGCAAAGTGCCCGTAAAAACAGCACCTTGCGACTTCCTCGCACACAAATCTGCCAGCTCCAGCAGCAAAGTCAGCCTGGGCATGTTGGAGCTGCAGATCCAGGCCGGCTCTGCGAGAGGGAGCTCCATCCCCCCCCGGCTCCCGTCTTCCCAGGACACGTTATCCGAAATCCTCCCGCCGAGTCCGATTCCTGGCACGGACGTGGGAACAGGAAGGAGCCCTGCGAGATGTTCGGGTCCCAGCCCACGTCTTGCAAAGAGACACCAGGGCTGCCCAGACAAGGGAGCCGAATTTTCCCACCCCAAAAATTCCCCTAGAACGGTGCTTTCCTCTGCAACTTGCCATGAACTCCATTTCCTTGCCAGGAGTGGGGGTAAGAGGGGAAAGGATCTGTCACGCACTACCCCCCCTCCCAAGGTCATTCATCCTTCCTTTCCTCAAAAAGAAAAAAAGGGAGAGAACCAGGAATTGCTTGATAATATAATTAAAATATATTTATTTTTTCCACTCCACGATTATCTCTGCTTTATCCCTTTTCTGCTTCCCTCCCAAAGGAAAAGCAAAAGGGAACAAAGTAAAGGAATGAAAGAATTTGTCCCCAGAAATTTTTCTCTGCTTTCCTCCTAAACCTGGGAGACATTTATGCGAATATTTCAAAATGGAGATTTGCATGGGGGTACCCCTCTTTTTAAGAAGACATAAAGATACAAGAAGTAAGATTTCTTCCATATTTAATTGCTGCCTGAAAAGAATGTGGGAGATCTGAAAGAAACTGGGAGTTTCACATTCATTTCCAAATTAAAAAAGTAGACATATCTACATTTCATTACCTCCTCATGGTGAGAAACACTGAAGGGAAAATACTGAAAACTGCAACTTGCAAGAAACAACCATCACAATTCTTGTGTGAGGTGCGTTTTCCAGCAAAAACATTTAAAAAAAAAAAAAAAAGGGAAAAAAAGAGAGAGAGAGAGAGAGAGAACAAATCTCATCAGTGACATGTTTTGATCCATGCTATCCAACAGCCTCTTTCATTTTAACCCCAGAGATTTGTATCTAGGTCAAGAGTCCGCCCGCCCTCCTCCCCCGGCGCAAGACCGAGCCTATCGTTCCTCAGGTTAGAAATGCCTTTTGCAAAGCTCTCCTTGGGTCAGCAATTAGACCGAGCTCAAGGCCAATTCATATCCCATACGAATCGCTTGGTCCAGTCCTAGCGACAACAGCCGGAATATCAAATATATACCCCAAAAACCGGCCTACTTGATGATATTTAAAACATATGGCACAGCGACGGGCTCGGCATTTCCATAGCTTCACGTGTGCGTGTTACTGATACGCTGCGCTTTATAATGAAAATATTAGGACACGTTGGATTGCCGGCCCCCTCCCCCTCCCCCCCAGCCTGGAAGGATTTCATCACATGTCTGATTTGGGGATTTATCTGTGCTCAAAGCCTGGCAGATGTTTGCTTGCAAGTCTCTCTGCACCGGCCTCGCCGCGCTCCTGCCGCGCTCACCGGGAGCTGGTGTTCCCCATTCCCCACACTCCTGGGAATGGAGCTGGGAGCAGTGCTGGGAGCACCCACTGGGACTGAGAAAACCCCATCCCACCTCAGTCCTCTGCGTTCACAGACTGTCACACAGCAGAACGGAGGTGCCAACACTGAGACGTGCCCAAGGTCTGGGGGTGTCGGGGTTCAGCACCCACACAACTGAGCACATCTGGTTGACCGACCCAAAACTGCCACTTAAAAGCCCAATTTTCCACCAGCAGGCTCACGTCATCACACGACAACACATGAAAGCCACCTCCTCCAGCATCCCACGCGTCCTCAGCTGCACGTTATGTTTCTATGCTTGCCAAGGCACCACCAAACCCACGAGGATTTCGGGTTAAAACCTCCCCCAGTCCTCATGCCCAGTAGTGTTTTTTGCACAAAGAAGAGCAGTAGCACTTTGGGGCTTTCAAAATTCTCGTGTCAGCAAGGTCAGGCTGAGGATTGATCTTTTGTAACACTTGCAGCAACCCTGCATCATGGAACTTCTGCTTTCCACCAAGGAGAAATTTCCACGCTTGTGAAAGCTTCCTTTAGGAAGTTCTCAACTTCCTTGAAAACAAGGTGTCTATTTGCAACCAATTTTTTTTTTTTTTTTTTACTATTTGCTTTCTGAATCAGGTTTTCAGCGTGTGCTCCCAGTGAAAAAATTAGATCCCTCTTTAAAAAAAGGAGAAAAAAAAAAACCAGGGAGCAACACTAATTACAAAATATCAGAGCTCTGGTTGCACAACATGCCGTGAGACGCTGACATTTCTGGCTGTTAATTTGGGCTTTGCCTCGTAAGCCAGAAGATATTTGTCCCACCAGCCACGCCAAAGGTTTGGGGAGTGCTGTCTGTGCCTGCGTGGAGATGAGCTGGAGACCCTGGATCCTCATGAGGCACCCAAATCTCACAGCTCCCCAGGCGATGCCAGCCCGGGACACACCGGAGTCGATGGAAGCGTCACACCCTGTCCAGAGCTGCTCATCACCCTTCTTATTTTTGGTGCAGCCAAGTTCTCTCTGCTCTCCTCCAGCTGCTTTCCCTGCTCAGGCAGGGAGAAGAGTTTTCCAGGGAAAACATGGTTTTATGGAGGTGAGCTCTGAGGAAGTGGCTGCTCACGTGCCTGCGAATCGCTTGGTCCTCACGAAGGACCTTGCATGGAAATCAGGTGGTTCTGCTGGAATTGATCAGAAATGTCCCACCTCCCTCCCGGTGAGACCCCAAAAAATAAAGAGGGACAAGTGTTTCCCTGGTTCGCTGTGGATTTGTGCTGTTCCCAGGATGTCACTCGTGAGCAGGATGGTAAAGGGACCCTGTAAATTGTGGATCCTTGAGATATTCCTGGTTTTTTCCCCTAGTCCTTCCAGCAGTTAAATGGATCATCTGTCCTCCTGCTTGGACCTGAGTTTCCACCCAGAATCTGTTGCCTCTCCCTCTTCATTCTCTACCATCCTCAAGCAAATGGCTCATCCCACTGCTTTACCCTTCCCTATCCAATGAGACAGAAGCACTTAGGTTGGAAGAGGCCTCAAGACCACCGGGTCCAACTTGATCCCAGACCCCTCAACGGCACGTTTATCCCAACCCCAAAATATCCGCCACGAAGAACTCCAGAGGAGCCGCATTAAAGCCCACCAGACACATCCATCCCCAGAGCCTGGGGCACCCTGTGCAGGGAGGTGCCTCCAACGCTAATTCCCTCTAAATGAAAGGCTGCCCAGCAGCATCCTGAAAATGAGGCTTTGAAGCCGGCTCGCAGCTCCCCGAGCCTGTTATTGCTTTTTCAGATATTCCCCGCTCCGTCGAAACCGTGCAGATGGCTCTGTCACGAGTGCAAAGGCAACGCTCTCGGTGTCTTCCCCACGCAGGAGACGCAAGCCAGCTCACACAAAGGATCTCCCAGCTCTATTTCCTCCATGTGTTATTTTTATGTTATCTTCCAGGGAAATGCGACTGGAGAATTTGAATTTAATAAGTGCGGGATATGGGGCGCTATTAAGGCTTCAAAGCACCATGGAGCAACAGTGACGGATCAAAGGCCTACGAAAATATTGCACGGAATTACTGGCCCTTGAGGAGAGCGAGACACGGCAAATGCCTACTGGATCCCTGCTCCAGCCTCCTCGGGAGGAGGGAATTATTAAAGGTCGCTGCAAAGCCTGCTGAGAGCAACGTAAAGTTTCCTGCTGACTGTGCAAGTTGTGGATCAGACTCCGAGTCACCTGACGGGGCCTAGAGTGGAACCGACAGCAAACTCGAGCTCTGCCAAAAGCGCCAGGGAGGAGGAAATGAAACCTCACCGCCGTACTGATGCCAGAAAGAAAAAACAAATCGCAAAGCTCAACTGATAATGAAAAAGCTGGGGGAGGTTCAGGCCGAGGACAGGTATGTTTTACAGCTCTCCTCCTCCAGAAGCCTCTTAAAAGAGACGTTTTGAGCTAAAATACACAGAAACGCAATGCTTTGCAAACCACCACAGGTTGGGCTGCTCGTCCTCCTGACCGAGAGAGCTGCTAGGGAGCGTTATTTAATTCCAGGATTGGATAATGTGGAAGCTGGGCCATATCCGCAGGCTGCAGCTGCTGCCCAGGTCACCTCCTGGAGAAGGTCTGAGCACGTGCATCACCCCCTTAATTTCATTTATACGCTTGAAGACGACCAGATAGGATGTTGTTCTCTCCCGCTGAGACCAAAACCCGTCCCACCATGAGGATGCATCCGGCGCTGGAATGCACCTTACAGCTTCAGCCAAAGGAATGCTTCTCAAGGCCACCTTTCCTGGGAGATGCTGCAGGCAGCCTGTGGGCAGCTGGGACAGGAGTTAGAGCCCAGGAATTCTGCTGGAGCGCTGCTTCCCACTGGCCAATCCCACTGAGGTTCAGGATACCTGAAGGACGCCAGTAAGGAATCTGGAGAGGAAATTTGGACAAGGGCCTGGAGGGACAGGACACAGGGAATGGCTTCCCACTGACACGGGAAAGGGATAGATGGGATATTGGGAAGAAAATCTTCCCCGTGAGGGTGGGGAGGCCCTGGCACAGGTTGCCCAGAGAAGCTCTGGCAGCCCCTGGATCCCTGGAAGTGTCCAAGGCCAGGCTGGATGGGGTTTGGAGCAGCTGGGGACAGTGGGAAGTTTGGGCTAGGACCTCCAAGATCCTTCCAACCCAAACCATTCTGGGATTCAATGACAATTATGAGTAGATCCCCCTTGCCCATCCAAGCACACCAGGGAAGCGATGGGAAGGGTAAAGGATGCCCCAGACCCTGGGTGCACCAGGCCTGGGAAGTTCATACCTGCTGCCTCATCCAAACATCTTCCCTGGCCCTACACGTGCAAATCCACAGGTGTTCTGCAGGAATGCTCTTCCTGTGCCTCTGAGGGGTGCAGCTGTTTCCCTGATCGTTTCATTTCCAGTGTTCGGGCTACCGCGCGCACGCTCCTGCACGGCAGTTTGGTGTCCACAGGTCGCGTGTCTACAGCCGCAGCTTCATCCAGGAGACTTTGTGCTCATGACGTCCCAACAAACAGAGCTGCTGCTCCTGAGACAACAGCCAGTCCACTCAATATTTCTGCAACAACAGCCCAAGCCCAATTACGCTCATTTTATGAATTTTTATGGCTGCTTCTTTTAAATTCAACCAGCCTCAAGTTTTGAGGGCTTGTTTGTTTGGCTTGGGGCTTTTCCACCTAATTGTTTTTGAAAGAAATAATGGGCCCTTCCTGCTTTTTCCTCCCCAGATCTCGCTAGGAATGTCAAGCCTGGTTTCCCCTGGATTTGTTGAGGGTCCCAGAAGTGGAACTCGAGATTTTGGGGGTCCAGTTGAGCCTTTAACAAAACTATCTTTTCCCCTCGAAGTTTATTCAGGTGCCTGAGTTAAACAGGTGTTGGTAAAGACAAAGAAAAAAGCAGAAGTTTTAATCAGTCTAAGAAAAATAATTTCCTCTCAGCTGAGCAGCTTTGGCTCTCCCTTCTGATGCTGTGAGCATAGTTACTCAGTAATTATTATTTTTTTCTTCCTTAAATGGAAGATTTCAACCTTTCAGCATCAAATTAAACACCAAAGTGAAACCAAATCAGCTGGTAGCCAAGAAATCTGATCAGAAGGCACTGGCCCGTTGCTGCAGCAGAAACCTAAACTGCAACACATGGAGGTGAAGGACTCAGGGTGCCTGGTTTTCCAAAATAAATCGTATTTTCCTAGGAATGATGGCACGTTTCACAAAATGTTGTTCTATTTAGAGAACCCCTCAGTAACTGTCAGGTTTTTCCTCATCTCCTTGGAGAGAAGCTCACCAGTCACCCAGGGGGTTCTCCAAGGCAATGCCCCTTCCCTCTTCCAGGCCACTTAAATCCAGGAAAGCAACGCCCCAAGGACCCAAACCTCGAGGCAGAAGGTGGAGCTCCCTGGTTTAAGCAGATGAATATCTGGGGAGGATGAGCCCAACTGCCAAGCCAGCAGAACTCTTCCTTTCTGGTACAGGGAACCCAGGTCCTGCCTCTGTGATCCCCCAGCCAGGCTGCTGGGAATGGGAACGCTCCAAAGGCAGGACTTTTCACCACTAGGAAAGAAGAAATTATAGGGGAATTGCAGTGGTGTGGGGTGAGAAATGAGGACAGAGGTTGCCTGTTGTTATCCAGGCAAAGGAGAGCTCCGGGCTTTGCAAACTGTGAGCAGCTCAGGTACCCAAAAGCCAAGGTGAAGTTCAGAGCTGGCCAAAGAACCTGCAAACAACTGATTTTAACTGACCCCATCCTCTTCTCCTGGAAAATTCACTTTTTCCCACTTGAGAAACCCTAACACATCTTCCCTTGTTTTGCCCTGGTGTTCAAAATTGTGACTTTTCCAAACTGTGACAATTCCTAAAATCCCAGTGGGCTCCAGCAGATGCACCCAGCTCCTGGGAGCAGCTTTCCCTCTGCAGGCAGAGTTACCGTGTCAGGTTCACTGTTTCGGCTTCCCTCTCCCCAGCATCTGACCTGCCAAATGCTGCACCTTGGCGCTTAAATTCCAGAGCCAATGGTTCCATTCCATCCCCAGAAGTTAAAAATCTGCCTTGAGAGAGGTTCTTCCCTGGACCCACGAGGAAAAACATTTATTGCGACAGCAGTTTAATTACTCCAGGACTTTGGGTTTTTTCTTTTTTTCCCAGTACCTTGTTTCTGTCTTATCACCTCACAGTGCTGTAAACGACAAGGCTGGTTCACCTCTAGGATTCTGGTGAATCCTCAAAAATATTGGAATGAGGGAATGAAAACAACAGGCTTGGAGAAACCTGGTTTAGTGAAAGGTGCAACAACCAGTTGAAGTTGGTGTTGCAATCCAAAAAAACACCAAGAGAAGCCTGACTCTTTCCAGCCATGCCTGAATGCTGTTGGAACACCCAGGCTGGCTTTGGATTCACCTTTATATTAGTGGGAAGCCCTTCTTTCCCAATTTAACAAGGCCGGAAATGGGGGAGGAAAAGGTGAGGAGAACAAAATATTTCCCATGCTTTGATCTTCCAGTTCATGAAACAATATTTTCATTTCTCCCAGCCCAGGTCTTTAAGCTACAGTTGCTACTGCTGCAGCCACAATTAATATTCCACCTTCCAAAAAGAGGGGAGAAAAGAAAAAATATCTTCCCCGTGGAATCCCAGGGAGACATTCCACTCCGACCTGCAATTAGCGGTGGCCTCAGGCAAACGATCTAAAATAGAAATGTTATTTTTGGAATCGCGATAGCCGCCACTTTTTACTCCCCAGAACACCCGTTCTTTCTGCTGCGCGCTGTCAGTGAAAACAGAATCCACAACGGCGACGCCGCTGCCTTTGGGTTTCTTTCCTGCGGCACGACACACGAGGAATTACACGGAGTTCTCATCTTGCCAGAAATCAACGATCAGATCTGAAAGACTGTACCCCATGCTGGAGGCAGAACTGGGTCTGGCCTAAATTCTCCTCGTCCGGCTGACACTGGTGCGGATGTGAATGGGTCCCCAGCAGCTTCATGCTTGAGATCCCAACCCAAAACCTGTAGAAGACACTGAAGATCTCCCTTCTTATTCCAAAGCGGGAGAAATTCAGGCATGATTTTAATATATCCATAACTTTAAACACCTGCCCGTGTCCCACAGGGGTGAAAAGGGCTCAGAAGCACCTCTCCTCTCCAAGACGCGCTCCAGTGGGGCAGCCACGGCTTCTCTGGGCCTCACCACATTCACAGGCAAGGATTCTTTCCCAATATCCCATCCATCCCTGCCCTCTGGCAGTGGGAAGCCATTCCCTGTGTCCTGTCCTTCCATCCCTTGTCCCAAGTCCCTCTGCAGCTCTCCTGGAGCCCCTTTAGGCCCTGGAAGGGGCTCTAAGCTCTCCCTGGAGCCTTCTCTCCTCCAGGATGAACTGCAGGATGAAAATCCTCAAAATTCACACCTTGCAGGCTCCTCAAGCGCCAAGCTGAGGGATCCAGGTGGATCCACCAGAACAAGGAGGGAGCTGCCACCACCTCGCTCCTCACAGGGAGATCCAAAGCACACCTTGCCGCATTTTTCGCCAGGATCATCCCGCAGTGGGAATCGCTGCCCCGGGTCAGCCTCTCCTCCGCCGGTCCCGCTGCTCCGGGGGCTTGGAAGGGGAGGAAGCAGAAGGGAAGAGCGGGCACATCAGCTGGTAACAGTTCAGAAACAGATGTACATTCCTGCGCAAAAACTCCGGCCTGAGCGTATCCAATTACTTTGGAACCGCGCTCCGCTCCGAGCGTCTCATCCCTAAAGCCCCGCTCCCCGCACCTCCCGCCCCTTATCTGCGCCGCTCCTTTGCTTTTGATTATGAACTTGTCACCGCAGGGGGAGTGCTCTGGGGGACACGAGGCATGAGGGAACAAAGCCCAGGCAGCAGAAGGAGCAGGGACAAACCCGGCTGGCGCTGCGAAGGCAGCACGGGGAAGGTGCCCACACCGGGTCCCTCTCGGTGGGTGCTGCACAAGCACTGAGGAATTATCCCTTAAAAAAGGAGGGAGAAAATGAATCAGCTTAATCAGATCTGGCTGTAGTAGAGGTGGTTCGATGCTGGGTGCAGTTTGGGAGCGGGATGTTTCTCAAAGGAGAAGGGATGCTCTCCTCTGTAGCAGGAGGTAGCGGGGAGGAGGAAGGCAAAAAGCACAACAGCGTCTGGTTTTCCTCCAGTTTGCTCCAAAAATTGGAGTCTCTGGCAGCTTCCCTGGCAGAGGGGAGCTGGAAGAGCATCCTGGATGCACAGAAAGGATATTGCCTGCACCATCAGGGCACCCAACCTTTTCCCACTTCCCACGACAAAAGAGGTCAGAGGGTGATTTTCTGGCCAAATCCTGCCAAGGGGACAACTGGACCCTAAGCTTCCTATGGAGAACAAGCACTGACCCCAAATCTCAATCCACATTCATTATTGCCCTCTAACAAAAAAATTCTAGGAGCCTCGTAAAGGCAGTAGAACACCATCATAGTGAGTGTCACATTCAAACAGCTTCCACCAAAACTATTTTTTAATGTGGCAGTTTTTATTTCCTAACCTCTCTCCCACCCTGCCATGGTCGCAGGAAGGATGGATCCAGCCCAGACCGCTTTGCCAGCGGCACAGCTTCCCCCACAAACCTCCCCAAACTCCCCTTTTCCTCCAGGAGAGCCGGATCACGTTTCAGCCGGGGCTGGTCCCGTGCCTTTGGTCTGCTCCGGGGGGGATATTTGCAGGATTGTCACCACCGGACTTAGCCCTGGCACCAAGCACTGCAGCAGTGGAGGGTCCACACACACACACAGCAACAAACGGCAGCTCCGGAGCGATGCTCGCTGGAGCCGGGCTCAGAGACTCCATAATTACCCCACAGCCAAATCCCACCATAAATTTCCCCTAATGAAGCCTGCCTGATACTAAAAGGCTTTGCACGTTTAGAGGTTAATGCACAGCAGCGATTCCCTCAGGGAGAAATCCTGCCTCGATCCTGCAAACACTCCTTCGGTCTCGTTTGCTGAAGGGAGGCGGGTTTTTATTTAATTTATTTACTTAATATTAGCTATTTAATCCAGAGGCGCGCGGGGCTGCTCTGCTGCTGCCGCCTTGCAGCCCGGAGAGGCACATCCCAGAGTGCCAGGAGCAGCAGCCACTCGGCTGGACCGGGATCACGCCACGTGGCCGTAGCTCTTTCCCAGTGTGATGCCCCGGAGCTGTGGCCATGCTTGTGTGGGATCATCCCAAGCTGCCTGTGCCAGCTGAGAACGGAGCATGTTGAGATCCATCCGCACAGTCCAGCCCCAGAACCCCTCTGTGCCTTGTAGGATCAAGTCCCACCCCATGGAAACACCTCACACCCTGGGAGATCAAGCCCTGCTTTTGGTGGTCACTGCAGGGCCATAAAAAGCTGGAAAATAAGTGTTGGCAGGGCAGTGGGGAGAGAAGAGACACAACCAGCAGCTCCACTTACCCTCCTCACCAGCTGGGATCAGCTTCCCTGGCTCCTGGTGCTCTCAAACACAGCCCAAAACATTCCTGCTCCCTCCCCGAGCAGCTTTTTGCAGGCACCTGCAGCCCTGCATCCCCTCTGCCCTCCCGTGCTCCATGAATCCCTGCATCCCCCCTGTCCTCCTGTGCTCCATGAATCCCTGCAAACCCACGGCGTCCTCACCCCCATAGACGCGGTGCCGTGAGCTGGGGACCTGTTTGCTGGGAAAACCAGGAATGGTGCCCCTCCAGCCTTCGGTGATGCTATCCCTCAATCCTTGGAAAGGATCCCAGGCACTCAGGAGGCTCCTAAATAACCCCAGCACAAAGCAAATACCCCTCACAAGGGGTGGTGTCTGCTTTGAGGTCCGTGGGGCTGGTGGGCACCATCCCAGCCCACTTGTACTTGTGGGATGGCAGGTTTCGGATGCTGGATCAATCCTCGGATCCAGCCCCAAACCTTTCTGGAAATCGGGATTTGGGGTGCAAGCAGGAGCGGGATCCGCCCCGCTCCGCCCGGCTCACGGGGGTCTTAAATTGGATTAAAAATCTATTTGCAGAACGGCCTCGCTTTCCGACTTCTGTGCTGCACCTGAAAACCTTTCCTTTGGAAAGCAAACACAGGCTCTCCCCGGGGGCTGCCTGGGGAAGGCTTTCCACTATAAACATTACCTACCAGCAGTGCAGCCAGCCCCAGGCAAGCCAAAAATTCCTTCTCCTACCAAGGAGCACTTTCCAATCAAGCCAGACATTATTTTTTCCATTAATGAGTGTTGATACCTACTGGAAGACTTTGCAAAGAAATCCACTCCAAACTAATTCTTCTGATACAACATCGACGTTTTACGAGTTTCTTTTGTCTTATTCCTTTTTATTATTATTATTATTGTTCTATTTCCCTGCTCCGTATTGAAAACATGATCTTTGCCGCTCAGGAACACATCTGTTCCTGCAGTTTGGGCTGCAACTGAAATCAGAGGTCCAAATCTGATTTTTCTCTGCCTTAGCTCCACGGAAGCAAGCGGAGTTTTCCCACATTTCGCCCCACGGTGTGATGGAGAGGCAAAAAGAGACCTGTCATCTTCTGTTGGATAGATCAAGAATCCTGCTATCACAGATTTTGTGTGCTGGGATACCACGAATTCAGCAGCAGCATATTCCGGAGGAGGAAAAAATGTCCTCCTACTTACCTTGGCTGCTGATTCCCTAAAACTTACTGTTTAGCATTTAATGGAAGCGGGGAAAAGTGGGGAGAAAATGCCAGTGCATGGCCAGCGTTGCCTCTCCAGGGTCCTCTCCATGGCTTTTTCCACAAACCGTTAGCTGCTTTCCAGCTGATCCATATTTTGGGTTTGTCCAGGAGGGGTTTTTCCCATGGACCCCACAAGGAAGGGTTTAGCCCCTCTGCCCCCAAATCTCCACCACTCCCATAGCTCGGCGTGCCCCAGGGAACTTCTGCCACTCCGAGGTCACCCTGTGGGATGGGGAGGGAGGTCCCCACTCCATCGCTGCAGGCCAGGGGGTTTGCAAGACCCCCAGCAGCAGGGGCTGGAAAATAGGGCCCCGTTCCATAAAAACGGGGCTCGCTCCCTCTGCACCCCGATCTGGGCACGGAATCTCTGCAGCCTGGCGAGGGAGCTGGGAACGGGACCCTGGGCAGCACGGGGGGCACAGCAGCACCCCAAAAACCCGCGGGGTGGGTGCGAGGGGTTATCCTGGAGGGGTGCCGCAAACCCAGCATCCAAGGGGGCGGGGGGTGGCGTTCGCCAGCTATCTTTGATTCGAGGTGCATTCCCAAGATTTTAGTTAAGTGTAACATAAAACTGTGAAAGTTTAGCAGGGGAAAAGCCTTCCTCCCACCGACCTGGCCGGCCAATCAGGAGGGAGCCCCGCACCTCCCTCACTTCTGACAACTATTTAGCAACTGAGCTCAGCTAAAGTTTCCAAAAAGTTAGAATAACTTCCTCTCTCCAAGACCTCAATTTTTTTACACAGCCTCGGTCCTTGAAATAAGAGCCCTTCAAGCAACCTGGAAAACGTTTGGTCAGCAAAAAAAAAAAAAAAAAGGGAAAAAAAAAGAAAAAAAAGAGTCCTCCTGTTTTTCCAAAGGATCTGTCTCAGGAATTTAAAGCACATTTAAGACACACACACACTCACATAACATAAGGAGGGGGGGAAAGGCTCTTCCCCTCCCCTTCTTGCAGAAAGCATGGAAGAAAGCTCCAGTTCTCCTGTTTCCCCTGTGGATAGCTTGGGGACCAGTGAAGAGGAGCTGGAAAGGCAGCCAAAGAGATTTGGCAGGAAGAGAAGATACAGTAAGAAGTCCAGCGAAGATGGCAGCCCCAACCCAGGCAAGAGGGGGAAAAAGTCCAGTCCCAGCTCCCAATCTTACGAAGAACTGCAGAGCCAGAGGATCCTGGCCAACGTCAGAGAGAGGCAGAGGACTCAGTCGCTCAACGAAGCTTTTGCCGCCCTGAGGAAAATCATCCCCACGCTGCCCTCTGACAAACTGAGTAAAATCCAGACGCTCAAGCTGGCGGCGCGGTACATAGACTTCCTCTACCAGGTGCTACAGAGCGACGAGATGGACAGTAAGATGACGAGCTGCAGTTACGTGGCTCACGAGAGGCTCAGTTATGCCTTCTCCGTGTGGAGGATGGAGGGAGCGTGGTCCATGTCGGCCTCCCACTAGCCACCGCCCGGGCCGGGCCAGCCCAAGGGGTAGGTACCTGTTTCTCTTCTCCTGGACGATGCTCCGGGTCTGTTTCCTTCCCTCTGCCCGGGGAGAGGCGGCGGGGAATGCTGGGGATGCTGATGGGTTTGGGGTCACCGACACGGAGGGCGGTGTAGGCACGTCCAGTTCCCCCCGCGCCAGGGGAAATTCAAATAAATGGAGCTTCCAGGAAGGCAAAAACGAGATATGCTCCAAATTTTGGGGAGGGTGGGGGGGCAGGAAATAATAATCAGCATGCTTTTGCTCTGTGGGAATGGGGGAGAGAGAGGGGGCTGGTGTTGAGAGCTGGATGATGAAGGACGGAGGGGAAACCGTCACCGCGTGAGATTTGCCAGAAAACGCTGCTTCGGAGAAGGGCTCGGAGGGGAAAAGGTGATGGCCACAACAGGCTGACGAGGGGATCCGAAACAGCTGCTGCCCCACTCCGTGGGTGTCTGCACCCCAAAAACCCCGGCGCTGAGCCCCGTGGTGGCCACATCCCCTCCCAGCTGGGGGGCCGGGGATCGGCAGGACCCACGCGGGGCTCGGCGACGGGTTCGCCCCAGGTTGTGTTTCTCTTAAAAGAAACGAGCAGCAGATGTCAGCTGCAGTCCCGGGCTGTGCCCCTTCCCCCTCACACAGCAAAAAGCAAACAGAGACAGGAGAAACTCTGCTAAATTTCTGGGTTTGTCCAGTTTCCCTTCCCCAAAGCGCCGGTGGAGCAGCGGCTGGTGTTAGGCGCAGTTTCTTATTTACTCTCCTCACTAAACCCTTCCTCTTCGCTTTCCATTAGCAGAAAACTACTTCCTCTTCAGCTGCCTTTGTAATATTTGGGGAGGGAGGAATAAAGAGTCAGAAAGGAGGGGGGAAAAAAGCCTTTTAATAACACCCTCATCTCCAGCTAATTAAGCAGAGCGGCTCTGCGTTGTGTCAGCCGGGGTTTGGGTCTGGCCGGGCGCTGTCTGGGGCTCCGTACATAAACCAGAGCCCACGAACCCATTTCACCAAGCAAACACTCCGAAGGGACATTTTCCCCGCCACCCCTGTGATGTAAAAATGAAACAATTTCATCGTGTGCAGAACCGAAGAGGAAAGTTTATCCCAGCCCATTGGCCGGGCTTGTTCAAAGAGGCAAATCCATCTTTGCTCGGGCAGCAACAAACGGCCTGTTTGAATAAATAAAATACAGAACCAGGCAAAAACTTGACGCGAACTGCAGTGCCTCAGTGCAAAAAGCTAAAAAACGTGAAACCAGGACTTACTAGTGGTGTAAAACAGACTTAAAACCATTTTAGACGTGAATGTTTCACTTGCATCCTGAAATGGTTTGGAATTTGCACTTTGGTGCTGGAATTAAGCTCTTCTAGTGATTCCCCAAAATATGAAAAATGTCTCAAAAATCGGTTATTCTACCCATTGCACAAGCTGCCTGTTGTTTAGTTTTATTTGAATAGGTAACGCTGTTGTTGTGGGCTTTATGGCCATCGCTGGCATTCCTATTTTTTGCACACCTTGCCCTGATTTCAACTGCAAAAATCCAAAGTCGAGTGGGTTTTTCAAAAGCTAAACCCTTCGTTTTATAAAACAGACAGCCTTTTCCCATGCTAATGTGGCTAAAAAACTGCAGCAAACAGATTAAAAAAAAAAAAAAACCAACAAAAAACCCACACACAAAAACCCAGGCTTCTTGTCAAAACCAGATGTAAAATGTCCCGAACACATATTTCTTCAGCAGTTTAGATTGGCTGAATAGGAAAGTGCTGGGCTGGAACAATGCATTGATTTTGTTGTTTCCCAAATGATGTGTTGCCATTAGCCAAGGATGGTTGGAAATCTGTTATCTAATATACAACCACTCCTAGCACACGGTACGGGGCAAAACCTGCCTTTTTTTGAATCATATTTTAAACCCCGCGTTGATTAAATTATTATTAACATTGCTCCGATGAGGCAGATTTTATAGATAGATGCTCAGATTGTCCCTTCCCCCAGAAAAAAATTGTGAAGACATTACGGAAAAACCACAATGCAGAACCAAACCCCGGCATGTTTTTGGTTTGATTTGGAATAAATCGGAATTCGGCGCCTTCGCCGTAACCCAGCTTCCAGCCCGGTGCTCCGAGGTGGCTCTTGCAGAGGAAGATCCCAAACTTTCCCCCTTTCCCTGTGCCTGTGTTGTGCAGGAACACGCGTGTGGTTGGGCTGTTGAAAAGGTTGTTGACAAATGGCCTGGTGCGGTGCGGTGTCAAATTCTGTCGTTTATGGCGACAGAAATTACGGCTGCCAGAAAATAGAAAATAAAACTACAACGAGGTCCTCAAGAAACCCTCGAAAAAGGGCAAATTTGGTTGGGTGGTGGGACATTTTGTGGGTAAGAGGGGAGCAGCCTGTGCTGCCTCAATGGACAAAAAAATCCCTAAGAAATCGCTGTGTGGATTTGGGATCAGCTCCTGCCTTTCCTGGGAAGTAGGAACTGCAAACGTGGGGTGAGCGCCGCTCAGGCTGGGCTGCCATCCTCCCTTTCCCCGAGGTTTTGGGGAGAGAGAAGCAAGGAAAGGTTTTCTCCTTGGAGGGACGCTCGTTCCCCTCTGGCTGCAAGCGAAATAGAAATCAGAGGAGCTGTTTGATTAGAAAATCAGAGCCTTGGGAACTGGGAAAATGCCACCTGGCCCCTGCGAACGCCAGCAGGTCACTGCTGCTCGCTCCCCTGGCCACGAGAGCTTTTCCTGTTCTGCTCCACGGAATTCCAGACAACCGACTCCGGGAGTTTCAGGAGAAACAGGCGCAGCTTTTGCACCTCTAGGACTGCAGTGGGATGTTTCCTCCCCCCAAAATCTCCCCATCCTCACCGCCGGCACCTGCGCCCCTTCCCTTGCAGCCACCTTTCCCTTTTGCTTTGGAAATGTTCCACTGGCTCTAAACTGAAAAGAATAAATCAGGGAAAGAAAAAAAAAAAAACCAAAAAAACACAGTATGTTTCCCGATATTACTTTTAGCAGGGAAAAAACCTGTCCAGCCGGGATGGCAGGACCAGCAGCGAAGTGTAAAGGACAACACGGCCCTGAGCCCTGCACCAGTATGACCAGTCTGCCGCTTCTTCCCACTCACTGGGGACGAGCCCTTCGCCTGCCCTGGGCTGGCACCAACCCCTTTCCCACCTTTTTCGTGCTGGAGAAGCCACGTTTAAAGCGTGTGTTCGATCCACAGCCCTCCTCCCATCGCCCCTTCAGACTCGCAGGGCTGTTTCCAGTATAAAACACCAGCATCCTATTTCATTTTCTCCTTAAAGAAGCAAACAGATGTTATCTCTGCTGGCCCTGGGAACAAAACCTAATTCTATAGTGTCTGAGAGCAGCACAGTTAACTGGGGGTGTAGGGACACTGGAACGAAGCCCTTTTTTGTCCCAAAAGCCCCATTTTTTTTAATACGCATCCTTCGAAAAATGTAAATAAGTTTCCTTGACAGGAAGGATTGTAAAGTTTGGTATTTACATTAATAGCCTTGTAGCGGCGGGGAAGGGGGGGAGCTGGGGATTTCATCTCAGCGCGTTTAAAAAGCCCAGCAAAATGCATTTTGGATCCTCTGTTTACGTTCGTGTCTTTCCTTGGGAAAGGATAAATCTGTTACCCAGCAGACACCAAACACGCTGCAGTCAGCCAAAAACCGCTCAGGCTCAGGGATCTTTGAAAAAGAGGGTGCAAGGGAAATGCTCCGGAGAAGGAGACATGCAAAGAGACAGATCTGCCAGGGGCTAGACGCAAATAAATGAATTACCCGTCAGAAAGAGCTGGAGACACGCATGGCGGGGGGAAAATGCTGGATCGGGTCCGAAGGAGCGCTTAGAAAAGTGGTAAAAACATGTTATTACTTAATCTGCTGGAGGCAGAGCTGCGGTAAAAGTCCTATCGGGAGAGATGTGCGTTGAAGGGTCATTAAGGGAACAATCGAGGCAGACATTTCGGCTAAGTAGACCTAATTTGTCTCCAAATTAGTCATCCTCACACCGCTCAGCTCCGCAGCAGAGCAGCCCTAACTTTCAAAGCATCCTCATTAAAACAAAGGGGGAGATCGAAACGCTTCTCCTGAGCAACCTCCCCTCACATTCCTTCCCGCAGAGCTTTTTGGGGGCATATTTCCTGCAGTTATAGGTAGCAGTGATAAATGAGCCCTGGAGATCACAGCGGGCTCTTACAGAGCTGGGACAGATCCTGTAACCACCGCCGAGATCTCTTTTGGGGACATTTCATGTCACTCTTTCCCCCGGCAATATAATTATTTTTATAGCCATGGCCCTGAGAATCATTTCCATGTGCTCCAGCACGGCTTTGAAACCTCCGAGCCCAAAACCTCCAGAATTTATGTCTTGCTGGAGAGCTGCAGGAAGGGTTTGACGAGGCCACGAACATGGAAAGGGACGGCACCACAAGCCCGAAATGCAGAGCGAGCTCCAAATGCCGCCAGGGAATTACGGCTGCCTGGGGAAAGCAGATATTTCGGGGAGCTCTCTCACCCCTCTTCCCAGGTTTTGCAGAAGATTGGGAAGGGGGGAAAAAAAGGCAGATTGCTCCCTGCAAGCTGCTGATCCCACCAGACACCTCGGTGGGTTGCTCGGAGAGTCACCACAGCTCCTGATTTCCTTCTTCAGGCAAATTTGGAAGTGAGGAAAACCAAGAAACTCTCCAGCTGGGTATTAGCAGGCTCATACTAATTACTGATCAGTTCTCAATAATTAAAACAGCAGAAATATTTGCCACAGATTAAAAAAAAAAAACAACAAACCAACAAAACACTAAACCAACACTTGGCACCCTGGCATTAATTAGATTTGTAGTTGTGGAAGATGACCACTCAGCAGCAGCAACTAATCACACACAAAGAGCAAATTAATTCAGCCAGCCCATAAATCAAGGCGAGGCAGCCCTTGCCCTCAGACCCATCCCTTTAACCACTTCCACGCCGGGCCCAGCCAGTGCCCCCCAGCCCCAATGCCCTTGTCCTCCTGCAGGAGAAGCTGTGCAGGAAAGATGTGGGAATCAGGGCTCCGGGAGCTCTTCGGGATGTGCTTCTCCTCCTGCCTCAGAGCGGGGATTTGGGGGGTAAAATAGAGGAATTTTTATTCTCTTCTCTTGGAATTGTATTTGTGATCTGCCACTCGTAGAGCCCGAGGCTTTCAGTGTTTAGCAGTAAGGAGGGTTTTCCCTCGGGAAGGGGGGAAAAAATGAATCAGTCTTTCTCTATCACAACAAGGGAAGCAGCAGCAGCAGGAATTTGGAGACAGGTTCCTTGCAGCAGGAAGGTGCAAACGGGACAGGGAGGTTTGGTTACCACTCCCATAAAAACGTTAAATAAGAGACAACAACTCCTAAGCCCTGCTGATAACAGAGGGCTCAAAGTGGCCATTAGATCCCTGAATTCTCCGGATTTGATCCCTGAGTTATCCGGGTGGTTCTCCCGGAGGTGTGAGCCTTTTGGGTGGAAAAGGTGTTTTGATCTAATACTCCAAAACCAGCACAGGAAAGGCAGCGTGGATTCTTCATTCCCAAACCAGCGGCCAGGGGGTGTCTGGCAGTGCCGGGATCCACCTGGACCCAACCTCTCTTTGTTATAATTAATGTGATTTGGATTTTAAATTTTTTTTTTTTTTTTTACACCTGTGTTTCGGCAAGGGATGGGATTGAGGCAGATCCGTTCTCCCCCAGATCACGAAAGCGGTCAGACACCAAAACAGAAAATACTCCTTGTGCCCTGCACTCTACGGCGAGCGACAGTCCCTCCTCTTCCTCCCTTCTCCTCTCCACCTTTTAACCACAGCTTGGAAAACAGAAAAAGGAGGAGGTGGGGGCGAGAGAAGAGACAGATGTCTACGGGTTCAGCTTGATATATATTTACTGGAAGAGGTCCAGTAAGCCTGGCCTAGCATTAATTGAATTCCTAATAAGATAGTTTTGCCTTGTTAGCTGCCACCCCCGAGAAGCATTTCCTTAAGAGATATTAGACCTGCCAAACACACGTTTTAAAATGCATGAATTGGGTTTTGGGTGAGGAGTTTAGCCACCAAAAATCCTCGTGCAGTCATTTATCCGATTATGCCCTCGGTTTTAGCTGTTCAGGCCTCCTTTAAAAATCATATGTTTGTGCTTAAATGCAAATAAACCCAATTGCTCTGCTGAAATGGGGGAATCACGGCTGTGCTGAGCTTCCTATTAAAAATAATTAGTTAATCCAGCTTGGAAAATTCAGTAGGATGGGATGGAGCCAAGGACAGGCTTTCATAGAAAAACCAGTATTTTGGGTCGCTGGGGGGGTTCCCCAAGGCATCCACACCCAGTGTCCCCAAAACCAAGCTCCTCAACAAAACTAACCTGCCAGAGACACAAAAATGCACATTTAAGGCTGACCCTTACGGCAAATTTTATGCACATCACGGTGGAACTTCTCTGGGTGATGTGGCTCCTTAGGCAGAATTCCTGTCTGGGAGGGGGAGCTCAGAAACGTGAGGAATAAAACAAACAAAACTGTGGATTCAGGAGGAAGGTGAACAGGGAGATGCCGCCCACGAAACAACTTGGCACTGGTAACTGAAGATAAACCACCTTGTTAAGGACAAGAAAGGAGTTTATAGTTTAATCCAGCCGCACAAAACCCACCTGGGCCCACCAGAAACCCCTGTGCCATCACCCTACGGATGCTGTCGGGACTGTGCTTGCCCTGCAGCACAAAAACCCACCCTGAATACGGCCAGGACAGAGATGCAACAAAATTTATTAACGACCCATTAATCAACGGGGTTTGGATGGGGAAAATAGGTTTCCAATTTGTCCCAACTGAGCACCTGCCTCCCTGTCCCTCTCACGTGTGTCCCACCGGGATGCCCAGCACCACCTCCATGCCACAACCCCCCAGAATTCATCCCACGGGCTCTTTTTTGCCAATTCTTGTGAGTTTGAGTCTTTCTTCCCCCAAACACACAGGTGAGCTCACCCATCAGCGGGCTCCAGAGCACGGGGTAATTGAAGCTGTGCAGGAACATCTGCACAGAAGCAGAGTGTTTTCACCCACGGCGCTGCCTCTGGGAATACCAGGGAATCATCCCCACAGAAATTTACCAGCGAGAAACCAGGGCATAAAACCACTCGATAAAAACAGGCCGGATGAGATAATACCGGTTTTCAAAAAAGCGCTCTGCACACAGCATATTAACTTGTATTTTTACACATTAGATAAGATGGCTATCCTGCATATTTTAATTTGTTTTGCTTAATTCTTTTGCCTGATGAGCCCAGGAAATTTCTGATAGCACCAAGCCCTTCTTGCTGCAGTAATTGCGAGCGCGACGCTCCAGACGCGGCCCCGCGATCTCCAAAGCTCCCTTCCAGCTCCGCGGGGGTTTGTGCACGGAACAACCCAATATTTTACAAGGACTTTTTCATCCCTGGCCACGAAAGGCGCTGTTTAAGAGATTCCTGGGATTGCCAGCACTAAATAATCTATTTTACACCAGATAGGGCTGAAATGTTTGCTGTTGGAAGGGAGCTGGAGCGCAGCAGAGCGGCCGCGTTCTCACCTCTGTCGTGATGTGATGAGTTTGCACTTGGGCTTTGGGGCAGAGAAGAGGTTCAGGCTTTTGAACTGTTTAAATCAGCTTGTACCTCAAGAACAGGGGAGAGCAGAGATCCCTTTCCAGTGATTCCCTTGGAAACTTTAAAACCGAACAACCTAATGACCAATATTTCTCGTTATAATGCGCGCAAAGGAGTAACTCACCGCTGCTTTCCCTGTTCATGCCAGGGAAATTAGTAGTGGAAAGCACCTCAAAAAGACCCTGTCACACCAAAAATACAATTCCAGGCACCCCCAAGGCAATGCCATGTGCCCAGAGGGCTGAGGGTACGGATCTGGGAGCTCAAAACGTGCTGATTTTCAATAGGACCGAGTTCATCCGGAAGTTTTCCTCCTAGGCGCTGTTATTCTGTAAACCAGGCAACACTTTCACTCTCAATGAGTGGAAAAAGGTAAATATTTTAAAGTTGTCGAGGGAAACAGACATGGCTTTGAAAATTGTAGCTATTCCTGAGCTGCGCATATTCGTAGAATCGTAAGATTTTTCAGGCTAATAACGTCAGAATCAATTCATAGAGTCATATGATTTTTCAGGATAATCATGTCAGAATTATGAAAATGCCTGGCCTTAAATACAACAGTATTTGCAAATCTATTCCCCCTTTTTCATACCGGTTTATTGTTGTCATATATGTCATTGCTGGCTCATTTTCTGCTGCAATTAGCGAGGTTCTCATGCCCACTGCAATGCCCGAGGTACGTGTACAAGTCCCAAGCACAATTCCCAGATCTGCCCGCTCATCCCTGCTCCTCCAGAAGATAAACCTCCTGTTTAGAGCACGTTCAGAGCTACTTCCTAATGCCATCATTTCACCAGCTGTGAAATGTATTTTTGTTATACGTGTGCTGTTTTTCCCTAATCTTTCACTGAAATGCTACTGCACAGCCTCTCACACAGCCGCAGCCACATTTGTGTTGTTTGAAGATCCAAAAGCTTTTTCTGGAGAGGAAATCCATAGGTTGCCCCCTCCCCTTCTTGAATTACTCATCCACTGCACTGCTCAGGCTGCCTTGCAGCTCCTCTGTAGCTCAGGCACATCCTTAAAATTGCACACGGGTCTAAAATATTCCAAAACCTGGAGGGGTTTGGGTCGTTTCTGAAAGAGGGAGAGGAGGAGATGAAGGTTTCCTGGAGCTGTCACAGGGAGCCCAGGACAGGAATCAATGCCTAAAGCTTTTCAGGGGGTCTGGCTGCTGGGACAGTTGGGGACCTGGGAGTTTGGAGCTGCTCAGTTGAGGTGCAAACAGGGATAATGAGGCACTCCCAGCTCTGCGCCTGCGGCACAACCAGGGAAGAGCTCAGGAGAGTTGTTGGCCCAGTGGGCGAGCTTGCTTTTACCCCCACTTCCAGCTGGTTCCCTTCTCCCAGACGTCCACGTGAGCGGGGAATGCCCGAGCCAGGAATGCCAAACCACCCCCAATCCCAGCTCCAGCCCTGTGCAGGCACTGCTGGGACCCCATCCCTTTACCCTGGTGCCCCCCAGTCCCTCAGAGCAGGAATTTGGGCTCTCCCTCTCCCTGGCTGCCAACATCCCAGCACCACGGAGGGATGCAGGGACGCCAGGCTTTACTCCAGCAGGTCCAGGAGGCAGTGGATGGGGCTGGGAGGCAGATGAGGCTGCTCCATTTCCATTCTCTTAGGAAACTTAAGAATTTTTGTAAAAAAAGCAAGCGAGGATTTGGCAGCGAGCGGAGGGCGGGGATGCCTGCCAAGGCCTGGACAGCTGTACCTTCTTCACTAGCAAGTTGTGTGATCAGCGAGGGCTGTGCTGAAAGCCAAGAGGAGTTACCAGAGCTGCCACATCGCATTTGGCTGATCCTCCCTCTGGGAGACACCTTAAAGAAACAAACCCACCCTAACAGCTCGGCCAGCGTCAGCACAGCAAAACCAGGGGTCACCTCACAGGCCTGGGGTGTTGCTCTGGTGTTCCCCCCCCCCCTTCCTTTACCCAATTTCAGATCCAAGACGAGGGGACAGGGGGAGGAGGAGACTTATCCAAGGCTGTTTTTCCATTTTCTGCAGCCTTGCTTGCGTCCCAAAGCCCTGCCTGCCCCTCCCATGCACGGCTGGACCTTCCCGACGGCTTGAAATAACCCAGGAAATTGTGCAAAAGCTGCGGCGGCTCCCATCCCGCCCGGCTACAGGGACACCCAGCCCGGCAGCCGGCACCGAAGGGTGGCCCTGCACCCCAAACCCTAAAGCTTGCGTCTGCCGGGGTCTTCAAAATAGCGGGAGAGTCACAGCAGAGGTGTGAAGGGCTTGCAGGAGATTTGGGGAGCACGGATGTGCCTGCAGACCCCAGGCCGTGGCGGGGGGATCCTTCCCTCCTCTCCCCTCCCAGCAGAGAGGGTGACAAAAGGCTCTCAGATGTCTTCTTAAACAGAAAATGGTTCCCCCTTTCCCCTCAAGAGAAAAGCAAGAGATCTGTCTCCAGGTGTTGCCCCAGCCCTGTCTGCCCCTTACATCTCCAAGCACTTCTCAGGCTTGAAGATTTCATTTTAAGCCCACCACTGAAACAACCTCCTGGCCTTCAGAGCCTGCCACGTGGATTCCCATTTCCCTCACAAAGCTCATTTTCCTTCCAAACATCTCCAGAAGGTCCTTCCAAGCGACCGTGCTCGCTCCAAAGCTGCACTGAGGTACCCATTCCCCAAGCATCCCGGCGGTGCACAAACATTTCTGGCCAGATTTCTTCGTCTCTCCCCATCCTGGCAGCCCCAGCAGCAGCAGATTCCCGGGCTGGGAGATAGAAAAGGTGGGAAAAAACCACAGGAGCTGCTGACTCAGCACCTGCTGGCACTAGAGGGCAGGGTAAACTGCATTAAATAAAGAATAAGGTGGGGTCGGGGTTGCATCCAAGGGGAACATCTCCTGCGTGTCTAACAGGGAGCACGTGGAATAGCTGGGAGCAGCCAGGGGCTGTCTCACTGCCCAAGAAAAGGAGGAACCAAATTTTGCACTGGGCACATCCCACACCAGCGATCATCAGGAGAACAGGCTGCCAGGTTATTTAATTTAGGGTCAGAGCGTGGCATCAGAGGTGATTCCACCTTGCAGTCACAGCTGCCTTTCTGACAGAAAAACTCTTTTTTTAAAAAAAAGAATCTCATTTCTCTGCTGTGTTTTCCTGAGTATGTGATTAACCCTGCCCTGTCCTCCTCTTGATAGGAGATTTTAGATTATCTCCAAACACAAAAAGCACATCCTCCATTCCTTTATCAACAGCCACTTCAGCAAACAACCCGGATTTTAAAAGATGACTCCAAGAGGGTCGGGCAGCACAGTCCTTTCACGAGAGGAAAACCCCGCAGAGCCGGCAAGGCAATTTGTGGTCTAAACACAAGAAAAAACCTCTCAGGCCTCCCAGGCCAGCCCTGATCCTGCAGGGCAGGCATCCCCCAGAGCTGCTGGTACCCACAGAAAGCATCCGCCCTTCCCCGAGGGACCAAATTCCTTAAAAATCTAAAGACTGGGGTGCATGAGAGGCAGCTGGAGCCTGGAGAGATGCTGTGCCCACGGGGCTCCTGCAGCACCTCAGCACAGGCATAGACCCAGCTGAGACCCCCCAAAACTGCACAGGAGAGCTGGCAGGACCACCCTGAAGATCCTGGGGCACGGAGAGGAGAGGGACAAACCCCCAAATCGGAGAGATTCCACAGATTCCTTAGAAGAGAGTCACTAAACGCTGCTGGGTGGGGGAAATGCAGGGGTTTGGTTGCGATTTTGGGAGTGAAAAACGTCTCGGGCCCGCTCTGCTGCTGAGGAAAAAGGGGGGGTCTGTAACTCTACACTGAAAAAAGGGGGTTTGAAGCAGATTGCAGACGTGATGGGTGAGGAAGGAGCCCCCAGCTTGTTCCCACTTTTGCTCTGTTCACCTCCGGCCTGTTTCCCACTGGTTTTGGCAGGCAGCAAAAGTGCCATGGGGACGCTGGGGCTCTTTCCAGCTGACGTCCCTTGTGGGGACGCTCTCAACCAGAGCCTGGGGGCTAACTGAGAGCATGTCACCACTTTTTGTGGCCATGGACCATTTGATGGGATTGGGTTTTGCTCTCCTTGCACCCACAGCCCACCCTGGACTCATCTCCACCCTTCCCTAAACGAAGGGGCCAGGCTGAACCTACTCCCAGCCCACACCCACCTTGCCCTACAATTTTGCCTCAGTTTCCCCTCCAAAAAGCAGATGCCAACACTTGCTGCGCCCACCCTGCCACCTCCCCAGCCAGCAGAGAGAAGGGATTCACGTGCCGCCAGGCTGGATTTACATCCAAGCCCTTTCCATTCGTCTCACAGCTTCTCATCTCAGAGATCTGAATTGCAGATGTTGCTGCGCCTCAGATTTGGAGAGGGACGAAAACGGAAGGAAAAAGGTTAAGCAGCTCTGTGAGTCACTCCAATACACGACCTACTGTTGATTTAGAAACCTATCTCGAGCTGTAAATACAGAATAAGCTGCTCCGAAGTGTTTAACCTCTTGTATTCTGGCCAGAAAAACTAATAAATGAGAGCAAAACATCCCTCCTGAGTCACAGAAGCAACAGAGCTGGAAAACCCTGCCGTGGGGTCAGCACTGAGAATAAAGTGACCCAAAACAAGTGACCTAAGGAAGGAGGGGGGAAAAGAAAAAAAATTTTAAGAAAAAGGTATTAGTGGGGCAGATAATGAAGACAGCAGGCTGTGCTGCTCTCTGGGATCTGCTCCAGGCAGCAAAGGTGGGGAAGAACTTCCCAAACAAGCAGAGAGAGGCTGTGCCGTGGATAAAATAAAATACGGCTCAAACCAGTAGCAGGACTCTGGTTCCACTGGCACCCACTTGGTGCACCCAGACTCTCCTTGGAGCTGCACAGACTCATCACACCCATCACGACCCCAGATCATTTATCCCCAGGCTGCTTTTTTGGGGCTGGGAGGCAAAGGACCTCTCAGCCCCAGTAACTGGGGAAGGATGGGGGGAGAGGAATTGCAAACAGGAGAATTAGCTTTGCTACGGGTCTCGCTATGCATCAGTGCCAGGGCAGCTCTGGAGAGGGCAGGCTGTGCATGGAAATGTCCTGATTCCAGCTTTGGAAACGTCCTGACTCCAGCTTTGGAAAGCCCTGTGAATTTCGGAAGGCAGCTGAACCATCCACTCACCCCCCC